>CAWUFW010000656.1:2037500-2460000 GCA_963921515.1 Calotriton arnoldi | reverse complement strand
GCCACCACAGCATCACTCAGCGCCACCACAGCATCACTCAGCGCCACCACAGCATCACTCAGCGCCACCACAGCATCACTCAGCGCCACCACAGCATCACTCAGCGCCACCACAGCATCACTCAGCGCCACCACATCAGTATCACTCAGCATCGCCTTTGCAATAGTACACCACCACATCATCATCACTCAGCAAGACCCAAGTATCATCTCAGCATCATCTCAGCATCATCTCAGCACCAGTCACCACCACCACCACCACCACCACCACCACCACCACCACCACCACCTCAACATCACTCAACACCACCTCAGCCTGCTCTCGGAATCTGCCATCTGTTGATTCTCCCCTAGCGTCTGGCCGCTGCTAGTGTTATAATACAGGTACTAGTTCACAACCTTCAAACTCCAATTGTTTATGCCCCCTCAAAAAAAAACTTCAACAAGCATTGCAAGAACAAAAGAAAAATTAGGAAATTTTTTATTGTACATACATTTTTTAATATGGTCGTTCTGTTGGACATAATGCCTTCTTGGTCATATATAAGGTAACAAAAATGCTTCTGGCACTTTTTTATTACAACTTTTCAGCATGCTGCACAGCAGCCACACTTCTCTAGAGCACAGCTTAAACACATTGGCAAAGTCCCCGTCGACAGGAGGATCACCTTCAAACTCCTCATCCACGCACACAAGGCACTCCACAAAACTGGCCCAGCCTACCTCAACAGACGACTCTTCTTCTACGTCCCCAACCGCCAGCTCCGCTCCGCCGACCTCTCCCTCGCCACCGTCCCTCGCATTCGAAGAACAACCACCGGCGGCAGATCCTTCTCACACCTCGCCGCCAAGACCTGGAACACCCTTCCACTAAGCCTACGACAGACCCAAGACCTGCTGACCTTCAGGAGGCTACTCAAGACCTGGCTGTCCGACCAGTAGCAGCACATCCCCCCCCCCTTCCCTCTCCCCAGCGCCTTGAGACCCTCGCGGGTAAGTAGTGCGCTCTACAAATTCTGTGATTGATTGAAGTCAATAGCTCTGCCTAAATACTTATAAGGCCCCAAAGGCGAGACCTATTGGCTATGCCAATAGGTCTCGCCTTTGGGACCTTATAAGTGTTTAGCCATGCAACAGTTGATGTTGTTGCACCAAGGATATTGTGCTAAATAACTAAACACTTGTAAGGTCCCAAAGGCGAGACCTATTGGCTATGCCAATGCTTGTTTTTTTAGCGTGCCCCGGCAGATTTTTTATCCCAAGCCATCCCTGGCTCAAAGTGTACCTTGCAAGCAGAGTTTCAAGTCAGGAAAATTTAACTGGCTGGAAAAAAATTGTGTGGGGGGAGATGGACCTCGTACAATAAAAAGGAAATACAATAAAACGTCTATGAATTGAGAAATACAACTGATGGGCCAGGCAGGCGTCTGCTTTCATTTTAGTCTTCGCAAGAGAGGTGTAAAGATTCAGCAGTTATTGCAGCTACACAGCTTGTCGTTTTTATCACTCGCTCGTAAAAACGATCGGACAGGATAGTTTGCTCTGTGTGACTCCATACAGTGTGTGCCAAAAAGGCACATACGTAAGAGATTATAAGGAATCATGTAAAAAGATCTGCACGCGCAAAGAAAGCTCGAGGACGTTTCACCACAGAGAGGCAGACACCTGGAGGGGGGAAGGGAGGGAGAAAGCTAGAGAATGGGGCACGAGTCTGACAGAAGCCGCGGAGGGGGGCGGGGGCCTGTTTTTTTGGTTTTTTTAGTTTTTTTTTAAGTTAGTGAGGCATGAGCCAGGGAGTAGATGACCACTTCAGAGGGCAAGTCAAAACTAAGGAGTGTATGTATGAGGTGAAGTAGAAACAAGCTTGGGTGGGGAGGGAAGGTGCCATTAGACTAAGATACGAGCTGAGTGGAGTGGGGAGATATATTTGAGGGGGTTGGCTGGAAAACGAGGCCGGGGATCGGTGGGGGGGGGGAACGAGGCCCGCGCCGGGGACCGGTAAGGGGGGGGGGTGGTGGGGGAGGAACGAGGCCCGCGCCGGGGGCGAAACCAGTGGGGGAGGTTAGGAGGGGTACGATGCCCGTGGGGGGAGGGTGGGGGGGTGGAGGAGGCCCGAGACACGGGGAGAACTAGGCACGAGACGAGGGGGTAAAGAATTATTCATCAAAAAAATACATTGCTTTGCAGACACCAGGAAAAGAAACTAATCCACACACCATCTGCTTTGAGCACACAAATATGGTACTGCTGTGCCCAGCACAAAAAACAAACAAAAAGAGATGATGCTTTGCACACACCGAGAAAAGTGATAGATCTGGACACAACGGAAAAGAAAGAAAAGTTACATTTACCTGTAAGCCTCAGGAAATCTTCAAAGCTACAAGCAACCCTCCCACCTCCCCTTAGCGACCAGATAAGCAGCCTTCCAATTCAAATGCTGTAGAGGTGCCGTATTTATAGGTTCAAGTAGTGCACCCATACATTTAGAAAGGATGATGTTAAGCTCCCAAGGTGTAGATAGAGACCCAACGAGTAGAAACACTTTTCTTATTCCCTCTAAGAAATCTTTCACTACAGGAATCCCGATCAAAGAGGTTTGTGACGGAGATATCCTTTAGTTTGAAGGGAGGAAATGTGCAGTATAGGTACAGTGAAATGTAGAAAATGCAGTAGTACTACTTGTTCTTGACATCTGGAAACATCCTAAGTTGCTTTGGGTGTACCAAATGTAGAAACACTCATTTGAAATATGATATGATCTGGTGGAAGGATGCTTTGCCGCTTCCAGAATCTCTATACAGTCCTGTGGTAAATTCAAATGCCCGTATTGTAGTTAAGAATCTAGGCCGCCAAATTCAGAACTAGAAGGATGGGAGGTAGGATCTGGCATCAAACTTATAGAGGAGGTTCGGTGTTCATGGCAGCCTCATGTGTAGATAGTCTATAAATCACCACTAGAGGCCACTGCGGAGCTGGGAGGAGTTTCATCAGCACTTTAGGCACCAGTGTAATTGGAGGTAATACATAAACAAATATCCCTGACCAGTCCATCAAACAGGCATTCCCCCTCAAAACTGGTTGATAGAATCTGGAGGCATATGCTGGACATCTGTGTGTCTGCGAATAGATCTAACTGTGGAAAGCCCAAATCACAAGACACCCTGCAGAACGTAGTTAAGAACCCACGTGTGATTTCTTTACACAATCTGCTGAGCAAGTCGACCAAAGGAATGAATAACTTGCAGACCGGGATAGAGTGGGTAGGACTTCCCAGCTGCCAGTCAATAGAAAGAAGTGGGGGGGACTAACCAAGTTAGGCAGTATGCAAGTGAAATCATGGCGTGTGGCATCACAGTGCATGACATCACTGCGGGTGACATTGCAAGAAGTGACCTCAGATCTTAAGACCTCATACATGTTTAGAAGGTCTATCATGAGTATATTTGACTGCATTACAATATTTAACAAATTAGATTTTGCGTTGGGGATGTGCCAAAAAAGTGGCACCACTCTGACGCAAAATCTGGACCTCAAATTAGGTATTTATTTTGTAAAACCCTGACACAAAGAAATTGGCAACAAGGGGAAAAGTGACCATAAATCTGTTCTGCTTAATTGGCTGCAAAGTCTGCATTTTAAAATATCTTGTGGGGTTAAGGCAATTGCTGCAGAGATCTGTGTGTCCAGTAAATCTCAGGTGAATAATAATAATGGTAAAGTTTGCTGGAGAGGTCTGTGTTTTGTCTAGTCCTAGTTTTGAATCAAAGTAGCATACAGGGTTAATAGGTCTCCTGCAAAGCACATTATGGATCATGCAGATGAGAGAATTTTATTTTATGTAAATAGGTATGTGGGTTACTGCTTTTAACACCGAGATTTTTTTGTTACTTGCAGTTTATACATTTTAATTATTAGAAATGTGGGTCTCTAGTTGGCAATGGTTTGCACCTTTGTCCATTTAGGGACCCTTCTTCCTAGTCAGGGTAATAACCCCTGCTCACCCCCTTGGTAGCTTGGCACGAGCAGTCAGGCTGATCTCAGAGGCAGTGTGTAAGCATTTGCACATAACCAACAGTAATATAGTGAAAACACTACAAAAGGACACCACACCAGTTTAGAAAAATATCCAATAATTTTATATAACCAAAACAAGACCAAAACGATAAGAGTCCAACATACAGTACTTAAAAATATATACTTTGCAAGATATCCTTTAAAATTGCAGAATCCGTCCGGGGCTACAGCGATACTGAAAACAACAGATTCCAACAGTTCCGTCTGACCGCGTCGGTCGGGGGTGTCGGCAGACTCGTAAACAGTACCTTTTTCGTTGCAGCAGACACGTTGGCGCGAGCCGGTCGTTGCAACCGTCGCAGTTGCGGTGTGAACTGAAGCAGTGCAGCGTGTGGTGCAGTCAAGGTGCGGTGCAGGCAGCGGCTCGGTGACAGTTGTCCAGCGGCGTCGGTGAGACCAGGGCTACGATGCAGAGTGAGGCTATGCTCGTTACGGAGCTGGCAAGTCACAGTGCAAGCGACAGAGCCGGTTAGCGGGAGCTGGCGTCGGTCGGCCCAGACTGCTGTGTGGGATGAGGCGGTGCATCATGAAACTTACGAGCAGTGCCCCCAGCCACGATGTGGTCACAGGTGTCGAAGTCAGCAGGCAGCGACGGCGTCGGTGAGACCAGGGCGGCAAAGTGAAGCGGTGCAGTGTCCACAGGTCACGGTGCAAGCAGCGGCTCTGTGGCGGCGGTCGTCGTCAGTGAGACCAAGGTTGCAATGCGAGATGCGGCGGTGCCTTCTGCGGCACCTTCAGAACACAGAGCCAGTGACAGAGTCAGTTGCTTTTCCCTTCTCTGTGGCAACTGAACCAACGGTTCCAGAAGCGGTACCCAGAGGTTGGTGAAGTCTTTGCAGTCCCTGAGACTTCAGTACAGGAGGCAAGCGCTACTTCAAGCCTTTTGAGATACTCAGCACAAGTAAAGAAAGTTCAGTCCAGTCCTTTCCCTGCCCAAGGTAGAAGCAGCAACTGCAGGCCAACCCAACAAAGCAACAACACAGCAAAGGGGCAGTACTCCTCCTGGCAGCTCTTCTTCTTGGCAGGTTCCTTGATTCCAGTGAGTTCTCTGAAGTCTTTTATCTCCCTGAGACTTCGAACAGGAGGCAAGCGCTACTTCAAGCCTTTCGAGATACTCAGCACAAGTAAAGAAAGTTCAGTCCAGTCCTTTACCTGCCCAAGACAGAAGCGGCAAGCAGCAGGCCAACACTGCAGAGCACGCAGCAAAGTGGCAGTTCCTCCTGACAGCTTTTCCACCCCTTCTTCCTGGCAGGTTCCTTAGTTCAGCAGTAATCTAAAGTTCTGGGGTCTGGGCCCCAATATTTATACTTAATTTCTCTTTGTTCTTTTGGGCAGAGAGTGTCTGTGCTCAGCCCAAACCAGTTCTGTCCTCTCTGGTCTAGCTTCCTGGCAGGAGGTGGAGACAGCATTGTCCTAGGCAGACAGGGCCTATTCAGGTGCAAGGGAAATCTCCTCCCACCACTCTAAATGCAGACCAGGCCTATTCAGGTGCTAGTGAAAACTCCTCCCACTACTCTGAATTCAGCCCAGGTCTATTCAGCCCTGCCCTATTTCAGGAAAGGCAGGACACACATCAACCCCACCCCCCAGTGGCTGTCTGAGACAATGCACATACCCAGCCCCTGTCACTCCAAAGCCAGTCAGTCAATCCACAAACCAGCAGAGGCACACAGGATGGCTAAGCAAGACAATACCCACTTTCTAAAAGTGGTATTTTCAAACACACAATATAAAAATCATCTTTACTAAAAGATGCATTTTTATATTCAGAGTTCAGGCATACTAAACTCCACCTTTCTATCTTGTCCCAATGGGAAGTTATATTTAGAAGATGTTATAAATAAACTCCCATTCTATCCTACGGGCAGATAGCCTTTCAATAGTGAAAAACTAAATACACTCTATTTCACTATCAGGACATGCCACACACCTCAGTACATGTCCTACCTTTCACATACACTGCACCCTGCCCATGGGGCTACATTGGGCCTACCTTATGGGTGTCTTACATGTAAGACAAGGGAAGATTAGGGCCTGGCAAGTGGGTGCACTTGCCAGGTCGAAATGGCAGTACCAAACTGCACAGGTCTGAGTTACATTTACAAGCTGCTCATGTGGGTGGCACAATCAGTGCTGCAGGCCCACTAGCAGCATTCCATTTACAGGCCCTGGGCACACACAGTGCACTGTACTAGGGACTTACCAGTAAATCAAATATGGCAATCATGGACTCACCAATCCATAACATAGTTTACCTGGAGAGCATATGCACTTTAGCACTGAATAGAAGTGGTAAAGTGCCCAGAGTCCTAAAACCAACACAAATAGGGTCAAAAACAGGAGGCCAAAATGCAAAAGGTCTGGGGGTAAACCCGCTGAAAAAGCCAAGTCTCACAGTAATCCTCATAATGTAGCACAGTAAGCTATCAAGGACATGTGGCTCTTACACCTTGTACCCCTCACTGTCATATCATCTTGAACATGGATTTAGACACACATGATTTATTGTCAATATATGTGTTCGTGTTATGTAAAGCACTTTGACACCCTGCATTGGGATGAGTAGCGCTACAAAAGAAATATAACAAAATAGTGGTATTTAAGTTGTTATTTATGTAAATACTGGGCCAGACCAACACATCTGACATTCTAACAGTGCATGCATATCTCTAATATACAGGGACTGGCTAAAATCAAAAGGATGCCTCTCTTGAGTACTTGTGAAGAGAAGCTGTGTGCCATTGTTTCCCCTCGATTGCATTTAGGTGCAGGGCTCCCAATAGCTCCCAGCTAGAACACTGCCAACCAAATGAGGCCTGATGACCCCTTCACTTTGGCCTTCGTTATAGGCCCAGCTGGAATCTGATAAGCCCTCTCGCTGCCTGCATGTTGCTGCTCTGAACAAAAGCAGACAACGTGCAGGCGCTGCTAAAGACGGCACCGGGACATGGTTAGCATATTTCTGTGGGGTCCAACCTCCTGGCAGGGTAAACGGCATCCACCCTGTGAAAAAAGTGGGTAGATGCAGTCTACCTGCGTGTACCCTCGACTCGTGCCCTGATAGGGGCCATTGGTCTTGGTCCTCCTGGCATTGCTGAAGAGGTCTTGTGGAGCCTGGCTTGGGGAAATCAGAGAAATGAAAGACATTCAATTCAAGTAGCGAAATTATCTGGCTTGCCACTGGATGTTCAGTTCATTGCAGGCTGAAACTCTTCAAAAAGATAGATGACAGTCACTTCTCCGAAGAAAACACTTACAGACTGAGTGTTCAGAATTGTAACCAAGTAGTGGATTGCTTGAACTAGAACTGTAGTTGACTTCATGTGATTGACATGAAGTCTCGGTCGGCAAAGAATCTCTGAAACAATAAATAAATTATTTAGAACTTCCTCTGGCATCGGGGCCTTGATTAACTATTTGTCCAGACAGGTATAAAGTGAGATTTTCTGTTTTCTGAGCTATGCTGCAACCATTGCCTTACGTTTGCAGAATATTATTGGCACCAACTTTAGTCAGAGCAGAAAGACTTTGAACTGCAAATGATATTTCCTTACAATAGGGATGTGAACGTAGGCGTCTTGATGGTCTATGGCACATCCAGTCCCCGTAATGCAACTGTAAATCTGATGCAAGGCCAACATCCTGAATTTTTATTTCCTTATTCACTCGTTGGTCACTGAGATTTGGAATGGTTTTAACCCCTGTTTTGACTCTCCTCCTCTCCCCCCCCCCCCCCCCATTTCTTTGTTTTTAATCTGAAAGCAACCGGAATAAATCCCTATTCCTTTTTAGTGACTAGATACGTCCTGAGCCGCTTCTTTCTCCAGCAAGGTGTTGACTTCCTTCAAAGCTGTTCTCGATGGTAGTGAGTGGATCATCTTGGTGGAACACACGGAAGGGGAGAAATTGAATGGCACTCTGATGGCTGATATTTCCCCACACCTGTGAGAAAGTGCCTCTTTCTTGCATGGTATGCCCCCACTTTTTGCTGAATTGCTGATGTGCTTTGACTGAGTGTGCCCTGGGCTCCTGCCAATCAGGTACCCAGGGCCTGTGTTCCTTCCCTTAACTGAATTGAAGCCTAAACCCAATTGGCATCTCTGGCCACAGGTAAGCCCCTGTTAAGTGGTACCACAGGTACCCAGGGCACTGTGACCAGAGAAGGCCTCCAAGGGCTGCAGCACTTATTGTGCCACCCTTAGAGGCCCTGTACCCTGACACTCACACTCTGCCTCTGCAGACTGCGTGTCTTGGTGCAGAACAAAGTGAAGAGTCGACATGGCACACATCCCTGTGTGCCATGCCCACAAACCACTGCCCTGGCATACCTCAGTCACCCCTCTAGCTGGGTGCCCTATGCCAGTGGTGAGGGTACAGGTGCATGAGCCCTGTACCCCTACAGTACCCAGGTCCATTCCTGGGCACTGTAAGTGCAGGGCTGCCATTAAGAGTATATGGTGCTGGGAGTTTGACATTACGAACTCCACAGCACCATAATGGCTACACTGAAGACTGGGAAGTTTGGTATCAAACTTCTCAGCACATTAAACCCACACTGATGACAGTGTGGGATTTAATGTAAAATGCACAACAGAGGGCATCTTAGAGATGCCCCCTGAAACTCGACCAACTTCCAGTGGCCTGACTGGGTGGCTGCCGAGGCTGCCACCACCAGACATGTTTCTGGACCCCTGGGTCGAGAGCTCGCTGCTCTCGGGGGCCTGAAACAATGCACATCCTGGAACGAGGTGCCAAGCCTCCTCCCCCAGGATGGGCAGGGTTCACGAAGGAGAAGCTTCAAAGGCATACCTTATGCCTTTGTGAGCCTCTCCAGACCACTTGCTGTACTCAGCAACTGGTCCCCACTGGTTCTCGCCCCCCCTTTTGGGTGGGAGACCCGGCGGGAAAAACAGAGTGAGGAAGAGAGGTGTGCCCACCTCTGCCAACTCCACCCCTAAGGTGGGGGAGGCGAGGTGAAGCACAACCTAGAGTCCCCGCCATCTTGAGGATGGGGTGACCCAGCCAACCCAGGACAGGCTCCTGCCCCCCTCCCACTGGAGAGTGGCAGAGTAGGGGGTGTACCCACCCCAGGGAAGGGACCCATTGGTCCCTGCCCTTTACCTACCTGTAACGCCCCTAAATTCAGTATTTAGGGGCACCCTGAACCTTCCTTCCTCAGATCCAGATTCCGAAACAACAAGAAGAACAAGAAGAAAGAAGACCAGCCGTGCAGCTGCTAACAAGAGGACGATACCAACTGACTTGGCCCCAGCCCTACCGGCCTGTCGAACCTCGAACCTGCTCCTGCTAAACCCCGGCATCTTCAGTGGTCAGCAACCTCGAAAACCCCGGAGGACCTGACTGCCTTGCTCAACTAAAATACCGGGACTCCCACGAGCAGTGGTTCTGCTCAAACATCTGCAACCCCAGGCCCCGGCCTGAGACCGCGGACCCTGCCCACTCTGCACCCGCCGAGCCCGGCCCGAGCCAAAGTGGACAAAGACCACGAGGACGTCCCCCTGGCGACTGTGACCAAGAATCCAGCACCCAAGGACTCACCTTGACGCTCCTGACGACGCCTGCAGCCTCAACACCAAGGACCCCTCCAACCGCGACCAGCAGAGGGTAAGATTTCCCGACGCCTAAAGATACCCCTGCACCCGGCGCCCCACGGCCCCCTGTGCCCAACTCCTGGGTGTCTACCCTTCCTACAGCATCCCAACTTACCTCTCGAAGTGGCGGTCGCACCTGAAGAATCACCGTCCCCGAGTTTGCAGCCTTTGTTCGTCTTGCAGCTTTCCCATTGAAATCCATTGGGCGCCCGACGGCCCAAAAGCCCACTGCACCCAGCCGCCCCAGTGCCGCTGAGGGTGCACCAACTACCCTGTGCGACTTCCCCACTTGCCCTAAGTGACCAGGAGCTTTGCTCCCACAGCCGAGTGGCCTGCCTGCCAGCAGCCACCAACCAAAGGCCCCCCGCCCGCCATAGGCTAAAGTTGGGCCTACTCTCTCTGCACCCGGCCGCCCCTGTGCCGCTGAGGGTGTAACAGTACAAACCTGAACCTGGGAGACCCCTGAGTCTTGCCCCAGAACCTTAACTCTGCCAGCCGAGTACTTACCTGAAAGCCGATAACTTTCATTTTCTCCATAGGGTAACATTGACTGGTTTTCACTTGGAAATTCTTCTAAGTGTCGAGTTTTGGAACTTCGAAATATTCACAAAAAATCGTCCGAATACCAAAATCGAAATTACTCACCTGTTCTCAGGAGAGATCCCAGTGCTGGATTTAGGTACCCAGCACTGACTAGAAAAAGCGATTACAATTGTGATTTTCCGGTAACTTGATTTTCCTCCATAGGATAACATTGCCTGGTTTTTACTAGAAATTCTTCGAAGTGTCGATTTTTGCAACATACAAATATTCCTTAAAAATCGCCTGTGTAACAAAAACGATTTCTTTCAACTGTTTACAGGAAATGCACCAGGGCTGAATCCAGGATCCAGCCCGGAGTAAGAAAAACGTTCGTAAAGTAATTCTATTGCAGTTTACTTGAAAATCCCAATGAGCTCAATGTTATAGTATACCAAGTATTGTGTTGCCTATTGCAACCCCTGTACTATATTGCATTTAAAGTCTATTGTTCATTGAAAGTATTCAACAAACAGCATCTTATCTTGAGAAAGTATTTTTATGCAAACCTGTGGTTCTAAAATAAAACAACAGTATATTTTTTATACAAAACAATTGGCCTAGAGTTCAGTTCGAGTGTGTGGTTTCATTTGCTGACTGTGTACATCAAATGCTTTACACGGTCCTCTGATACTGCCTTACTGCTCGACCAAGCTACCACTTTAGAGAGTAAGGTTCTATCTAACTTTAACCTCTGCCAAACCTCTGGAGACCCTTGGACCCTATACACACTGTACCTCACTTTGGTGCAGTATATATAGAGCCAGTTTCTTACAACACCAAAGTGACTAACCATGAGGAGGGAAGAAAGGATTCCCTGCTTTGGTGATGGTTTCCTTGTGGTCACATACTACTGCTGCCAACCTCTTCCTTTTGAATGCTTACATAGATGCTACAGCTTTCTCTCCTGGTGGTGCCGCCATTCAGACGACTATGGGTAGTAGCGTCTGTCAAAAGGTTTGTGGCCATGTTAAAGAGTCTCAAAAATACCCAATGTGATTGCAGGTAGAACAGGCATCGGTTTAATGAGCTTAGCCACTCCTAAGATGAGAACATCATTAGAAGTAGATTTTTTGTAAACTGGTGAAACATGAGCAAGAGCAAAATCAGACAGCATAGCGGAATACCCTTAGATAGATGGAGGAGGCTGTCCTAGTAAAGTGAGACCATAGGAGATTGGGTTTTTCTCCTAGAATGCCTCGGAGCCTAGAATGAGACCATCTTCAATGACTTCTGCAAAATGATTTTTGCCTCCTACGAGGCCTTGACAAAGTTTTCCTTGGATTAGTAATAGTGGTAATAGTGTTTGTGGAACAACTAGTGTTTCTGAAGGCAATAAATGAGAAGGTAGGGGTGCTGGAGAGAAGTGAGGTGAATTTTCAACATCATGAACGTCTAGTGGGTGCCCCACTTTTCTATGAGGATTTCTTTCCCTCTCAAGTAGTCTCTGGAGAGTGTACAAAGAGTTATGGTACAAAGTCACCCTTCTAACCCATTTGACCTTCCTGAAGTGACGTTTGAAATTTTCGCTTGTAGGCCATCAAGTCTGATTTTCTATCTTTTAAAGTACCCCTGAACAGCAGCAACACTCTTCGAAGTTGATGTTCCTCAGGAAGGCGAACAATACAGAGATCGTGAGCATCTAACTGAGCCTTCTTCTTGCCACAAGGCGGCTATTTCAAAGAACACGATGGCACTTTGTGCTAAGTATTTTCCTGTCAGGAAATTGTTGAAAAACATTACGTGCTTCCAAGACGTCGAGAGAAATCAGTATAATCAGGTTTGGAGAGGAAAACAAAAAAGCAGAGTTCATTGCTCCACGATACCTTTTCCAGAAGCCAGGCAAAAAAAATGGATTTAAGTGCCTAAGAGAAATTGGGTGTGGGGGGTGTGGGATTCCTTAAAGGCACAGTGTCAGTTTTTCAGCCTACATCTATGGCAGCTTATCTGCTAACACAGCTGTGTTGGTTTTCGTTTCCCTTTACAAAAGGTTTGTAAATGGTGGTCCTAGTCGCTTTTTAATAAATTAGTTACTATCTGAAAGTAATTGGCTCCTTTAAAAAAAATTTAAAAAATTAAAAATTAAATTTGGCCAACTTTTACCTTTAATTAATTTTCAAAGAAATTTTTATTTAAAAGTGTGCTTTTCTACTGAAAATAATAGTACCAATATATGCATATTTAAGTATTTTGAAGTGCTCCAGGATCCTGCCTCGGGCAGGACAAGTCAGTGCTTAGGACTACTGATTAAGATCCCCGGGTCACAACCCAATGAAGGAGAAAGCAATGCAGAGAGCAAGAAACGTCAGCGCTGCACACACCAAGAAAGAAGACAACTCTGTATAAACCTAGAAAAGGGAAAGTGTTGCACATAACAACAAAAACCACTCGGGTGCACACTAGGGTAAGAGACGGTTTCTCACACAGATTATAACAAGCATTGGCATAGCCAATAGATCTCGCCTTTGGGACCTTATGTGTTTAGCCATGTGTTTAGTTCATATTTTATATGCTGCCAGAGAAATGCTGTGGTCATGCCATAGAATTCGTCATGTAGCTACAGCTAACTCTTTTTAACGTGTTGAGCGGTAAGGGTATTTGTTCGGAATTGTGTCATGTGTAGTTGAAGTCAGCCATTGAAATGCAAGAGTAACAAGCATTGGCATAGCCAATAGGTCTCGCCTTTGGGACCTTATAAGTATTTAGCCATGCAACAGTTAATGTTGTTGCAGTAAGGATATTGTGCTGCATAACTAAATACTTATAAGGTCCCAAAGGCGAGACCTATTGGCTATACCTTAGCATGCACTGCAGTGACTGCATTGCATCTGTTCTGATGTCTGTAGTGATGTCTGCACTGCCTTCTGGGAAGAGAATGGGTTGGAAGCAGCTGTGTGTGTGTTGGGGGGAGGAAAGGGGTGAACTCGGGGTAGAAATAATTCACTGGGCCTCAATTAATTCATTTTGTTAGATCAGGGCACACCTCGAGCATACTGCATGCCTGCAGTGACGGTGCCAGCGGACAGATGCCTGCTGCTAGGTGCTTTGGAACCTTACTCGTGACAATCTAGCTGCCCCCCCCCCTTCTCTATCCCCCCAGTGGCAGGAACTCAGAGGCCTGTGTGACGTTGGCGTGTTAGAAGTGCGGAAAGTGGCGGCTTGTCACTAATTAATTACTGCCAGTGTTATCGGGGTGAATATTGCCACGGGAGGCGAGTTACTTTATACGTCCACTTTCTGTGTCACAGCCGTGAACGCATATTTAGGCAAACTAGGGGACACAAAATAAGTCCACAAAATATAATATATATACACACACAGAAAGAGGTATGTGTGTGTGTCTTTATATACACAGTTTGTGCGTTCCTAGTGTAGAGCGGCAGTTGATTGTCAAATTTTCAAATTTGGAAACTCAGTTTCGAGTCGATTTATGGGACAGACTACTTTCCTGAGTTATACAATGCATTTCCACAACAAGAAAACATGTAAAGTGTATATACAGAATGTGGTGTTCTCGATACTTCATAGCAAACTACATTCATAAACATTTTACATGTAAGCGTTCTCCTTACTTCCTCCAGTCTTTTCTCGCACTAGAAACGACCCCCTCGATTGACCGTAAAAAGGCACCCCCTCTTAATTCACGCTGCCTTTTCCTCTTGACCTGCAGCCAAGAATGTGCGACAGATATGTGAGAAATGGCCAGGTCCATAAAGGCCGCAGCTGGACAAGCAGGCATCGGTTGGGCCCAAACACCCTGTAGTGTCCCGGTATTTGTAAACGAGAGTTTAAGCTATTAGTATTGTAAATGACAATGCCTTTTATTTATGTTTTAAAACCTAAAATATAAATAAAAGGCATTGTCGTTTACAATGCCAATAGCTCAAACTCGAGTGAATGCGAGACCTATTGCATTGCACCAATACAGTACAACCAGAACACATCACTAAATGAACTTCACTCAACCTGCATCAGTAACGTTCATCCACAAGAACTCAATTAATGACACATGGCAAAGAAAAAAACGCTTATTTTGGTTCACCTACAAGAGCAGCTCTGTTAATAATCTTCACCCACATAATCTGTAGATTACCAACCCACTTGGTACCATCACAGCCCCTCACCTTGGGTGACCACATAACTCACGCCATGTTCAACACAGACCCCTGCGTCTTGTGTGGGCCTTTTACATCCAGTTCATTCCTACATGAAGTATAGTTGTTGAAAAATCAGTGTAAGCAAACCAAGCCTACAACACCCAGAATGCATCAGGAAGTCACAGGAAAGGCCAGTCCCGGAAAAACAGCGTTAGTGAGTACATGGAGCAAGATGAACACCCTAACCAACGCATACAGCTCCTCGACCCCAGGAGCTTCCCTAAAGCACTGCATGTAATCATTTCCAGCTGCTGGTAACAGTTCTACTACCACGGGTCCCGCTGCTCCTGTTCCGTTAATCCCACTGCAAGACCCCCCATGCCTCACAACACACAGGCCGCACGCCTCCAAACCACAGACACCAAAAACTGCAGGACTCACCTTTCATCTTTGGTAATAGGAGGAGCTCGAGCTAAGGGTGCCCAGGAACCCTCGTGTTTATGTTTTCTGAGCGCTGCAATAACCGAGTTACTATTGGAAGTGTAAACAAGGGCGTGGGGTGGCATATAATCCTTCCAAAGGAAAGGGAAGAATAATAAAACACTCTGAGGGCCCCCTGACCAGGTCCTGCTGGAAAGGGACCAGCTCCCCGTTTTATTTCACTTTCCAGGCACAAAGGGGAGCGCTTGTAAAGTGCCCGATCACTGGCCAATCTGCATACTGCTCGCTGAGATCAGTGGCTGCCCCCTGGGGCCTTGGGGGCCCGTGACAGAGACACAAAGCCCGCTACTGCCAATCGCAGCCGAAATAATTAAACCAATTAAGTCAGTACAAACAGAAACAAGATGGGTGAGAGCTGTGACCCTGGGAGGGGAGGGCGCTCGGCTTCCCCTGCAGCAGATGTGTTTACCCCAGAGTCATATGTGTGTGCATTGCTAAATGACAAGCCACGCAGGGACGTACAGGCCGGCTAATGGTGACAGAGGGGCCAGGGCTGAGGGGGTGAGGGAGGGTCAGTAGAGCCCGGTGAGGGACTCTGGCATAGCAAGGGGGGGGGGGAGGCGGTAGCCCTGGCACTTTCTGCAGGAGGGGGCGCAGCACGAGTGGGAAGAGAAGACAAGGACAACAATGGAGGAGCGGGGGCGAGCGAGCGCGGCAGCCTGCTCAGCTGACCAGACGCTCGTGCGTCATGGCCTTTTCCCGGCATGTGTTTCCAATTATCGCGCCCGCGTCTGGGCACGATAATTGGAAACATGTCTGCCGCGCGGGTAACCGCCCGAAAAAGGCCACGACGCACGAGCGTTTGGTCAGCTTTGGAAACCCCCTTACATAAAGTCTTCGCCTAGCAGCGCTTGCGCGCTACTCGAGGCTCGACCTAAAAAGGAGTAGTGTACAAAGTGAACAAGCATTGGCCGCGCGGCCGTAAAAGTAACGCCGCCCGGCCGCGAAATGAAAAAATAATAAAATTAAAAAAACACGCGAGTGGTGACGCGAGTTGTGCGCACGCGCGCGACGAGAAAAAGTTCTGTGCACGTCGCGCGCGCTTGTGCGCGTAACCGCACACTGGTGGCCGCTTTCGGAGCACTTTCAAAAGCCCCTTACTAAAGTCTCGCAGAGCAGCGCATGCTCGCTGGCTCAGCGAGACCTAAAAAGGGCTGTCTTCACACACAGAAAACGGTCTGCAGTATGCTCAAAGTCTGCAGAGGCAGAATTTCCTCTAAATAAGGAAAGAGAGAAGGTGTGGAGAAGGGTCTGATGAACTAAATAATAAAAAGCGGGTCCCTCAAGGTCAAACTTCTTCACATTATCGACTGCTGAGAAACTGGTTTACAGGCAAATGGCAATGTGAAGCAGGCGTGGGCAGCTGCATTGAAGCCACAGAATGCTCTTTCACATGATCAACGTTTGGGATCAGATTTAACAGGCTAGGTGTATGATGTCACTGCAATAAGTTAATGAGAATTATGTGTATACATCTCTTGGCAGTGACTACTTTTGATCATCAAAGAGCCCTAGAGATTGAAAAGACGCAATGTTAAAGCTTATGGAAAAGGAATGGCCACACCACTGATGACAGATGTTATGTTCAAACATACAAAAATTACTGTACAAATGGAGCAAACTATGTGGATTTTCGTCTTAATTAAAAACGTTAAAGCAATTCGTTGTTATAATTTGGAAGCAGAACATTGATTTCAGAAGCAAGCTATCCAAAAGATTTTCACCTTAATACTTCTTTTATCATAATTTAATTTTCGGTTTTAATAACTACAAGCCAGGTAGAGTGAAAAAGTACAATAAAAACCCCTGAAAGGTGACATGCATTGATAATCGCATCTCTACAATTTAATTTATAAGGGCCTAATCAAGCCCCTAAATATTCTTGTGCAGTGCATAGGTAAAAAGTTTCATTTATAATGGATAGTTCTATTCTTTTGTCCACCCAGTTGGAGAGAGAGAAAAAACAAACACACACACACACACACACACACACACGCACACACACACACGCGCACACACACACGCGCACACACACACGCGCGCACGCACGCATAAATGGATATGCAAAGCATGATCGAGGATTGCCACTTAGTCTCCCTCTTCCAGCATTGGAATCACATTTTTAAAGGGTCATCTTTAATTTTTTTGTTTTTACAAATCTGTTTAGAAACCTCCGATCTATGATCAGTCTTAATGTTAAGTCTTTCTTTTGTATTAAGAAGTATACCGAATAACTGCCTTGGTTGTACTGGTTCCTGTGTACCTCCTTCATTGCTCCTTTTTTAAAAACAAAAAACAGGCCTTCCATTTCTTATTGCAGAAGTTTGAGGCATTCCTGTGATTTTGCCTCATTGCTGATATCTTGGGAGATGGGTTTTCTACCTCTATGCAGTATCCATCCAGAGGCATGTTTAGCACCTATTTGTTGGAGGTTATCCTTTGTTCATTCCTTCGGGAACCTCCCCAATCTGTCCCCTAAAGAGGTTGTGTGCTGGAGGCAGCTTGTGTGCTTGAGGTGAAGTGGGCCGCAGTCTAAAGATGAATGCTTTGGAACAATTGTTACCGAGGTAAAGGTGGGTTCCCTGTGCCCACTGTATTATTTGGTGCTCCCTTTATAAAGGATCCACTAGCTTGTAGGACTCTCACGGACCATGTAGTCCCCTTATCCTTTTTCATATTCTGTAGCATTCATTGACAGCAGCGTCAAATAGATTACCTCCTGTAAATAGAGCTTTTATGACTGCAGCCTGCACCTCTGGTTTGATGCCAGGTTATCTAAGCCTGGCATGCGGTCTTAAAATCGTGCATGTGCACAACTGTCTGCTTGCTGTATCCTCCACATCCAGGGACAACTATAGGCAACTGCTGGCCATAGTCTCTCCCTCTAATATCATCACCTCTGCTCGTTTCATGAATTCTTTAGACAGTATCTTTCACTCGGACTGTGGCTATACCCATTTAGTAAAGCGCTGGAGTTCGTTGTCTATCATCCACTGTGCTGCTGATGCCCTTAACATCCTTCTACCCACTGCCTCCAACCTCTTGCTATCCTTCTCTAGAGGTGGGCCCATGGAGTATGGGACATCAGACGTTTTACAAACAGTGGCGACTATAAGAAAATATGCTAAAACAACAATTGATGGACAGAATGCAGAACAATGTCATACATTCACCCCAGTACAAAGATCTGGACCTAAATCTATCGTTTTTTTTACTCCCCATGCCATTCCAGTTTGAACCCAGCCATATGCAAATCAGTCTTGACCCTGAGCCCAATGGGAACAGTTCAGCCCGAACTGCCAGGCCAGGTCCTCCTTGGACTGGAAACAAGCATCCTAGGACTGGTTTTGGGGTTTCACCCCTCATCAGCCATGATAGCTTGACTAGAGTGGCATGGAGAGCACGGGACCGACGTCTGGGCATACCCGTCCCACTCGGGATGACAAATGCAAAAACAACTATTGACGGAGAGAATGCAGAACAATGTCATACATTCACCCCAGTACAAAGATCTGGGCCTAAATCCAACGTGTTTTTGCTCCCCATGCCATCCCAGTTTGAACCCAGCTATATGCAAATCAGTCTTGACCCTGCGCCCAATGGGAACAGTCCAGCCCGAACTGGCAGGCCAGGTCCTCCCCAGTCCAGCCCGAAGGCACATTAGCCTTCACGCATGGTGGGTCCTGAGAGAAGGCTGTGTAGTTTTTCTAAATCTACAGTTAGCGCCTGGGAGATGCAGCTCTCTGAATGTCTCAATGCACTGCTGAATTACACTTGGTAGCACGGAGAAGAACTGACTCTTTTTTAGCATTGGCACCACTGTAGGGATTTTAATGAGTACCGTTTTACTTGAGCCTTGGCGTGTTGTGCGCAGTGTTGTGTTTCAACTGTACTTTGTGTAATGGACAAGAAAGCTTTACACGTTTAAAACCTTGGCCCTTTGGTAAAAGTATGTTGCAGACCTTATCCTTCGGTACTCGCTTGTGGTAACACTTCAGAAGAAACCTAAATGGAGTGTTTTCCATCCATCCTGGTGGCAACAAAACAAAAAAAGCTTTAGAAAGCCTGGGTTCACAGCTGACCCTGCCAATGCATTCTATGATGCCCACCTTCACCTTACAGTCGAACACACATAACATCTCTTATTGTGTTCAAAGCTGTAGTCTGAAATTTCTGGTGCTGCTGGCAAATCGCTGTCGATTATCGGTCAGAGCATCCCGATGATGTGCAGCATGGCTAAAGGATAAAACATTTTTTAAAACCTTTCATATGGACAGCCGCATCATTTTGTAGGTGTACCCACCACACATGCATCTGCCTACAAAATGACACCGCTACTTTTTTATCTTTGTAGTTACAGAACCAAGTTAAATTTGCAAACAGAGTTGGAGGAAGCAATACGCGGTGGGAGACCGGCAGAAGCAACACATAGGGTGTGGGAAAGCATCAAGGAGGGCATGGGTGGGAGAAAAGCAAACAGAGAGCAATAGGAGCAAGCAGAGAGTATCATATGGGAAAGAGAGGAGCAGGGTGCATGGCGGAGGAGGGGAGAGGACCACATGAGGGACACAGCTGAAAAATACATGTAGTCTTGTGGAATGCTTAAAACAGAAAGAAACAAGCATTTGCAATGCAATAGGTCTCGCATTACTGATAGTTTGAGGTATTGGCGTTGCAAATAATAATGCAATGCCAATAGCTCATACTTTCAGTATTCGGAGACCTAGTGCATTGCAAATGCTTGCATAGTGGGCCAGGAACCAGGATTGCATGTCTCGGTGCAGTACTGCAAGCTGCTCCTAGAGGTCCCTAGTGAGCTAGGCACCAGCACTACATGTCTAGGTGCAGTACCGCAAGCTGCTCCTAGAGGTTCCTAGTGAGCATCATAAACTACCTAAGCGAAACAGTACACAGCTGCTTGAAATATGAGCAATTATATGTTTAAAGTTGTACAGCCGTGGTGATATCAATAGACAGATGACGATCCACTAAAACAAAACAAGCACCCCCACTTTCAGGTAAAAGAAAAGCACGTCCGCCATTTTCCCATCTGAGGCAGCTGTGCTGCTTAATTTTTAAAATAGTGTTGTGGGAGAGAGAGAGAGAGCGTGTGCTGCCTGCAACAACAGGCAGAAGAAAGCCAAGAAAATAGTGCTCCCAGCCTCTAATTAAAGCATAAAGTGTAACAACCGAAGTAGAAGGGCTAGTCCTCATGGGAGGTTACAAATGAAGACAAGGCGGTACTAAGGAGGGACTAATAAGCCTATTAACCAATCAGGAGCCAGCATTTACGAAGGACAATGACACAAGCCAATAACAAATATGGGCTGAGAGTGGGCGGGGCTACAAGTACATGCTGCAATACAGCATGCCTCGCAGAGCAGCGCATGCGCGCTGACTCTAGGCTCGACCTAAAAAGAAGTGCTTGGAAAGTAAGCAGTGGAAAGACAAGTAATGCACCCATGTTCCAGGAGAGGGACAACAAACACAAGAAGAGGATGGACAATCCACACAAGCTGATGAATAAGTAGTAAGCAAATCAGAACGACAATAAAGCCAACCAATGTTAAGGAATGGACAGGGTCTAAACCCACTGTAAGCTGACAATATGTCTCGCAACAGACAGCGCATGAGTGGCCTAGTAGTCGAAACCTAAAAAAACAGTTATTAGAGCATTGGAATGTTGACAGCTCCACTCAAGCCAATGAAGTGGGTCTGGGCTAATAATTTCTGGTACAGACATTATGCTCCAACATTCAAATGCTTGCCTCTCCATTTCTCCTTTTTGGGTCCCGTCTGCGACAGTGCATGTGCTGCATGCGCTCTTGCTAGCAAGAGATATTGTATCCACTCATTAGCTGCCTTCTAATTGACCAGCTTGTGCTGGCTTCACTTCCTCTTATTTCAGCTGGAGCATGGCCCAGGTACTGATCACTTCAGCTTGACTGCTGTCCTTCCACTGATTGCGCTGTGATTGAGGCACTACTTTTATTTTCTCTTCTTCCCTGTCGAACCTCTTACCATTTCTCACTATTTTTAACTATGCCACACACACTTCAAAGAAGAAATGTTCTCCTTTAAAATGGATGTTTATTGTGACAACAGCCATGATCTGCTTTTATTGTGATAGCAGATGTTATCAGCTTTTAAATGTATTTTCACTAAGACATGGGCGCGATTTCTTTCTTTATGTGATAGCATTTTTGCCAAATGTAATTTTTTTCTCTTTTTCACGCATGGGGAGATTAACTGATTTGCTAAGAATCACAGGGGTATTGTACAGAAATAAGCCTTGACTAAGCCAATATGTGTCACATTTTGAGACTATTGGCTCTGCTGCTGCTTTTTATTCATGCTGTACATGGGCAACTTTGACTATGATTTGTAGCCATGCTGTATAGCAGGGTGGCTGCTGTGTAGTATGGCTAAAAATGTTAATAAAAAAAGGACTATGATGCAACATCCTTGGCTGCATCAAAGCGTCCTTTTTAAATTAGTTTTAGCGATACTGCAAATTGTTCGCAGTGCTGTACAGTACGGCTCCAAAACATTGCCAAAGCCAAAAGCTCTCATGGGCAAGACCTACTGGCTTTGCAAATGCGTGTTCATTTTATAACATTCTACTCTCAGTGGAAAGAATGCTCTCATAATAGCCCTCCTGCCTTCAGCCATAACGTTTGTTAAAGGCCTGAATTTTAGTTATAGGCCCAAGCGACAGTCTATAATTCGAGTTCAGGGCCTTTAATAACTGCAATAGCACTCAATGGTAGGTAATAATGATTCATTTGTATGTGCACTAATCACAATTATTCTGCCTACTTTTCTCCATGTTCAGCAACAATGGCTCCCTAGTCATTTTGCTTTGGATTCTATTTTATTTATCTTCAATTTATATGTTTAGACTCTTCAGCTCTTTTTCATCTCTTCTCTTTGGTGACATCCCCAATATCCCCCAAGATTCCTTCACTCTGCTACTCTATTTCATCATCTATGTGCATCTTTTCAGTTTTACTGATTCACTCGCTTGGCACCCAATACATATTTCCTTCTTCTCTTCCCTAATTCAGTTTTTTTGTCAACAATTCTTTATTATAAGTTTTACATACTGACAGTGAAGCTTTTAAAAGTTGTGAACCTTAATTAAAAAGTAAATAAACATGTTTACGTCTTTGTCAACAGTAAAGAACCTGCAAGGGTATTAAAGTCACAGGATAAAAAGCCCATGATTAGCTTCTAGAGGCTTCCATGCAGCAGGATGAAATTCTACATGACCGACAGAAGATGTGGCCAAGAGAAACTAAGATCCTCAGCCTGAGAGGAAAAGGTTGGTTATCACCTATAGGGCTAATCCAGTTTGAAGACCTGCCTGAAGTATCAAGTTATTGTTTCCGATGCCAAAGAACAAGTTACTTACCTTCGGTAACGATATATCTGTAAGAAACATTAGTAGTGATAGATTCCTTACCTTAGAATATCCCCAGGCGTCAGACTGGATCCGGAAAGTTTGTCAGCAGTACCCCTGCGCGTCGGTAGGTGGCGTCGTGCGGCTCCGCGTCAGTCATTGGCGTCGTGGTCGCCGAGATGACATCGCGGGCGCTACTTAGACGCCGCCCACGCGCGTGGACGTCAGTTTGGTACACGACTTTCCGCGCCAGGAACGCAGAGCCATGCAAGATACTGACCACTGGTGCATTGAAACTAGGGCCCTGAAAGGGGTGACCTTAACCCTAGAAATCAGTTAGCAGAACGGGGAGGTTGGGTGGGGCGGTAAGGAATCTATCACTACTAATGTTTCTTACAGATATATCGTTACCGAAGGTAAGTAACTTGTTCATCTGAAAGAAACACAGTGATAGATTCCTTACCTTAGAATAGATACCCCAGCAATACCAACCCCGGTGGTGGGTCTGCGAACCAAGATCACACCAGAAAGTCACGGAGAACAGAACGGCCAAAGAAGCCGTCTCTCCGGACTTGGCTGTCCAGGCAATAATGCTTAGTAAACGTGGGCGAGGCCCACGTGGCTGCCTGACAGATGTCTTGCAGGGGGACACCACGTCCCAATGCAGTACTGGCTGCAGTAGCTCTGGTGGAATGAGCACGCAGTCCCACCGGAGGTTCTTTTTTAGCCAAAGAGTAACAGGCTTTGATACACAAGACGACCCAGCGGGAGATAGTTCTCTTGTGCACCGCCCGACCTTTCTTGGTGCCAACATAACCAACAAAGAGTTGGTCATCCACCCGGAACTGTTGCGTGCGGTTGAGATAAAATGATAGCGCACGTTTTGGGTCCAGACGGTGGAGCCTCTCTTTCTCTCTGGAAGGATGCGGAGGTGGAAAGAAGGTGGGCAAGGTAATAGTCTGCCCACTGTGAAAGGCTGTAACAACTTTTGGCAAAAAGGAAGGACGGGGCCTGAGCACAACCATGTCCGGATGGACTGACAGGAAAGGAGGCTTACAAGAAAGAGCCTGGAGCTCACTCACTCGCCTAGCGGAGGTGATGGCCACCAGGAAAGCAGTCTTCAAGGTCAAGAGACGAAGAGGACAGTTGTGAAGGGGCTCAAAGGAGCGCACATCAAGTATGTAAGAACAAGATTCAAGTCCCACTGTGGAATAGGAGGAAAAAGGTGCGTAATGCATTTGAGAAATCTATTTACAACAGGGGACTTGAAAAGAGAGGGCTGATCAGGGAGCCTGAGAAAGGGCAAAATAGCAGAAAGATCGCCCTTAATAGTGCCAAGGGCAGAGCCCTGCTGGGCCAAAGAAAGAAGGAACAAAAGGACTTCTGAAAGAGGGGCAGAAAGGGGATCCACAGCCTTTGCTGTGCACCACGCCACAAATTTGTTCCACCTGCAGGCGTATACCAACTTAGTGGAGGGACGCCTGGCTTCCAGAATGACATCACAAACTTCAGGAGGCAAGTCGAAAGGAATCAACTGCCGCCGCTCAATCTCCACGCAAAGAGGTGGAGACTGGACAGGTTCGGGTGGAGGACCGTCCCCTGCTGCTGCGACAGAAGATCCTCCCGAAGAGGCAGTCTGATCGGAGGATCGATGCTCATACTGAGTAGCTCAGGATACCATACTCTTCGAGCCCAGTCCAGGGCCACAATGATGACTTGTGCCCGGTCGCGCCTGATCTTCTTCAGCACTCTGGGCAGAAGTGGTATAGGCGGAAAGGCGTACAACAGACCGCCACTCCACTCGTGACGAAAAGCGTCGCCGAGCGAGTGTCGCCTTGGAAATTCCAACGTGCAGAACTGATGACATTGCGCGTTCTCTTCGGTGGCGAATAGATCTAACCAAGGCTCTCCCCACTGCAGAAAGAGACCTTGCGCCACTTCCGAGTGAAGACGCCATTCGTGATCCATCATGCACCTGCGGTTGAGTTCGTCCGCCCTGGCGTCCAGAGAACCTGCCAGGTGTTGAACCACCAGGGACATGCCCTGATGTTCCAGCCATGTCCAGAGACGCAGAGCCTCCCGACAGAGGGTCCACGACCCCACCCCGCCTTGCTTGTTGCAGTACCACATGGTGGTGGTGTTGTCTGTGAACACCTGCACTACTCTCCCCTTGACAGAGGGAAGGAATGCCTTCAGTGCAAGCCGTATCGCCCGAAGCTCCAGAAGGTTGATATGGAGCTTGGACTCCGCCGGAGACCAGAGGCCTCTGATCTCCGCCTCTCCCATGTGGCCGCCCCATCCCAGGAGGGACGCATCCGTCACCACTGTGTGCTCCGGTTGGGGAAGGGAGAGGGATCTGCCGTCGACCCAATGCCGGTTCGTGAGCCACCACTGCAACTGTCGTGCAGTGCCATCCGAGATCGGACAGGTTCCCCTGATGCTGCGCCCACTGGAACTTCAGGTCCCACTGCAGAGCCCGCATATGCCATCTGGAATGATCGATCAGCAGGTTGCAGGAGGCCATGAAGCCCAGCAGCCTCAGAGTCACTCTGACCGAAACACGGGACAAGGGCTGAAAGATCGGAATCAGAGCCCGAATATCCCGGACTCGTTGTTCGGGAGGATAGACCCGAAACTGCGCCGTGTCCAGAACCGCTCCAATAAAGAGGAGCTTCTGAGAGGGAATCAGGTGCGACTTCGGCACGTTGATGGAGAACCCAAGCAAGTGCAGGAGGTCGGCCGTAGTCTGGAGGTGGGAGACGACTGCCTGGGGCGAGCCCGCCCTCAACAACCAGTCGTCGAGATAGGGGGAGACTGAAACCCCTGATCTGCGCAGATGAGCTGCGACCACCGCCATCACCTTCGTGAACACCCGAGGGGCGCTGGTAAGGCCAAAAGGGAGCACAGTGAACTGAAAGTGCTCGTGGCCTACCGTGAACCGCAGGTAACGCCGGTGGGCTTGCAGGACTGGGATGTGGAAATAGGCATCCTGCAAGTCTAGCGCTACCATCCAGTCTTGTGGATCGAGAGCAGACAAGACCTGAGCCAGAGTGAGCATCTTGAACTTCTCTTTGCGGAGGAAGCGATTGACGTTCCGGAGGTCTAAGATAGGACGCAGGCCCTTGTCCTTCTTGGGTACCAGAAAGTAGTGGGAATAGCAACCACGACCTACTTCTGGCGTCGGAACGCGCTCGATGGCCCCCTTGGCCAAGAGGGCCGCAACTTCCTGCTGAAGAAGCCCCAAGTGATCCCCCGACATGCGGTGGTACTGAGGTGGCATGGCTGGAGGGGTAGTCTCGAAGGGGAGGGAGTAGCCCCTCCGGACTATCTCTAAAACCCACCTGTCCGAAGTGATGGTGCGCCAGTGGGGGAGGTGATGGCGAAGCCTGCCGCCCATTGGCGTTTGATGGGCCTGAAAGTTCGAACTAGGAAGGTTTGGAGGCAGTGGTGGCCGGGTTGGAGGTGGACTGACCCGCCCGCTGGCCCCTTGGTCCGCCACTGTGGTAAACGTAATGGGGCAACCCAGTGTCCCTCAGAACCTGGGTATACGTATTAAAGTAAAAAATGGTTCTGTCGGGGTTTACAATTACTTAGGACAAGTAGCAACAGCTTACTTATAACACATATCAATGATTTGCAAAGGAAGAATATATAACACACCAAAATTAGAATTCAATAATGTATTCAGAAAAAAAAATCAGATAATCATGGCTGTCGCAATTTACAATTTCAATTGCAATATGAAATACGGGACTGTGGTGAAAAAAGTGACATGTGGTTGTTGGTGATAAAGACAGTACACTATATACAGAAACAATTGAGCGTGCAATAAAAGAAGGGGAGAAATATTTTTTCGTATGTCCTTATTATTTTAGCACATATGCTTCAGGATCCAATGACAAATAAAACTGTGATCATGAGCGTTGTGTAGACATATGCAGTACGCCGACGTTTCGACCCTGTGAATTGCGCACAAGTGAGATGCGTCAAGGTGGGTCTTCTTCAAGGCAGGAGGGGGGATTGGCAGCCAAAAGGCAGATTTCTTTGGTATCTATGCAAATTATCAATTGCCTCCTAGTCAAATGTGGGTTTGAGATTAAACCACGTGCATCTCCACCAGCCGGTTGGAGCCTCAGATTTATTCAGTAAATGACTTCCACCCGTCGGTTGGAGTCTTAATTTTTAGCCAGTCCAGTGATTTTCGTGATCTGGTAAAGAAACGTCCATCCGTCAGTGGCTTTGTTTGGATGTTTGCCGACCACTGGCGTTTGATGGGCCTGAAAGTTCGGACTAGGAAGGTTTGGAGGCAGTGGTGGCCGGGTTGGAGGTGGACTGACCCGCCCGCTGGCTCCTTGGTCCGCCACGGCGGAACCCGCGTCCGCGCTGGGATGATTGCTGCGCAGGCCTGTGGCTCTGTGCCAACGCTGCGTGGCGCCCCTTCCGGTGCCACGAAAGGAGCAAAAAGCAGAAGGCGGAGGAGGGCGGACTGCAGAGAGTCCCCAGGACTTGGCCGTAGCCCATGAGTCCTTAAACCGCTCCAACGCGCTGTCCACTTTGTCGCCAAAGAGGCAACGGCCATCAAAGGGCATGTCCATAAGTGTGTTTTGGACATCCCCCGAAAATCCAGTGGTCCTCAACCAGGCGTGGCGGCGAACCGCCACCGTCGTTGCAATCGATCTGCCCAGTGAGTCGGCGGTGTCTAGGCCACAATGAATCATGAACTTAGCCGAGTCTCTCCCCTCTGCAACAGCCTGGGAGAGAGAGCTGGCCGGGCCTCCTCCGGAGTCTGGGGCAGCACTTGCGCCACCGTATCCCACAGAGAGTGGGAATAACGGCCCAAGAGGCATGCGGTGTTCACGGACCGCAGCGCAGAACTGGTGGAAGAAAAATGTTTCTTTCCGAACTGATCCAGTTTCTTGGATTCCCTATCCGGTGGTGTGGAAGGGAAGGCGGTCGGGGAAGCAGAGGCTTGGACAACCAAGCTCTCGGGGGTGGGATGTTGGGAGAGGAAAATGGGGTCACCCGGAGCCGGGTGATGGCGTCAGGCCACGTTCCTATCCACAGGAGCCCCTGTGGTGGGCCTGGACCAAATGCCCAAAAGAATGTCAGAAAGGGCTTCATTGAAGGGAAGCAGCGGCTCCGCAGAAGTAGCTGCTGGCTGAAGCACCTCTGTCAGGAGGTTAGTCCTGACGGCCACAGTAGGGAGCTCGAGGTGTAGGGCCTCGGCCGCCCTAAGCAACACCACAGCATAACTAGCACCCTCCTCCGTAGCCACGGTAGGAGGAGACAGCATGTCAAGGTCTGGTGAGGTATCCAGACCACTGGCGTCCCCCAACTCCTCAGCCCAGTTCTGTTCAGACTCGCAAGCAGCTGCGAGAGGGTCCTCAGACCCCTCCCAGCCCTCCCCTATCTCCTCAGGCTGTTCAACAGGCCTAAAATAAGGAGCAGGGACATGGGGATAGAAATCCCCAAGCAGCGTCGAGAACGGCATCGATCGACACCGCGTCCACGTCGTCCCGAGGAGCGGGCGGCGTCAGAAGTGGTGCCGGTGGGGTCGACGTCGGTGGAGGTGTTATAAGGTCAACCGGCGTCGACCGGGATCCAGGCCTGGATCCATGGGGGGTCCTGCGGCGCTGAGGCCGGAGCCGACAGCAACGCCAGGACCGGAGCCGCCGGCGAGGACCCCCAGTCGGGTCCGCGGGGCCCGAAGGCGCACCAGCGGGACCCGACGGCCCAAAGAGGCGAGCCATGGCCGACAGAAATTCCTGTATTTGGGCCGGAGTCGCCGCCGGACCCGGGAAGGGCGGGTAGGCCGGCGTCGACTGCACAGGCTCCGCTGGAGCCGCGGGCGAGGCACCACCCGCACCCTCAGCCGCGTCTTGCGACCGGCGAGGGGAAGTCGGAGAACAATGGCGTTTCTTCGACTTCTTGTGCTTCGCCTTACCTGACCCAGAGTGCGAAGACTTAGATCCCGAAGACCGATGGTGATGACTCCGCGCACGGTCCCTCGACCTCCACCGGGACCGGGACCTCGAACGGCGCAGAGCAGACTGCCGGGCTTCCAGCAACTTTCAGGACCACTCCCGCAAAGTCTTCGGGGCCATGGCCCGGCAGTCGGGGCACGACTTAGGGTCGTGGTCGCGCCCCAGGCAGAAAAGACACACACTGTGCGGGTCCGTCACCGACATCATACGGTGACAGTCCCCGCAGGACTTAAAACCGGGCATCCTAACTGCACCAGGAGTCGAAGACTCAATGAAAAATAGAGACAAAAAGCCTCAAAAAGTCAATCAAAAATTGAC
Source organism: Calotriton arnoldi (assembly GCA_963921515.1). Classification (NCBI taxonomy): domain Eukaryota; kingdom Metazoa; phylum Chordata; class Amphibia; order Caudata; family Salamandridae; genus Calotriton; species Calotriton arnoldi. Next base: position 2,431,434 of record CAWUFW010000656.1, on the reverse strand, counting down.
TGGGGGTTGCTGCTCTTCCCGGATCTGCGCTTGCTGGCGCAGAAAAAGAAAGAACTGACGTCAGCGCGCGTGGGCGGCGTCTAAGTAGCGCCCGCGACGTCATCTCGGCGACCACGACGCCAACAAAGGACGCGGAGCCACACGACGCCACCTACCGACGCGCAGGGGTACTGCTGACGAAAACATTCCGGATCCAGTCTGACGCCTGGGGATATTCTAAGGTAAGGAATCTATCACTATGTGTTTCTTTCAGATACCTTCACTAGATTTCTACACTGCCTCTAGAAAATAAATATTATCCGTGTATATACTTTAAGTGTAAAGCGGCTTTGGATAAAGGCGCTATAATATATTAATAACAGTACCTTTCATTCACCTAGAGTTCTGTAGACACACAAAGGCAATACTCCCGGTTCCTTTTCACACCATACTTGGCACTGGAGGTATAAAGGTTAACAGCAGTGACACAGAAAACCAAATTATGAACCATCGACAAGAAACCAATACAGGAGGAAAAAGACTTTGTGTATGAAAAGTCCGCCTACACATGAAAGACGAGGAGTGTGTTTCACGTTTCTGCAGAGTGGGTTTTATATCGCACTGGACTGGAGGAAGCCATGATGGACTGGGTTAGTCCAAGCCACAGTGGGTGCTCTAGGGCAGCAGCCTTAGAAGACCAGCTTGGCATTTACTAGCACAGCTCCTGAATGTGTTGATTTTATAAAAAGTTTAATTACTCCATTAACTGTCATCGGCATTCCAAGCCCCGGCTGGACCACAGGGACATCAGGTGGACAGTATGATGGACAAGGAGTAGACCCTGCATTTCTACTGCTTGCTGTCAGCAGTGCCCGTCAGAGCTTCAGGCTCCATCTACCACCGCAGGCTTAGAGAGATGAAGAGTATCACAGACCGTGGGACACTACTGGTACAATGATGACTTCCACCACAGGTCATACCAAGGACCGACCGACCGCTCCAAGAACCTGGGAGAAGAAGCACCCCAAAGAGTAGCACCAGGGAATTCCAAGCCCCGGTTGGACCAGAGAGACATCAGGTGGACACCATGATGGACCAAGACCAGACCCTGCATTCTACTGCTTGCTGTCAGCGGCGCCTGTCCGAGCTTCAGGTTTCACTTACCACTGCAGGCTTACAAAGAGAACAAATATCCAGCTGGAGCCAAAGAGGATTACAGACCGTGGGACACTACTGGTACAATGATTACTTCCACCACAGGTAATACCATGTAAAGACTGACCAATCCAAAGACACTAAGAGAAGCACCCCAAAGAGCAGCACTAGGGAATTCCAAAACTTGGAGGATGGGTAAATGAGGACAGAAAGAAACATTCCTACTATGAAGGCAATAGGACTTAAACTGGTTATAATTATTATATTGTAAATGGCGGTTGAGGTAAATAAATAAAAAAAAATAAACAGAAAAAAAGTTATTTCAGTAATCATCCCAGATTCTTGACCCACAGAACACAACTCCAGGACCCCAAAGCACCTGAACTCTGGCCGTGCAGGATTACAGCACACGAGGTTGATTGAAAAATGAAACCACAAACTTCCTACTAGATTTGTAAAGGCGAAGTTCTTCAGCTGACCAACCACTGCATGGGTTTGGCTACAAGTCACTGGCCGCTGAGCTTCAACACCAGCTGCAGCAGTAAAGCCTTTATAGGGCCAAAGATTTGGATCAAAATCACACCTGGGGGCTTGGCTCCAAGTCAACGAATCCACAAGGACCAAAATAATGAGGAAAAGAACAATGTGGATTATCACTGCCGTGCTGCTGGGCATGTCCAATCAAATGCAAACCCTAATGTGTAGAGACGAGGTAGATAGGGCCCGGAGATACTGCTTTAGGAACTATGGAGACCCATGTTTTTAATGCAAACATGCACAACCATGCCCAGAGGCTGCACAGACATTAACTAGACTAGGGCTGGGGGATTGGGCAGGACGCTGGGTAATTGTATGGAGCACTTAACCACAATCTGGTGAAGATGGAAATATGCCTAAGAGACCGAGAAGGCCTGCAGCTGCTGCTGGCCAGGAGGGGCCGTCTTCCACAAGAGGAACATCAGGTCATCCAAGGGAGAAAGGAAAAACCGTGCCCCAAAGTAATTGATATTTCAAGAAGCAACCACTTACTATAAGGATGAATCTGTGTAATAGAGCAGGTGCAATGTCACCGGTTTCCCCCATTTACTTTTGCTCCTTACCAGAGGAAACAATGGGGAAAGTAAAAGTATGTACCGGATATACCACTGAATGACTAATGTATAATAAACCTAGCGAGACTATCTAGGGTAGATCACAGAACAGATGTGTATCGAAGGAGGAGGGATTGACTATCAAATCGCTAATGTATAATAAAACTAGCAAGACTTTCTAGGGTAGGTCAGGGAACAGATGTGTACTGAGGAGGAGGGGTGCACCATTTACTCGCAAATGTATAGTAAGACTAGTGAAACTATCTAGGGTAGGTCATGGAACGGATGCGTATACTAGGAGTAGGGCTGCACTAGGGTAGGTCACAGAATGGATTTCACGAGGAGGGATGCACCATCTATTCCGCTAATGTATAATAAAACTAGCGAGGAGGGAAGCGCCATTGAGTCGCTAATGTTTACTAAAACTAGTGAGACTATCTAGGGTAGGCCACGGAACGGATGTGTATCAGAGGAAGGAAGCAGCATAGAATCGCAAATATATAAGGAAACCAGCAATACTTTTCTAGGGTACGTCACAGAACGGATGCATATCAGAGGAGGAGAGATGTGCTATTACAAACATAAGCAGAGGAGTCCCCCCTAAAAGTACCCAACGTCATACATGGTAAATCTGCATTCCCTATGGCAACCACACGTGTTGAATCCCCTTTACACCATTTTAAAAGCCTTGTTTCAGAAACAATGGTACCAATTACAGATACTGCATTACTATTATAATAATTCCAGATTTGTAAAGTGAGACTTATCACCCCTAGGGGTATACAGGTGCTAGGGGCAGTCAGTGAGATTAAAAGAGCTATTGCCCAGAGTCACATGATGCTGAGTTGCCACCGGCACCGGGGATCGAACCGTGAGCCCTGCGCTCCGGAGGCAGTCGCTCTGGCCACTGCCCCACACCTCTCCCCAGTAATTTGATTCACCTGGCTTGAGTAAAATGCATCTCCACTGGTGAGGGGCAGGGCATTCCGATCAGTATATGGAATAACAAACCCTTTGGGGAGTCACATGGATTCGATATGAAGGAAGACTGTATGCGTGGAAAGGGGTGCAGGATGTGTGGGGGAGGTGAGATGTCTGGTGAAGATACAGGCTGTTGCAGCTTTCTTCACTGCTTAACCCTTGATCATAGCCAAGCCAATTTGTTAAAATCTACGGGTGGCAGTGGTGCTGAAACAATTTTCTGAGTGGGGGGGCTGCTATCAATGTTACATCATTGAAGCCACAGGGATTGTGAAAAATCAAATGGCTACATGAAGTGTAGAAACTGAGCCACTTCCATTCACCAAGAGAATGGTAGGGTTTAGTGGAGCAGCACACTGTCCCAAATATATGAGTAAAACATGGCATGGGAGGGAGGGCACTGCCTTTACAGAGCGCACATTTTCCACTGAAATGTCTTCTTTAAATGGCCATTAAATTTGAAACAAGCATGCAGTTTTACTGCTCAACCTATATGGTCAAAAACAAAGCATGGAAGGATAATGTCACTTACACAGTAAGCATCTGTTCTTGGCATGTAGAGCTGTAGATTCACATGCTTTGCATACTCCTGCCAATTTAGTGTTGGGTCCGGATGTTTGCAAGTTGTTTTTCTTCGAAGAAGTCTTTCGTAGGCACGAGGTAAGGGGACTCCTCCTTTTGGTGATAGTGCGCATGGGCATCAACTCCATTGTTAGATTCTTTTCCGGCAAGGGGATGAGAATGGTGTAAGAAAGTGTAGTATATAGATGTCCACGAGTATAAATGTATAAAAGAACTGCAACAACTATAGGTACCCAGGGAGGCGGGTGGGCGCATGTGAATCTACAGCTCTAGATATCAAGAACAGATGCTTACTGTGTAAGTAACAATCTGTTCGAGGCATGTGTGCTGTAGATACATATGCTTTGAATAGACTATATAGCAGTATACTCCCAAAGTGGTGGCTAATCTGTGGGTGTTGCAGTTGTTTGGAACAGTGTTTTAAGTACTGCTTGGCCTACATTAGCTTGCTGACGTGCTAACACATCCACTCAATAGTGTTTGGTAAATGTGTGTGGTGTAGACCATGTAGCTGCCTTACATATGTCAGCTAGCGGAATGTTACCTAAAAAGGCCACAGAAGCCCCTATTATACAAGTGGAATGCACTCTAGGGGGAATAGTTAAAGTTCTTTAGCATAGCATGTTTGAATACATTTAACAATCCATCTGGCAATACCAGATTTAGAGATAGGATTGCCTTTCTGAGGTGGAGCAAATGCAACAAACAGTTGTTTTGTTTTGCGAAAGTCTTTTGCGCTATCAATGTAGTACAGTAAAGCTCTTAACGTCAAGAGTGTGAACAGCGCGTTCTGCTACAGAATTAGGTTTAGGAAAGAAAACCGGTAACTCAACCGATTGGTTTATGTGAAAAGCAGAAACAACTTTGGGAAGGAATTTAGGGTTGGTGCGGAGAACTATCCTGTCTTTGTGTAGCTGAAAGAAGGGTTCTTCTAAAGTTAATGCCTGAAGCTCACCAACTCTCCTAAGTGATGTGATGGCAATGAGGAAAGCAACTTTCCATGAGAGGAATTGCAGAGGGCACTTGTGCAGTGGTTCAAAAGGTGGACCCATGAGCCTTGTGAGAACAAAGTTGAGATTCCACACTAGGGCAGGAGGAATCCGTGGTGGTATTACTCTTTTTAAGCCTTCCATGAAAGCTTTTATTACTGGAACTCTGAATAGTGATAGATGTTGCCTATTTTGCAAGTAGGCAGCTACTGCTGCAAGGTGCAAATGAATAGACGTGTACGCTAGTCCTGTTTGCTGTAAATGTAACAGATAATGTTTTGTATGGAAGCATCTAAAGGATTGATTTTGTTATTGCAGTATAAAACAAATCTTTTCCATTTTGCTGCCTTCTTGCTTCTTTAAGAATATTCATACAGTCTGGTGGTAAATTTAAATAACCAAATTCTATGACTTCAGGAGCCAGATCGCTAGATTTAGTTCCTTGGGATTTGGATGTCTGATTTCTCCATGGTTCTGTGTGAGGGGAGTGGAGGTAAGGTGTAGCTTTTGATGTGGAACTATTGACAGCTCCAACCGGGTGGTGTACCATGGTTGACGGGCCCATGTGGGAGCTACTAGAATTAGTGTGAGGGATGTTTGCCTGAGGTTCCGAACACCACACGGAATGAGCGGGAGAGGCGGAAAAGAGTAGGCAAATATCTCTGGCCAGTTCATCCATAGAGCATTGCCCTTTGAGAGCGGGTGTGGGAACCTGGAGCTGAAGCTTGGGCATTTTGCGTTTGACTGAGGTGAACAGGTCTATTTGTGGAAAGCCCCATTGTTGAAAATAGGGAAGGAGAACTTGGGATGAAGTTCCCACTCGTGGATTTGCGGTCTCTTTCTGCTGAGGAGGTCGGCAATTTGATTGTTTACTCCTGGGAGATGTTCTGCCAGAAGATACATTTTGTGATTAATTGCCCACTTCCAGATGGCTTGAGCAAGTGTTGACAGTTGGAGAGAGTGTGTCCTCCCCCTTGCTTTTTCACATAATACATTGCTGTCCTGTTGTCCGTTCGGACTAGGACAGTGTTGGTGATGAGGTGCGATAGAAAAGCTTTGAGTGCCAGAAAAATTGCTAAAAGCTCTAGGTAATTGATGTGGAGAGCCTTGCGCTTGTTGCTCCACAGGCCTTGTATTGTGTAAGCCTTGAGATGAGCCCCCAACCTGTTAGAGATGCGTCTGCTGTGAGCAAGATCTGTGGAATAGGGTCGATGAAAGGCCGGCCTGCTGAAAGGCCGGCCTGCTGATAAGTTTTGTGGGTTCCACCACTGCAGAGAGTGATGGGTACAGCCGTCTACCAACACTAGATCGGTTAATTGACCCTGTAAGTGATTCCACTGACGTGCTAAGCACTCTTGTAGGGGGTGCATGTGAAGCCTTGCATGGGGTACAATTGCGATGCAAGACACCATCATTCCCAGCAGTTGCATGAACACTCTGGCTGGTAAAGCTTGCTTGGGTTGAAACTGTATAATCATAGCCTGAATATTACGAATTCTGGCTACATTGGGAGAAGCTAGAGCTTTGACTGTGTCTAGACTGGGTCCTAAGTAAGACTGCATCTGTGACGGATGCAGGTGAGATTTTTGAGCATTGATGGTGAACCCCAGTTGATGAAGTAGATCTATTGTGATCTGTGTGTGTTGTAGACAGTTCTGGTGAGAGCTGACTTTGATAAGCCAGTCGTCTAGATAGGGAAGATGTGAATTTGTTGTCTTCTGAGATGAGCAGCGACTACCGCCAGACTTTTGGTAAAACCTCTGGGCGCTGTAGTCACTCCAAAAGGAAGCACCTTGAATTGGTAATGTTTGCCCGCTATCACAAAACTGAGGTATTTGCAATGAGCCGGATGAATTGGAACGTGAAAATACGTGTTCTTTAAATCGAGGGTAGACAAAGTCTGCTCTTTGTAAAAGTGGGAGTACCTGTTGAAGTGTCACCATGTGAAAGTGTTCTGACAGTATATAACGGTTTAGCTCTCTGAGATCCAGAATAGGTCTTAGGGAACTGTCCCTTTTGGGGATGAGAAAGTAAAGAGTAAACCCCTGAGCCGTGGTACTGTATTGGAACCGGTTCTATTGCCCCTTTTAGTAAGAGAGACTGGACCTCTTGTTTCAGTGTATGTGTTCTGGAGACAACTTGTGAGACCGAGGTGGAATGTTTGGGGAATTGCTGGTAAGCTCCAGGCAATGACCATGTTGGATAATTCCAAGCACCCATTTGTCTGATATTATAGACTGCCAAACGGGAAGAAATTGTTGAAGTTTCTCCCCCTCCCCCCCCCACCCCTGACAGGTGTGGTGTAATCGGGGGGGGGGAAGCGTGGGCAAGTCACTGTTTGTTGGGGGAAGGTGAGTTACAGGGTGTGTTGCCCTTACCCCTACCTTTGAAGTAGTTGCCTCTATAACCTCCTCGAAAAAACCCTCTGGAGGGAGAGGACTGGTTGTTACCTTTGTAAGTTGAGGTATTTTGATCTGGGGATGGTGTTTTTGACCCTCCTCTGTAAAAGGAGCGACGAAAGGAGCCTCTGCTGGAGGTAGTCTGGAGTGCTCCCATAGATTTAGCTACCTCGGTGTCTTTCTTCATTTTCTCTAACGCCTGGTCGACGTTGGGACCAAATAGGTGTTCCTTATCAAAGGGTGTGTTAAGGATTGATTGTTGGACTTCTGGTTTAAACCTTGAAATCCTTAACCAAGCGTGTCTCCTGGTCAGAATGCTGGTGTTAACTTCTCTAGTTGCAGTGTCTGCAGCATCTAGAGCGCAGCGTATAGAGGAATTAGAAATGAGCTTACCCTCATTTACTAAGTCCTGTGCCTTAGCCTTACGCTCCTCTGGGAGATATTAGAGCAATTGCTCCATTTCGTCCCAGTGTGCCCCGTCATACCTGGCTAAGGGGCCCTGCATATTTGCAATGCGCTATTGATTTGGTGCTTGAGCAGCTATTCGCTTGCCAGAAGCATCAATTAATTTGGATTCTTTATCTGGCGGAGAAGCATCTCCTGATGTTTGAGAATTCGCCCGCTTACAAGCATTAGATACTACTAGGGAATCTAACGGTAATTGTCCCCTTTATAAATATAGGATCTGTAGGAGAGGCTATATATTTTTTATCCTCCCTAGGAGTAAAGATGCGTGCTCTGACGGGTTCTTGGAAAATCTCATCAGCATGTCGCATCATGCCTTTAAGCATTGGAAGTGTCTGTGATGACCTGTGTGTAGAAGCTAAAGTCTCAAACAAAAAAGCATCTTCTAGTGATTCTTTGTGCAGCTCAACCCCATGGTAATGTGCAGCCCTGGCAATGCGCAGCCCTGGCAATGCACTCTTGGAGTGATGCATTGTCGTCTGGAGGAGAAGATTTGGCTGGGTAAAGGCCTGGATCAGTGTCACCTGGGGGATCAATTGTGTAATCTGTCCATGGATCTATTGGGATATTCAACCCATCGTCATCGTGCGAAAGTGGGGAATCCTGAGGTGTAATGAGCAAAGGATTCTGAGGTGGAGACAGAGGAGCTGGAGGAGGTGATGGAAGATGGAAAGGACTTGTAGCTACAGATTTTTTCTTCAAGGGGATCTTGTAAGAAATGTCCTCATCTTGAAGCTTGCATTTTTGAGGTGGTTTTGTGTAAATAGGACCAGTCTCAGGGTTAATGTGTAGCCTCTTCTGCTTTGGATCTGGTGTGAACGGAATAGTGTCCACTTTTGGATCGAAGGGGGCTCTTTGTGCTTAGGTGCCGAAGTTTTCGATGCCGGTGGTTTCGGTGCCGACGGAGGCTGGCCTTTCGGCGTGGAATGTTTCAGCTCCGAAGGTTGCTTGGGTTTCGGCACAGAGGATTTCGCCTCAGAGCCTGACTTATGCTTGGAACCGGAGGGTTTCGGCTCCGAGGAAGACTTTTGGCGACTGGGTACGGAGCCGGAAGGCTTGACTGGCTGCTTCGGAGCCGGGCTCGAAGGCAGGGCGTTGGAAACGTTGTCTCGGTGCCGGTCTTGGCCAGAAGGCGGAGGTGGTGCCGAAGCCTTGTGTTTTTTCAGTGTTTGTGGGGGCAAGCGGTCTTCGGTACTCACGTCACCTTTTCCCTGGCAGCAGTTCTTCGGCATCGAGGTCTAGCTCGAGCTCAGAGTTTGAGTCTTGTTCAGAGAAGGCTTCCTCCTCTTCTGCCACCGATGCCTCGATGTCTTCTTGGCCGGAGTCTTCACCGAAGATGTCCGGTGTGTCTTCGATGCTTTGATGCTGCATGTCTCGACGTCGAGCCTGGTGGTCGTGGAGAGTCTTTTTTGACCGGAACGGTTTGCAAGCGTCACAGTTTTCTTCTTTGTGCTCCGGAGATAAGCACAGGTTGCACACTTTGTGTGTGTTGGTGCGTGGATACTACGCGTGGCACCGAGGACAGAATTTAAACGGAGTCCGATGCATCAACGGAGAGCTGACCAGGCGCTGTAAGGCCTCGAAGGCAGTGCACAAAGCTTTCAGATAGAAGGTCGAATCCGATGTCGAAACAATACGCGGAGAAGTGGAAAAGCGTACGGAAACAATACCGTCGAGGGTAAAGGATTGCATGCCGAGGGGAACCCGAGGAACGGTTTCGAACCGGAGCACAGCAATACACGTCCGAACCAGATGGCGGAAAAAAAAAACAATGGAGTTGAGGCCTATGCGCACTATCACCGAAAGGAGGAGTCACCTTACCTCGTGACTAGGAAAGACTTCTTTGAAGAAAAACAACTTGCAAACATCCGGACCAAACACTAGATGGCAGGAGTATGCAAAGCATGTGTATCTACAGCACACATGCCTCGAACATCTGCTTTCTGTGCATATATATTACACAAATAAAGTATCTTGGTTTGTTTTGATTCTATTAAAATCTGTTACCATCACACTTCAGAATTAGAAAAAAATCTCTCATTTGCTACTGAATCTTCTTGCAATATTTGACTTGATAGATCTTCACGAATTATTTGCTCTTTACTTGTTGCACAAATAATTGTAAATTTGTTAACTACTGCAACTTTATTGTGCGTTAGAAAACATTTACCATACTGCAGCCTTGTCCTTTCACACTTTGTACCCCAGGAGGATTGACACTTAGTTGCAAAATTCACTCATCTTTCAGTAAGAGGAGGGGAAAGTAATCACCCATCCTCAGATTTAAAAAAAATATAATAAACAGCAGTTCGTCATAAGACACTGCCTGAGATCTGGCCTTTTTCTTTGGACACACAGCAAATGCTGCAAGTTAAAACAAAATCAAAGTCACGCATTATGTCAAGATCGGAGGGTGGCATCTCAAGCCAGGTACCTGGGTATTATGTTGGCACCTACCATTAAGCAATGCTATAAACTTAATTATACTACGCAGCTACATCAGATCTGGTCTCTGCTGGAGAAATGGATGCATTTACCCATCTACCCAATAGGCCGTATTCATCTAATTAATATGAATATTTTGCCCAAAATACTCTACCTTTTTCGTTAATTACCATTTTATGTTCCATATAAGTACTTTAAAATGATACATTCTGCTGTCTCAAAATTTATATGGAAGGGGAAGAGCGAAGATCCTTAAAAAGTTTAAAACTCCCAATTAGAGAAGGCTGAGGGGCACTTCCTGACTGACGTTTTTATTACCGGGTCAGTATGACCAATCGCATTTGTATGATGTTTGATCCTTATCTGGAGAATTGACTCCATACTATATCAATCGTGAAGGATCCAAGTTCAAGCTGTTTCAAACTTTAAAGCAGAGAATTTAAAAAAAATGTGAGACTGAAGACTACCTCTGCTTTGGATAAAATCGGCAGCAATATGAGGAGGTCCTTGAAAATCCCTTCCCTTCATGCTTTTACACCTCTGGTGGATAACCTGGATCTCCCAGAGTGTGTCGCTTCAGTCTATCTTGGTACATAGAGAAAGTCTGGTATTACGTGGCTGGGTAATCTGACGGATAAGTTTGGAGTAAAAAGTTTTTCGGATCTACAGGCTGAATATGCTATATCACGGGGTGACTTTTTCAAACATTCTTAGTGAGTAGGGATACTACCATCACGTTCCCTTTGACCCAACCTGATATTGCACAAATGGTGTTTGGCAAGCCTTGCATACAGCATTTCAGACATCTTGCTTTTCTCAATTCATATTAATTTTGAATTTCAAGATAAAGTATGAACAGCTGTCATCTGTTCTATTTTTCTATTATACCTTCAAGCAATTCTGGTTCATATTACTTAAAAGTAAAAAAGAATTAACGTTTTACCTAATTTGTGCATTTTCTGCATGAGTGTGTCACCTAGTACTGCCAAGTTACAGCTTCTAAATGCTCCAACAGTGAGTAGGGGGAGTGGCAGGTGCTTTGTAGATTCAAGTGGGACCAGGAAGGCAACCCTTAAGGAGGCACCCACATGTGGTTGGATAAAGGGGGCCATCTCCAAAGGGAGGAGAGTCCAAGGCCCTGTTGTAAGATCCCAAGGGTGTCCATTCATTCCAACTGCTAGTCTCCACTGGGTTACAACGCCATCCGAAGGAAGGTGTTAAAGCACACAAAGTACAAGATTGACATTGTGAGAAACGTTAGAACATGCACAACACTGAATACTGATGGCCACAGAGCGTGGAAACGGAAAACCATGGTTAAGCAGGATGCCAAAATAAGCAATAAACATGGTTTTTCCAATAAGCAGACTGAGATGACCTCAAACAACTATAAAAGATGTCTAGCCATGCAGGGCAACATCGACCTCAAGTCTGCTCCAGAGGGGAGCACGCTCACAAATAACCACAAGGGATGAACTCGCATTGTGGGAAGCACACGGCTGAGCTAAGTGTAGCCGGGATTCACAAGAGGCACAAATGATGGGGGTGAAGAGCCAAGAACAGCAGCAAGGTTTGCCACCCAGGCTGCAAAGAGCACTCAGGCTAGATCTGGCAAGAATAAAGTAACTCACACAGCCCATGGGACGCCTGCCAACGGACGAGGGCCAGTCAGAAATCAACAACTGTTACTGCACGCGGCAGGCATGTGTCATTACATCAGTCTTCACATTTCAATCAGAGAAATCCGGCACCAGTAATCTGCTCAACTACACAGCCTAAGCTCTTCCACCCTGAAGTAGATGTAGCGTCACCGTGGTGAACTCTGAAAGCCCCTTGTCCCACAGTTAGCCTCGCTTTCGCAGACATACTGCATCATTGAAAAAACACAGCAGGCCAGCAAATCTTCTCTGGATCCTCAGTACAACATTATTCCAAGGCAGTGAGTTTTAAGCTGGTGTTCTTCCCTTTTGTATCCATATAACTTATTAGCAGGGAGTGTGAGCTTGTGTGTCTTCTTCCCTTGACTGCAAGACTGTTTCATGGCAGTCAGCTGGAAGCCAGTGTCCCTTCATCTCCCCCACACACACACTATACATAGTGTTTAAAAGCAGTGGGATTAGTCGGATGTTTTCATCAGTACACACAATTTCACAACAGCTAGTCTGAAACTTGTGAATCTCTCGCTCTCCTTCAATTTCATGGCGGTGAGAGTAAACTCAGTGACCGCCCCCACTTACACACCCAGGTGAAAGGCAGTGCATTTGGAGGGTGTCTCTTCCCCTCAATACACATACTATTTAAAGATAGTGAAATGAATCTTGTGTTTCTCCCCAGTGTACATACAGTTTCCTGGCAATATATTTGGAACAAGCATCTCTCTCAGCATGCATATTGTTTCATGGCAGTAAGTTTGAAGTGTATCACTCCTTCCTACGGAATAAGTAATGTTTTGTGGTAGTGACTTTAAAGATTGTTTCTCCCCCTTATACATATTCTTCAATAATAACTTGTGTCTCTCCCTCAGTATACGTACTGTTTCATGGCAGTGAGTTTGGAATCCATGCTCTCCTGCTTGCCTTTCATTATCTGCATGTCGGTCAGTAGCTTGGATACATTATCTGGTCGGCCTTTCCCATCGTCGCTCTTTACAGTGGACACCTGTAGAAGCAAGCAAAGAACATCCTTTGATACATGGAATGCATTTATTTGAACACCACATAATACCTACTGTTTAATGACTAGATTGCATTTTGAAACACGGGGCCAACCATTCTATCATAGGGCTACCCTAGCCAAGTGAGCGCCACTCCTGACAAATACTGTAAAACTGACCATGCGCTACCTGGGGCTCCATCCAGCCTCTATTTTGCACATAGCCTTAAGAGAGCCACAGACATCATGAACAGCTTCCTAGAAACTGAAATCATTTCAGGTGAATGGAAAGTATTTCCAGTCACCCCTCTCCTCCAGAAGAGACCTTTAGACCAGACAGTCAGAACAGTTTTTGAGGCATTTCGCTGCTGCCCTACACAAGAAAGTTTAAACCAGTTACGGCCAACTGCAACATATGCACAGAGTTTGTGTCGCTATCCGCTCTGGACATTGTGAAACAGGCTGTGGCTATTGGTGGTATCAGGATGCCGATTGAGTTCAACCAGTCAGCCACCACATTCTACTGAAGAGGCCATGTGATACTGGGTTAAGACGCTGACCCTTGAATGGTTTATTGCCCAACAGGTCTCAACAGGGATATCTTCCTCAATCACCCCTTTATCCCAGGGGCTTGTCAACTCAACTCGTGTGTCCTGCAGGTTATACCCAGCTATTATTTGGCTTCTACAGTGAGGGGAAACGTACAAGAACCTGGATCAATCAGCTCTTCTAATTCTCGTATGGCCATAGTATTGTGGTGGATGTACAGTGACTTGCTAAAGCTTAAGCTCTCCAAGGCTGATGTTTTGTGGACATCTCTTGAGATCCCGGTTTGAGATGGTGTGAAATGACCAGAGAAATTGGGCATAAAACTGATCCCTTCACAGGCATTAAACAATCTACCCCTGTTGGTGGATTCCGATCTTACACTGCACTCCTAGGCAGAGGTCCACATGTGCTTTTTCCACCCCAGGGATTTACGCAGAATTCGGACATTTGTAAACCTCTTCTACATGTTACTGTGAATACCATTGTAATCCAATTTCTACTTAATGAAACATACAGAATTGTTTGGGACACGCATCTAGTACAAGTTTGGATTCTTCCACTGGCTACCTGTCCACAAAAGTGTGTAATTCAAGGCACTTACAACACTCCACAACGCCCTGCACTGGGGGTAGCAGAATGTGTAGAGACTGATGGGTTGGATGGGAGTCAAAGGCTTTTCTGTTTTCTACAGCACGTCTATTCAACACTCAATAGTCCTCTTCTTACCAAGCTTCCGTCCCTCCCAAAAGACATAAAAGTCCAGAACCCTTGGTTCTTCCTTTGATTTCCATTAGAACTTTCAGGTGGTGCTACACAGACTTAGCTAGCTCAGCACTAAAGCAACGATAATGGAACTATATAAATAAAACTGACAAAGGACTAAAAGAACAGATAGTTAAACTATATAAAACATTACGTAACACAACAAAACCATTTCAAACATCATTTAGCACATTTTGAAAAAGTCATCACAAAGGGTGAACCCGATAGACCAAAATGGAAGCTCCCTAATTAAAATAAATGGCAGACTAGGGAGACAACTTCCCCTGAATAAAGAAAAACTGAAGAACAAAAGAAATCGAAGATAAACTGACAATGTAGAATTACGGAGCTGTAGCTACATTTCTCCAGCACTGGTGCCCAATTATACATTTTCATACCTGTATATGGCCTACGGCCATTCATTGCTAATGTTGAGTGCTTTTGTGGCATTATGAAACTATATGTTGTTAACGTTAAATTTAGGACTGTGCTTTTAGTTCGCATATTCATAAAACCTACAGTGTTTTAGCTTAGGGTCAGTGGTTCTCTACATGGACTATTACAGGCAGGAATAGTATTCTCAAACTACATAGCCAATCATGAGGGCGCTTTATGATAGCTCTGAAAAACAGCATATATACAGTGTCTTCAGCTCTCTCGGGCAGAGAGGTGCATCTTCGAATCCAGTCAGCTCGTTTCTCCAAACCCTATTGGCACTGGCTGTTTACAAGCGGGGTTCTCACAGAAAGAACATGGCATGACAATATTCAGCCCACCTTCAATCTGTTGAAAGAAACCTTCTGGCCCATGCATGAAAGATTGCCTATCGTCTATTAGATGGTGGATGTAAAAATATTCTTAAGCTTATTCCATTAAACAGATCTGCTGCTTGCATCAAGAGAAGCATACATATATATTCAAGCTTTTAGAATACTCCACAGAAATGTGCCCTTGTCCAACACCAGTCAAATATTTAGGTAACCTAGTCATTGATATTATATATATATATATATATATATATATATATATATATATATATATATATATATATATTATATATATATTATAACCTCGCTCTAGAAATCTAGATCGCAAAAGTTGTTCTTCCCATCACTGAAGAGAAATTCCACATCCCTGTGTCAACTATGTAGCACAACCTGGGTTAGTCTACGGGAACATAGTCTATCTGGTGTCATCAAATTCTACTTTCACCAATTGCAATTAGTTAAAAATACAGTTGCACAATTTATGACAAAAAACTCCCAAAATAAGTCACATCACTCCTGTATATCTGCAGTTCCACAGAGGATTATCTTTAAATCATTTTTAAATCATTAGTAATATTACACAGAGCTCTTTAACCTACAAACTCCACACTTTCTTCCTTCAATCACTTGACATAATTCCTACAACTATAACAGTCAGATACAACAATATAGCTTTTTCTGTAACATCCATAAAAAAGTGGAATACCCTTCCTGTTCAACCTTGTGCTGAACCTAACTTACTTCAGTTCAGGAGACTTTTAAAGACTTAAATGTACAATCTGTAAATCCCGCTCTTCTGTTCAGTGTCTTACTTCAGCGCCAACAAGCTTCAGCAAACGTTTTGCATATAAATAAATTACAATAGATAGATAAAAGTCTTTCCAGGCTTTATCACCTTTGTTGCATGATGACCCTGCTCTAAAGAAACAAGGCCCTAGGAATCTAGAAGTTCCGACTCATGAGGTGTGTCCATTAAGCTGGGATTCCCAACATCAGCTAGTAACCTCACGTTAGAATCGAGGGGAGGCTAAAAGAACAAGTTATTTACCTTCGGTAACGCCTCATCTGGAATAGGCTCTCTCTAGCTGCAGATTCCTTACCTTGGAATATTCCCAGGTAGGAGACTGGATCCAGAAGTTTTTTGAGCAATCCCCTTGCATGCCTGTAGGTGGTGTGGTTCGACTGCGTGTGGGGTTAGCATCATACACGTCAGCCGTGACGTGCACGGCGCTTATATAGGCACCACCCTAGACAGCTGACCTCAGTTCTTGACTGTTTTTCCGCACCAGAAGCACGGAGCCAGGCTGAGGAGGAATGACTAGTGTGCCAAAGGTGAGGACCTAAAGGATGTATTTAAGTGGGAGGACAGTTCACAGAATGGGGAGGATGGGAGGGTCGGTAAGGAATCTGCAGCTAGATAAAGCCTCTACCAGATAAGGCGTTACCGAAGGTAAGTAACTTGTTCAGCTGATAGAGACTTCCTGCCTGACAGATGCCTAGGACTGGGACTCCTCTAGCTAATGCAGTGTTCGCAGCTGTAGCTCCGGTGGAGTGAACTCTTAAACCCTCAGGGGGCTGTTTCTTGGCCATTGTGTAGCAGATCTTAATGCAAAGGATGATCCATTGAGGGATGGTTCTCATTCAATTGCCTGCCCTTTCTTAGCCCCTGCAAATCCAACAGATTCAACAAAGAGTGGATCATTCACCCGGAATCTTTTGATACGATCAATATAGAATGAACCGAAAGCACCTGCAATTCGCTAACTCTCCTGGCAGATGTTATTACCAGAAGGAAGACAGTTTTGATTGTTAGGAGCCATAGAGGACAGCTGTGCTTCGGCTCAAAGGAGGAACATACGAGGAAAATAAGAACTATATTCAAGTCCCATTGGGGCATAATAAAGGGCGTGGGAGGAAACGTGCTGTTAACAGTTAAGGAATCTAGTCACAACAGGGTACTTAAACAGGCAGAGTTGATCCGGCAACTGTAGGAAAGTGGAAATGGACCTGTATCATTTTACCATGTACAAAAAGTCTAGTCGGTCAAAGGAAAGAACTAAAAGGAGAATGCAAACAAGGGTGCAGACAAAGGATCAACAGATTTGGATGTACGCCAATCCACAAACTTGTTCCAGCGGCAGGCGTAGATGGTTTTGGTAGAAGAATGCCTGGCTGCTAGAATAACATCACATGTCTTTGGAGGGGGAATCAAACACCCTCAACTGTCGACACAACTTCCACACATGAAGGTGGAGAGTGGACAGGTTTGGGTGCTGTACTCTGACCTGTTGCTGCAACAGAAGATCCTCCCGAATGGGCAGCCTTACTGCAGCACAGATGCTCATGCTTAGGAGTTCAGAATGCCCAGTCTGGAGCCAACTAAGATGACTTGGGCCCGGTCGTTCTTGATATTCTTGGGAACTCTGGACAGGAATATCGGCAGAAAGGCCTATAGAAGCCCCGATCTCAACTCAAGACAAAATGCGTCCGAGTGAGAGTCGCCTTGGAAACTCCAACGGGCAGAACTGCTGACACTGCGGTTTCTCGTTGGTGGCAAATAGATCTAAAAAAAGGCTCTTCCCAATCCCAGAAGATTCCATGCACCACCTCTGGATGAAGACGCCATTCGTGATTCACTAGGCATCAATGGCTGAGTTCTTCTGCTCTGACTTTCAGAGAGCCCGCCAGATGTTGAACTACCAGGACCATAACGTTCCAGCCATGCCGGAGGCACAAAGAATCTTGACACAGGATTTACGACCCCAAACCTGCCCTATTGTTGCAGTACCAGATGGCGTTTGTGTTGTCCGTGAACACCTGAACTAGCCTTACCTTGAGGGAAGGACGAAAGGCTTTCAATGCCATTCGAATCGCTCTCAGCTCCAACAGCTTGATGTGGAGTTGAGACTCCGCTGAAGGCCAGAGGCCTATGATCTCCACCTCTCCCAGGTGGCCTCCCCAACCCAGAAGTGACGCATCTGTCACCACTGTGAGCTTTGGGTGGGGAAGATAGAAAGGTCTGCAGCTGACCCAATCAGGGTCACTGAGCCACCACTGCAGATTTTTTACAGTTCCCTCCGATATCTAGACCAGATTTGAGTGATTTCCCTGATGCTGTGCCCACTGGATCTTAAAGTCCTACTGCAGAGCCTGCATATTGCCAAGGGGCATGTTTTACCAACAGGGTGCAGAAGCTGATGAGACCCAGCAGCCTCAGTCGCACCAAAACCCAGGATAGAGGCTGAAACATCGGAATTATAGCCTGAATACTCTGAACTCACTGTTCCGGGGGATAAGCCCAAAAATGCACTATATCCAGAACGGCTCCGATAAAAGGGAGCGTTTGAGGAACTGAGGTGTGACTTTGGCACGTTGATAGTGAACCCCAGCGAGTGCAGGTGGTCCCCCATAGTCTGGAGGTGGGATAAGACTGGGGTGAGCCCACCTTCTAACAGCCAATCGTCGAGGTAGGGAAAGAGTGGAAACCCTGACCTCGAAAGATGTGCTACAAACACCGCCATCACCTTGGTAAACACCTGAATAGTACAGGTAAGGCCAAAGGGGAGCACAACGAACTGATAATGCTCCTGGTCCACCGTGACCCGCAAGTAGAGTCTGTGGGCGGGCAGGACAGGAAGGTGGAAATAGGCGCTTTGCAAAACTCTACCATCCAGTCTCCAGGGTTGAGAGCAGATAAGACTTGAGCCAAGGTGAGCATCTTGAATTATTCCTTTTTCAAGAAGTTATTGAGAGGGCGCAGATCTAATATAGGACAGATGCCTCCATTCTTCTTTGCCACCAGGAAGAAGCGGGAATAGCAGCACAACCTACTTCTATGCGGGCACCCTCTTGATGGTTCTGTTAGCCAAAAGGGTCAGTACTTCTTGTCGCAAGAGTGCAAGGTAGTCCTGTCAGCCAATCTGGGGACAGAGGAAGTGGCGGCGGGGTTTGTTGGTACAGGAGAGTGTAACCCCGCTGGACAATCAGGAGCACCTATTTGTCTGTTGTAATCTCACGCCATTGGTGCAGATGGAGTTGGATTCTGCCGGGTACCTATGCTGGATTGTGGGCAAACTAAAGAGGCTTTGACTGTACGGCTGCCGTGGAGTAGAGGAAGGGCATGGGGGTTTACGATTAGGCGAGACCTCTGGCTTTGGGACCCACAAGACTTGTCGGGGGAGTGTCCACAGCCACGAATGCACTGAGTCTGTTAGCCGTTGTGTCTAGTGGGGCATGAGAGCGGCTGATATCCCCTACCGTAGCTATGGAAGGGGTGTAAGGAAGAAAACAGCTGTCATGGGGCCACAGAAAGAATCAATGACCTAGCAGTGGTCCTACTATCCTTGAATCTCTCGTATGTCTCGTCTCTGAAGAGATGGGTTCCATCAAACTGCATGCCAATAAGAGGCTTGGACATCCCCTGTAGGAAAGTAGGATCTGCTTCTATGGTTACCCCCACTTTTTGCCTGGTGCTAAGCTGTTATTGACTAGTCTGACTGGAATCCTGCTAATCAGGACCCCAGTCAATCTGCTTTCTCCCTTAAATTGTTATGTTCAGTACTTGAGAACATCCCAGATTGGATACTGGGGTACCCTCATCAGTCCCTAGTATATGGTACCAAGGTACCCAGGGCATAGATACCCCAGAGGTCCTCCATGGGCTGAAGCATGTATTATGCCACCCATGGGAGACCATTCAAAATGGAACAGGCCTGCCATTGCAGCCTGTGTAAGGTGGTGCTAGCACTACTTACTAAAGATATAGGTTTCCTATATCTTGGGTCACTGCACTTAAAACCTATAAGTCACCCCTAAAGCAGGCCTTTGCAATCCTGAAGGCAGGGTGCTTGGTTCTAAGTGAGAGGGTGCCCCTGCATGAGCAGGACACCCCTACAGCCTACGGACTCCATTCTCCCGGGCTGTCAGTGAAGCAGCCATATACTATATAGAGGGGCACCGCATAATTACGCGATGACCATCTCGAAACTGGCTGCAACGAATCCTATCATGTTTGGTATCAAACATGTTGGAATCATACCCCCACACCGTAAACGGCTTGGGAGGTTTGAATCCAAGCACTGGAACAGCCCTCCGTTAGGCTCTCAGTGTTCCCGTTACCAACCTTCTAGACCGGGA
This sequence comes from Calotriton arnoldi, assembly GCA_963921515.1. Classification (NCBI taxonomy): domain Eukaryota; kingdom Metazoa; phylum Chordata; class Amphibia; order Caudata; family Salamandridae; genus Calotriton; species Calotriton arnoldi. Next base: position 2,411,482 of record CAWUFW010000656.1, on the reverse strand, counting down.
CAGCACAAAATGGTTGCTGCCGACCAGACACACATTTCTGCCCTCCTGCTGCTGAGCCAAGCTCGAGCAGGGCTAGGAAGAGCAATAGGCATCCTGTCACAGGGAGGTGTGACCACCTCCCAGACAGGATTTAGTGTATTGGGACCGTATGGGTGCGCTTGCCAGCACCACAAAGTCTGCATGAGGGGCTCATTTGGTGCCCCTGTGCATAGTCCAGTTCAAACGAGTTCTGGTCGCCATAGGCTCCCGCTCTGGTGCGAAACTGGACAAAGGACATGGGAGTAACCTTCCCCCTGTCCAGACCCTCCCCTGGGAGGGTCCCCTGAATCATCCCAACCCTTTCCTTAGGGTACTTAAGGGCTTACCTGGGTGTAGGTCCCTAGATTAATCGTGGGATAAGATTCAGATCAGACACCACTTCTTCTACCCTCTGGGCACTCTGGACTTCGCTGGACTTCATTTGGGCTCGACTTCATTTCCCTTCCAGTCTGCTGCATCGTCTGTGCTTGTGCACCATACAGGAACCTTCCAAGGCCTGTAGACATCAAAGACATCTGAAGGAATCTCCCTTGGAGTGAAGGAGTCACTCTCCCGCATTTGCAGGCACTGCAACTAAGTCGACTGGTCTGCTGATCCTGAGCTCCTCCAGACTCTGTAAGGTTCTGCAACACAGGTGGTGGTTCGCCACAGCTCCCGAGGCTTGCCCTGCCCTCTCACCAAGTTTGAGGCCAGTATCCCTCGTGGGGGTTGCAATAACCGAACCCCTGTGCACTGCATCAACTTGCAGTTGCAAAGGCTTATTGGCTTCCTTACAAGAAGATCTTCGGGCTCCAAGTAGCCCCAACCTCAAGCATCTCCAGTGACCAGAATCATCAGCTACCCCCCATCGTGTGCACCGTGGCTTGCATCTTTTGGTGAGCTGCTTGAGGCCCCTCTCGTGACTTCAGTGCCTCTGGCCTGTGGGTCCATTTGAGGGTCACCTTTGTTTCTTTTGGGCTCCCCTGATCGCTCGGGCCTCCCCTGCTTGTGGTGAGTCCCCTAGACCTTGCTGGTCCAGACGTTGCTCCTTCTTCAATTCATGTGTTGGTTGCATTTGCCAAGGCTTGTTGGTGCTCCCGCCGGACACAGATCCCTCAGCACTCGACATCCTTCGTGGGACACTCATGCACGGCTCCTGGTCTTCCTCAGCATCGCCTGGTCCTCTCAGCTGCAGAGTCAACGTCGTCACCCATCCTGCAACACCCGACATCGGAGGGCATTCGTCTTCCAAGTCTCCTGGTCACTCCTGAGTGACATAGACTCTGTCCCCTCTGCTTGCAGGTACCTCTCATCTAGAATCCACCGGATTCCACCGGACACTTTTTCCTTCTTCAGCAGTGGCTCTTTCCTGAAGTCCTCCATTGGGTTCGACGGCAGTTTGACACCACTTCACACGTATGCATTCGGCTTCCCTGGTGTAGGTAACGTGGGTACTAGTGGATCTAGGGGTTGGGTGGCTCTCCAACCATCTGCCTTCCACTGGGTTTCTTCAGGGTCCACTGGGAAGGGTCCTTAATCTTTAAAAATCCAACCGCGACTTACACGTAGAGTTGTACGGAGCATGCAGTCGTGTTCCCACACTGCACACGTTCTCCGTGGGGTCCCTATCTACTCACCTTGGGTGGTTCCTTGTACTCCTACATTCTTTCGACATTGTCTTGACCCGAGCCGTGGTTCTTATACCACTTTCTTAGTATATGGTTTTGTCCCACCCCTGGGGACCACTGTGTATTCTGTGCTTTTTACAGTGATTCTTTGCTAAAGTATTGTGTCCACTGTGAATATCTCTGGGTAGGAGATATTTGTATGGGTTAGAGTATTATATAATAAATACATATTTTTTATAAATACTTGGTGTGGTTCTTTTCACTTGATCTGTACTATAAGATTGCATTCTGGTAAAACAAGCTGCTTTACACTCCTTCTGGACTAAGCCTGAAGGCTGCTCTCCACAGCTACCACTTAAAAGAGCTTTCTAAGGTTGTCTAAGACCTCTTAAATCACCATAAGGGTTGTCTGGACTGGTGCAAGGTGTCCACTTACATAAGTGTACGTCATGCCAGGCCAGCTTCTCACATCCCCCAAAAAGCCAGCAGTGCAACCAAGAAGAAGCAATGGCTCTGCCCAGTGAGTCAGCTGTATCCAACCTGCATCCGATTGGGAACTTGGCTGCATCTCACCCGTCAGCAATACCATGAGAGAGTATGGCCTGTGCCTCACCCGGGACCATAGGCAGCACTTGCAAAACGGTATCCCACACAGTTTGGTAATAAGGCCCAATAAGCAAGCTGATTTCACGGACCACTGTGCTAGGCTGGCAGAAGAAAAAATCTTCTTACCAAAGGTATCCAGCCTCTTGGATTCCCTATCCGGTGGTGTGGTAGGTAACGGCCCGAAATTAATTAAGGAGGTGGAGGCCTGGACCACCAGGCACTGAGGGAGGCTGGGTTCCCAATAGTGGGGCGGTGAGCAATGATCCTGTGCATGGCTTGGCCCAGGCAGGACATCAGTGAGGGCTTCATTAAAGAACAGTAAGTGTTGAGATAGGGATGATCCCGGCTGAAGCACCTCCATCAAGACATTTGATTTGACTTGAACTGTAGGGAACTGGGCTTTTGCTGCTGATTTTCGACTCTGACAGTGCACTGAGGCCTGCTAACCAGACCTCAGTGCCAGTTCCCCTTCCCTAAAACAAGGTGTTGTCTAATTGTGCTACTATTGGCAAAGGACTTTAGCACCCCTGTTAGTCCCTAGTAAATGGTACCCCAGGTACTAGGGCATGGGTACTAAAGAAGGTCTCTAAGGGCTGCAGCATATCTTATGCCACCCTAAGGGACCCACATACAAATTTCACACAGACTGCCATTGCAGGCTGTGTGACAGGGTGCAAACCATGAGTGAAAACACGACATGACACACTTGTGTGTCATGCCAAAGTCACTGCATCTAATATATGTAAGTCACTCCCACAGCAGGCCTTTGAGCCCTAAGGCAGGGTGCATTATATTTTATGTGAGGACATAGCTGCATGAGCAGATATGCCACTGTGCTGATCAGTTCCATTACTACCAGTACAAGTGAGCAGGGAAGCCATTTTAAAACATGTCCTGGAGAATGGTGAAAACAAGTTCCCCAGCTACATGATGGCTTCAATGAAAATAGGGATGTTTGGTATCAAACATCTTGTATTAATGAATCCACACTGATGCCAGTGTTGGATTTATTAATGCATGCACATGGAGGGCACCTTAGAGCCACTGGTGTGCTCACCGACTGGTTCACACCAGCTTGCCGCCAGAGACAAGTTGCTGACCACCAAGGATGATGGCCTCTGCTTTCAGGAGGTCCGAAACAATGCCTGTTTGGGTGAAGGGTGTTCACACCCCCTCACACAGGAGGGCCTGCTGATTAGCATTCCAAGCAGGAAAGCTTCAAAGAAGCCACCGCCTTTGAAATGCGAGTCTGGCAACACCAACGCCTTTGTCCAGAGCCCTTTGACACCTGGACAGGAGGAAAAATGAGCTAGAATTCCCTGAAGTGGCATGTAAATTGTTTGGAAGGGTTCAATATTTTCAAGGAATGTGCTGTAGTTCTGCCGTCTTTAAAACACTCAAAAGATAAGGCTAAAGCCTATACATCATTGGAGAAAACAGCGGACCTCATCCAGACAGGTCTACAACACACACACACATACACACATACACACATATATATATATATATATATATACACACACACACACACACACACACACACACACACACACACACACACACATCGTTCTCCACGACTCCTCAGGTACTAAAAACGAGAGTGGACCCAGATTCTGTGCAAATTTTCATTTAATTACCCCAGAGTTGTTCAGCCATGACGCGTTTCGGCAGATCCCTGCCTTGATCACATGACAGCGCTACACATTGTGGGATACCTATTTAAAGTGACAGTGCGTTGTGGTCAATGCATAGACATGGAAAAAATCCTTTGTTTGTTTGTATTATTTACAGAATACCTGCTTAAATGCGCATTGGAATGCAGTAATATACACTTATATACCTTTTCTAAATATACAGTACATACTTCTGCATACTTTTCCACCAATTTAGTCTTAAAATTCCTTGCATAAATGCTCTTTTTTAAAGATACATTGATTTTACTGACATCTCCATATTTCATTGACCAAATATAAAACCTATCTTGAGTGCAAAAAGTGCTACCGTAAGTCTAAGTACATAAATAGTGCAAAACATAAAATCTTACTTAAAAATGAGCATTCAGTTACCAAGGTTCATCAAATTTGTGATCTAATATCCTTCTTTGATCATGACTCTTGGAAAAGGTACAAATGTATTCGTACAAAAAGAAGCAAATAGTAAAATTCATCCAATTCATAAATAATTGATTCCCATGATTGTAAAACATATAAATATGCATATAAATAAATACATATAAATATATATAAATACAATTCAATTATTTCAAAAAGAATAAAAAACTATTTAAAAAATCTATTGAAAAAATACCTAAATATATGTATAAATACAAAAACTCCATATTTTTCATGAGACGATGTGCAGTTTGTGATGAATGTTCTAGATTCAGATTTTTACATGTATTATCAGGAGGACTTTAGGACAAGATACTGTATCCTGGAATCTTTAATCATGTGACTATGACCTTGTAACTTGAAAAAATATACAAGATTATTCTAGTAAAATTAATTCTAATAAAAAATGCTTTACAAATAGGTATACAAGTCTTCCCTTGTATTCAAGCCTCCTGGATACTTAGTATCTAACTCCAATATGTAACGCGTTTCAAGACGCCTCAATCTTAGTTCTCGGTCCCCTCCTTTCCTTTGGGGGGGGGGGCCGCATCTATTACATAGTACTTAAAATCTTTGAGATTGCTCCCATGCTGTTCTTGGAAGTGCCTAGCCACAGGATAACTAGGATCATTAATATTGATTGCCCTTATGTGCTGTAAAATTCTCTTATAGGCAGATAATTTTGTACTACCCATGTATAATAATTTACGGCTGCATTCTAAGACATAAACGGCATGATCTGTGCGACATGTCAAATGCTGATTTATAGTACGTGCCTTCTTATTGAAAGCAGAATGGTAACTAGTTCCGTTTGAACCATATTGGCACGCCTTGCAATTGGCACATTTGAAAAATCCCTTCCTTGCTGCGAGCCAGCTACTTTGATCTTGCATTTCCGGGCTACTTTTTACTAGGGCATTGGCCATTGATGTAGTTTTTCTAAATGTTATTGCTGGATGTTTAGGGAGCAATAATGGGATCATCCAGAATAATAGGCCAGTTCCGCTTTATAATACCCTGCAGTTGTTGTTCCCGTCTGGAGTAGTTTATGATAAGCCTAGTAGATTCCCTGGATGTATCCTTAATATGGTTAACATCTTTTTATATTTATATTGCAGCAATTCCTCCCTGGCTTTGCTTCTTGATTTCAATATGGGGGCATCTACAATTTGAGTACTAAACCCCCTTTCCAAAAATCTGTTCTTACTCTCCCTCTGTTTGATTTTTAAATCATCCCCATCACTACATATCCTGTGAATACGCAACATTTCCCCGTAGGGGATGCTGCGTATTAGATGTGGAGGATGCGCACTTGACGCATGTAAGGATAAGTTACTTACCTGTAATCCTAGTTCTCTTCCAGGGGTATCCTCATTAAAGTCATAAGCACATGAATATTCCCGCCCATGCGTGGGACCCCGGAAATATATAAAACATATATGTGGAAACCATATATGTAGCATATATATATATATATATATATATATATATATATATATATCCATCCATATATATATATATCCATCCATATATATATCCATATATATATATATCCATATATATATATATCCATATATATATATATCCATATATATATATATCCATATATATATATATCCATATATAATATATATAACAATAAAAACACTATGCGAGTCTTCACAGGTGCTCACAGGGGAAAACATGGCGACCGGCTAGAGGCAGGTCGCGGGTGAACTGGGAGGCGTGCAGCGAGGGTTTGGCGTTTTTTGGTGATGAGAGCGGGAGCCGCGATTGATTGCGGCAGGTAACGGGACCGTAACAAGGCAGCAGCAGCAAGAGAGAGTATTGGTTGGAGACACGCGAATCTTACCGGATATTATATGGTTCTGCTCGGAGCGGCAACGTTCTCAGGCTGCCAGTTGGGGAGAGTAACCGCGGCTCATTGAATCCTTGCAGCTGGAGGTGGGAGGTATCCTGTGTAGAGAGCAACCACGGCTCTGGAGCTGCGCAGGGGGCGTCGGGCAGCTGCAAGGGTTCTCTTCCGGGGAAACGGTGGAGGAGTCAGCAGAAGTGTGGAGGTGAGAGAGGGGGGCGAAAACAGCAAGCTCTTGCAGGATCACTCTGTTTCTGGCATAACAGAGGTGCAATTACACGCACTAGCGGTGTCTTTATCCGGAGAGACCCCAGATTTGAGGACAAATGGTAAGGAAAAACGAGCTATAATTAACAAAGCAAGTACAGAAAGTGGGGGAAGGGGCAATGGTACTGATTTGAAAACGACTGCAAAGGGAATCTCCAGATACGCGTTGAGGAGTGTGGGTAAGGGGAGCAGGTTGGAAATCCCCGAGCTGCAGGAGAATACTTCTAAATGTGCTAAAGAGCGGGGTGTGAGTAGGAAAGAAGTAAAGGAAGTAAAACCTAGGGGAGGAGTATTAAGTAATGAAGGCACAGTTCGAAAAAAAAAATCTAAAGAGAGGTAGTGCCGAGCATAAGATCAAAGTGACCCCCTCTCTAAGGACTTACTTTAAAGTAATACCAAAAACCCTAGTGTTATGGGGTAATCCTGCAATGGCAGCAATTGAGTCTTACCCCACTCAACAACACAAATCAGTAGGAGAAGGGACTATAAGTGGAGGTCCAAATCTGGGGGACTGGACAGAGCATTTGAGCCCAAATCGCTTTCAGGTGTTGGCCTCGGAGATGGGGGGAGTAGAGGAGTCTCCGGAGGGGGAAGTTTCTCCAAATGCCAATACGGGATTTTTAGATCAGTCCCCCCTTGATTTACAGGGGAGATCCCGAAGTAACAAAGCGAGCCAGTTTGAGCAAATGTCTGGGGACCATTCTAGGGTTGCGCAGAAAGAGGCGGGCAATGTCGGTATAAACCCTGAGAATGGGGATCCCTCTATCAGTAGTTTGTTTGCCTCTCTCACGCTTGAGATTCGTAACAGATTTGAAACCTCAGAGCTGAATCAGAGAAATAAGATCTGCGTGCGATGTCTTGGAGAAGAAGATAGATGATTTAAGTGGAAGGACTCTAGCTTTAGAAGTTGAAGTAAGACCTTAAAGTAGTGGTGCAAGTAAACAGAAAAGAGATAGAAGATCTGAAGGCAAGGGAGAGAGATCAGGATGAAAGAGTGGAGCGGCTGGAGAATTTCCAGAGGAGAAATAATTTGAAACTTTTAAGACTCCCTAAGGGTAAGGAAGGTAGTGATAAAGAGTTTTGTGGTTCAATTGCTTAAAAGGAGCTTCAGCTGGAGGAATCGGAAGATGAAATTGCCAGAGACATTCAAAGGATCCACAGAGACCCGTTTAGGTTAAATGCAAACAGATCTAAACCTAGGAGAATCTTAGTTAATTTCCTCTCGTATTCGTTGAAGGAAAAGATCCTGGCCAAGGCCCTGAAGAATAAATCGTTAGACCTGGACGGAGCAAAAATTGAAATAAGATCGGATCTCTCAGTAGTAACATCTAACAGGCAATGGGAGCTGGGGAAAAGAATGGAGCCTTTAAGAAAGTTGGGAGCTTCAGTTCAGTTGAAATTCCCAGCCCTACTTAAAGTGATGTTAAATAACAAAATGCATTCTTTCCGATTTGTGGAGGAGGTTGATAAATTTATTGAGGAGCTCCAATCGGAGGCTTAGTAATAAGGTCCCTTTCAGTTGCTTTATTGTGTATTTATTTGGTTATCTTCCGTTTGCACGCCTTGAGGTTCTCCCATAGGGCTTTTGCCATGGGAAGTTGGTTAGGGTTTTCCAAGGGTGGGGAGGTGGGTTGGGGGGAGCACAGGGTAGGGAGCATAAGGGAAAAAACAAAAAAAAATACCTCAAATGTCTTGTTTTTCGCCAAATTAGTCAGCAATGCCAGGTTTTTAGGGGATGTCCGGGAATAGGGCAAATGAGATAAAAGTCTTAGCATGGAACGTAAACGGGCTCCGGGTAAAGAGTAGGAGAGATAGGATAATGCAATATGTATAAGACTGCCCAGCACAAGTTATTATCTTGCTAGAGACACATCTCACAGAAGAGGAAAGTAGAAAGTTTTTTAAATCACAGAGGTGGGTTGCACATGCAGTTTACACGAAGCAGTCAATGGTTACGAAGGGGGTAGCATTACTGGTTAAGCAAGGAACAAATATCTCAGTAGAAAGAAGTGTCTCAAATATTGCAGGAAGATGGCTTTTAGCAAAGCTAAAAACTTTTGGCCAGAACTATACTCTGGTGGGGTACTACGGACCAAATCAGGATGAAACAGGTCCATTGGATGAGTTGGTTAATGAGCTTTTAGGTTTCCCGGATCAGATCATTATGGCAGGAGATTTTAACACCGTCTTGGACCATAAATTAGATAGATCACAGCAGAGCGGCGTTTAATCCCAAAATGTCAGATAGGGTTCGATTGTCGATGGCCCAGTGGGGTCTCTGTGACATATGGAGGTGCATGGCTGGGTCGCAATTTGGTTTTACTTATTACAACAAAAAGTATAAACATAAATCTCGGATTGATTATTTTTTGATTGACAGGGTTCTAAAGGACGCTGTAGTGGAAGTTAAACATATTGGTGTACACCTGTCAGATCATTCAGCTATTCTCCTTCATTTGAGGTTAGGAGAAGGGAGTGTAAGTTCTAGGTGGACGCTAGACCGCACAATTTTACTGGAGGATGAGACTGTCGAGATTCTAAGAGAAGAGACCAAAGAATTTTTTGAGAGTAATTTGGGCTCAGCCACGATTGGGATGGTCTGGGATGCTTATAAGGCCTATTTAAGGGGAAGACTAGGAACTTTAGCAGCAGGGAAAAGGCGAGCTTACTATTGAAAAGTTTTGGAATTAGAAGAGCAGATCCGGAAGCTGGAAGGGGTTTTGAGCAATTTAGGAAGATCGGAGGAAGGCGAGAGGGAGCTGGCCGAAATTATTAAGCTAAAGGCTGGTTTGTCGGAAGTTATAAGTGATAGAGTCAGGAAGAGGTGGGAGGCCAGCCAGTTGGCACATTTTGAGTACGGCGAAGGTTGTAGTAAATTATTAGCGTGGAAGGCGAAGAGTGATCAAGTTAGAAACTTTATAAAAGAGATCAGCTGTGAAGAGACAGGGGTAGTGCTGAGTGACAGCTAAGGGATTAGTTTGGCTTTTTTCAGGCACTTTGGGAAAGTATATAAAGAAGATTTGGTCATAAATGAGGAGGATGTGTTGCCATGGCTGGAGCACATAGAACCTCTTCCCGAAGAGGCAATGGAGGAACTAAATGAGGAGATCAGGGCGGAGGAGCTTGAAGAGGTGATAAGGGGTGGCAAGCGGGGGAAGGCTCCAGGGCCAGATGGCCTTCCTCTTGAGGTATATAAAGCCTTGGCCAGTACTATAATTCCTATTTTAAGGCAACTTTTTAACGCGATATTTTTGACAGATACAGCCCTGCCTGAATCTTGGAAGGAGGCAATTATAACTCTAATTCCAAAGCCTGGGAAATCCCCCAAAAAAGTGGATTCGTATAGGCCCATTGCTCTGCTAAACGCAGACTACAAGCTGTTTGCAAAGGTTATGGCGGGGAGGTTAAATGGTTTTATGTCTCAGATGGTGAATGAAGACCAAAAGGGTTTTATAAGAGGAAGAGCGCTGAAAGAGTTGACGTACTCATTGATTGGCTCTATAGATATGGCAACTGCCTATGGTCTTCCCCTGGCAGTTATAGCGTTAGACGCAGCCAAAGCGTTTGACCGTGTTAACTGGGCCTATTTGCAGAACGTGGTTAAACATTTTAACTTGGGTTCAAATTTCCGTAGAGTATTGAAAAGTATATACGCTGCTCCGGAAGCCAGAGTGTTAGTTAATGGGGCTTTGACTCCGCCAGTGAAGATCATGCGAGGTACTAGGCAGGGGTGTCCACTTTCTCCTCTCTTGTTTGACCTTTATATTGAGCCATTGGCCAGGAAAATTAGGAGTAGTAGTGGTATCTTGCCGTTTGAGTTTAATGGTTGGACAAAGAAGGTTGGGCTATACGCAGACGATATTCTAATTTTTACAACTAACCTTCCGCAAACCCGGAGGGTGGTGATGGAAATAACAACTGAGTTTGGCAAAATATCAGGGTAGGATATTAACAAAGATAAGACAGAAGTGATGAGTTGTAATATGGGGGCGATTGGGATTGATACTAAGAGCGAAATGAGATATCTGGGAGTTAAGATCACTCAGAATATTGCGGACTTCACTAAGGTAAATTTTGACCGGGTTAGAAAGGAGATTTGTGCTAGTTTACGGGGTTGGATGCACCTTCCTTTAACTTTATTTGGCAGAGTGAACTTAGTAAAGATGATCGTGCTTCCGAAACTAACCTTCTTGTTTGATTCAATCCCCTTATCTTTTAGAAAGGAGTGGTTCGTTAAGTTACAGAGTGATATAAGTTCGTTTATTTGGGCATCAAAAGGGCCGCGAATATTATGGCGCAAACTCAGAAGGAGGTTGGTGAAGGGGGTTTAGCGCTTCCAGATTTTTTGTTTTATTCCTGGGCCTTTTTACTAAAAAATGGTAGAATGCTACTGGACATCCCTATAGATTTAGAGATAGGTAGGATGTTTAGAGTGATGCTGATAAAGGAAAAGGGAGCTGACGTGGGTTTTATGTATAAATTTGCTGATCCGAAGGTCAGGCTTAAGATTCTAAGGTGGAAATGTGGTTTAAAAATCAGAAAGGTTTTGAACATACCATATTTTAGTTATTCGGCCCCGATCTGGGATGCACCAGGCTCTCCTGAATGGACAAAAGACTCATTGGCCTTACCTTTAAAAGAAGCGGGCATTTTAAGATGGAAGCACTTGCTGTCGGAGGGTCAGTTGGTTTCGTGGGGCTGGTGTGAGCAGGTAGTTGGCTCAACGCTTTCAAGGTTTAAATTCCTCCAGGTTCAAAGTTGGTTTGCGGCAATGGGTGTAACGTTAGGAGATCCAAACGAATTTGAGGAAAAGCTTCTCTCTACTGCAGTGTTAAAAAAAGAAATCGCACTATGGTACTGGATGATCCTGGAGATGGAGGACGGTGTGTTTACCTTGCCGGTGGATCTGTGGGGAGGATGCTTGCCAGAGACCAAGCTGGAAGATCAATGGCAAGTATCTATGTCTATGCTTTATAAAACAGTTAAACCTGCATATCTGAGGAGGAACCATCTTTTTACTGTGCATAGGGAGTACTGGACTCCACGAAGGCTCTCTAAATTTGGGTCAGGAAGAGTGGTGGTGTGTCCCAAGTGCGGCAGTCAGAGTGCAGACGACTTACACATGTTTGTATACTGTCCGAAGTTACAGCTTTTCTGGGAGGCCGTAAGTAAATGCCTGGCTAGGGCTTTAAACCTGCAGATTAAGGTAAGCACTGTTTTGGTTATTTTCGGAAGTTTGGAATGCCAATGTATTGTCACTAAAGATTGTGCAAAATTGGTATTTTATGCTATGCTTTTAGCGCGTAGGGAGATATGTAAATTGTGGGTATCTCCGACACCTCCAACATTGGAGGATTGGTTGAAATCTATGAGTTATATTGCTAATTTGGATATTTCGGATCAGGGGAAAAGGAAATATGAATTTTGGACTCCCTTTGTGTCTAGGGGAACAGTATGATTGGAGGAATTTGGAAAAAATAATCGGTCCAATGATTAAGCCTTCTCCTGCCTCGGCTGTTTATAGTCTTCTCTGCATGAGCAGAAGGACACGGGGAAGGGTCTGCGGTCGATAGAAGGAGGAGGTCTCTGTGAAAGATGGCGGGGATGCTGTCTTGGGAGCCTTCACCTTATTACCCCTGCTACAGCGAATGAGGTTAGACAACCCAAGGTTGGCATCGGTAGAAGGACGAAGGGTGGAAACAAGGCAAATGAGGACAAAAAAAACTAAAAAAAATAAAAACACAATGCAGCCTTTCAATACTAGAAAACGCTGAGCAATGTTGTAAGAATTTCCCTTGCACATAAATACAATTCCAATAAAGCAGGGAGAAATAAAACACATTTGAAAACTGCTTTAATGCACAGCAGAAAACATAATCCTGCAAAGAGGAATGAAAGAACATTGCCAGCACATAGGCTGCATTGTAGAAAACATCAGTGTAGAAAGCTGAAAAGCTAACCCACAGAACACACAGAATAAACTGGCACCGTGCCTTTAAGGCAGCCATGACCCCTAGCTTCCCATCATGCCTCAGGGGTGACAGTTAGGTCAGTTGTTTTTTGCGGAGACCCGAAGGCCAGGGCACAAAGAGATGACATGTATCTTGATCACTTGCCCGGGGAGGCGGGTGGGTTGCTTATGACTTTGATGAGGATACCCCTGGAAGAGAACTAGGATTACAGGTAAGTAACTTATCCTTCTCTTTCAGGGGATCCTCATCAATAGTCATAAGCACATGAATAGAATAGAAAGCCCATCCCATCATCCTGCGGGCAAGTGACCAGAAAGAATACATTGTTAAAGAATATTTCAAAGACTCCAATTAAACTAGCATTGGAACAGATTCCTCAAGGAGGCTTGGCCAACTTGGGTATCCGCTCTGGAGTCAGAATCCAGACAGTAATGCCTGGTAAACGTATGGACCGACTTCCAAGTTGCAGCCTTGCAAATCTCGGCCATCGGTACATTGTGTAAGAAAGCTATTGTAGCAGCCTTTCCCCTAGTAGAGTGAGCTTTAGGTGAGGCTAACAGTGGCCTGTTTGCTAATTGGTAAGCCAATTTAATACAGGACACTATCCACCTCGAAATGGATCGTTTGGAGGCTGGAAAGCCTGTCATAACAGAGCCGTAGTTTACAAACAATTGATCAGCCTTTCTAATGGATTTTGTTCCCTCCAAATAGAATTTGAGAACCCTCTTGAGGTCTAATGAGTGAAGAGACCTTTCTTCTGGTGTAGCAGGATTGGGAAAAAAAGAGGGGAGAGAAATTGTCTGGTTGACATGGAAGTCAGACACCACTTTGGGTAGGAAAGAAGGGTGAGTTCTCAAAACCACCCTATTGTAATGGAAAACCGTATACGGTTCATTAGAACAGAGTGCTTGGATTTCACTCACTCTGCGCGCTGATGTAATAGCCACCAGAAAAGCTACTTTCCATGTAAGGTGTTGTAACGTGGCCTTGTGAATGGGTTCAAAAGGAGGACCCATCAGTTTTGACAAAACTAAATTCAACTCCCAAGGAGGAGAAGGAGGTCGGACAGGGGGATACACCTTCAACCCCTGAAGGAAGTCCTTGACCACCTGAAGTTGAAAGAAAGAGGGTTGGTTGGGTGATTTTCTATAGGCTGTAATGGCCGCCGGATTAACTTTTATGGTAGTGTATTTCAAACCAGATTTGGCCAAGTGTAGCAGATACGGCAAGATTACCTCTTCTTGCCCGCTAGTCGGACTACAACCATTACGCATACACCACAAGTAAAATCTTTTCCATTTAAAAGAATAAGAGGTTCTTGTGGATGGCCTTTTTGACTCCCTCAAAATGTCCATGCAATCCTGAGGAAGGTTCAAATGTCCGTACTGCAGGACCTCAGGAGCCATGCTGCCAAGCTCCGCGATGGAAGGCTGGGGTGCAGAATCTTCCCTCCCATTTTGGTCAGAAGGTCCGGCCTGCACGTGAGTCTCCTGTGCGGACAGATTGAGAGCTGTAGTAGGTCCGGATACCACCATTGGCGAGGCCAGTCTGGTGCTATCAGGATCATCTTCATCCTGGATCGGATGATCTTGGTCACCACCTTCGGGATGAGAGGAAGGGGCGGAAAAGCGTATGCAAACGTCCCGGACCAGTCTATCAAAAGAGCATTCCCTCTCGTTCCTGGTCGGTAAAACCTGGACGCGAAGGCGTGGCATTTTCTGTTTAGATCGTCTGCAAAGAGGTCGATGGATGGACGACCCCATTGATGAAAAATGCCCGCCACCACCTCGTCGTTGAGCACCCAGTCTTCTTGTTCTTCGAAGTGTCGACTGAGAGCGTCTGCTCGCACGTTCTGTTCTCCTGGCAGATGCACCGCCGTGATCGAGAGGTTCCTGGCGAGCAGCCAGTGCCAGATCGCTTGAGATTCCAGAGACAGAGGGCGAGAGTGTGTTCCACCTTGTTTGTTTAAGTAATACATGGTGGTTGTATTGTCCGTTTGTATCAGAATCGACTCGGACTGAATCTATGGATGGAATGCCTTGAGGGCCAAATGAGCCGCCCGCAGTTCTAACATGTTGATATGATAGGTCTGCTCCTTGCTGGTCCATCTGCCCTAAGTCTGCAGTTGACCCAGATGCGCTCCCCATCCCTGAAGAGACGCATCTGTTATCAGGGATTGTTTTGGAATAGGCTGATGGAATGGGACTCCCACTAGAAGATTCTTTGGCTGAGTCCACCAGAGAATGGATTTCTTCGCAGCCTGAGAGATGAGAACTCGGTCTTCCCAGAGGATTGGTCCCATTTGTCCTCCAGATCCTGCTGCAACGGTCTCATTCTCAATCTGGCGTTGGGTATGAGAAAAATGCAAGAGGCCATCGACCCCAGCAGAGAAGCCACTTGCCTTACTGATGGTTGATGTGCTTGGAGGATGATGTTGCTTTTGTCTCTCATTGATGACAATCTCTCCTCCGAAGGAAACACTTTTCCGAGGTCGGAGTTCAGGGTGGCGCCCAGATAGTGGAGCGATTGAGTTGGTTGCAAAACTGATTTGTCCACGTTGACATGCAGGCCTAAGCGTTGAAGGAGATCCAGGCAGATGTGATGGTGCTCCTGCACTATGTGGGGAGATGATCCCTTCAACAGCCAGTCGTCCAGGTATGGATACACGAACAGACCTTGGCGATGTAATGCTGGTGCTACTACTGCCATGCATATCGTGAATACCCTCGGGGCAGATTTTAGGCCAAAGGGTAAGACCTTGAACTGGTAATGCTTTGCGCCCACCATGAACCACAGGAACTTGCGATGCCGTGGTGTGATTGGAATGTGAAAGTACGCATCTTGGAGATCCACCGAACACATCCAATCGCCTTTTCTCAGATGTGGAAATATTTGATTGAGCGCCAACATTCAAAACTTTTCTTTTTTGATGAACTTGTTCAGAAAACGTAGATCTAGAATTGGTCTGAACTTGTTCGGCTGGTCTTTTTTCTGAACAAGGAAGTAGCTTGAGTAAACTCCCTTTCCTCTCTGTGCCGGAGGGACCTCTTCTATGGCCAGTTTCCTGAGAAGGGTCGACACTTCCTGACGCAGGAGATCTCTGTGTAGATGACGGGATTTTACCGGAGGAATGTCCCTTGGGGACGCGCAAAAGCGTAGTGCATACCCATTGTTTAATATATTCAGCACCCACTGGTCTTTGGTGAAGTTGCGCCACTCTTGAATGTAGTTTGAGATCCTTCCTCCCACTGGAGTGTGCAACGGTGCTAGAGGAAGCAGAAAATCATTGCTTCCCTTGAGTTTTTGCTGTGTAAGAGGACTGCTGTTGGTGTCCTCCTCTTCCTCTCGAGGAACGACGGCCTTGGAACTGGGACTTGTTCTGTTTGTTTTGCGACCATTGAGGGGTTTGAACCCTCTGTTGGTAATTTTTACGATTTTAACGTCGTTTAAACTCTTTTTTCTTCTGCAGGCCCACAGCCTTTAACGTGTGCAACTCGGCCTTCATTCTGGCCATTTCCTCATCTGTGTGTGATCCAAACAGTGAGTTGCCAGAAAACGGAAGATTCAAGATGCGCTGCTGCGCCTCCGGTTTCAACGCTGTCAGGCGCAACCAGGAAGATCTTCGTGCACATATGCCATGTGCATAAGAGTGAGCCGCCAAAGACGCCCCATCCGCTGCAGTGCTAATTACCTGGTTGGCCACCAGCGCACCTTCCTGGAGAATCTCAGAGAAATCCTGTTGATCCTCCTTTGGGAGTTTGTCTTTGAAACGCTCCAGTGAATCCCATAAGGACCTGTCATAACGGCCCAGCAGAGCTGCAGCGTTAGACACTTGAAGAGAAGACGCTGCAGAGCCGCAAGCTTTCTTACCCCAAGAGTCCTGTGCTCTACTTTCTTTATCTGGAGGAGCTGAGGAGGAAGAAGCAACTGCGTGTGTCTTCCTTGCTGCTGCATTAATGACAGAGTCCGGTGGCGGATCCGATTTGAGAAAAAGAGGATCTGATGCAGCAGGTTTATATTTTTTCAGGATCCGAGCCGGAGCTGCTTTAGCCGATGATGGAGTGAGGAAGATGTCCATTACTGGCTCGATGATACCAGGAACCAAAGGAAGCAATGGCCTAGTCGCAGACCTTTGATGGAGGGTCTCGAAAATAATGGACATGGTGGTCTGAGGAGTTGACATGGGTATACCCAGCTTTTGTGCTCCTCTGGCGAGAACATCGTGAAAGGTGTTCACATCATCGATGGGTGACACCCTAGAAGGAGGACTATCCGTAAGGGTAGGTGAGTAGTCCCTTTTGGATGAGTGCGTCGAAGATGAGGACGAAGATGGTGTTCGTCGTCTCTTGCGATGACCCTGAGTCGACCTGCGCTCAGGAGATCTGCCTCTGTGTTCTCTGGTCCGAGTGGTGGGGGACCTGTCCACTTCCTGCACGAGACGTTGTAACGGTGATCTGTGCAGTGGGCTGGAATAGTCCGTAGGCCGCTGGGTGTGACCCGAGGGTTCTTTCTGCCAATGATGGATAGCTTGTAGCCATCTGGGCGAAAGATGGATTGAAGGAGATCGTGGTCTCCTTGGAGAGCGTCTTGGTCTTGGAAACTCAGGCAAATGAGCAGAAGAACTGCGTGATGTCGCAATTGTCTGGGATGAGCTCCGAATAGAATGAGAGGACTCTCTGCGACTTCTGGAGCGTGATCGGCGTCTTGATGATCGATGTGACGTCGATGGAGAGTGCCTCGACGTCGACCTGCTCTGCGTCACCATCACTGGTGAGTCCCTAGGGCCTGATTGTCTTCCCGACGTCGACCCCTCAGTGTGTTTCGACGTTGTATGGTGCGACGTCGAACCCCTGGAGCCCACAGACTTAGCCTTCGACGTTGAGCGTGCAGGAGACCCCAACGAAGAACGGATGGACGGAGAAATCCTTCTCGACGTCGCTTCTTGATGCCTGTTCGATCTCTCTCTCGACGCTGACCGTCTACTGGAAGCCAGTGGAGTCGAGATCGGGGCACTTCTCGCCGTCGACGGAGACCGCCGCCTCGACGTCGAACGACGCTTGGTGTATTTTACTCTGGGTTTCGACGACTGATCTTTCCTCGACGTCGGCGAAGATCGAGCCTTCGACGTCGAACGTCGCTTGGACGACGGAGGCGATGAGTGCCTTGCCTCTGGTGACGAGGCGCGTCTCGACGTTGACCGTCGCCTGGTTGACGGCAACGGAGACGCCTGCTTCAACGCCGATCGCCGGTGACCTTGCGACGGCAGAGCATGTCTCGACGTTGAACGCCGAGCAGACGGCGACGATGATCTATTTCTCGACGTTGTGCGAGCCCGCACCAACGGAGAGCGACTCCGACGCCGATCGTCGCCGGGTTGACGACGGCGGAGGATCCGACGTACCTGTAGTCTTCGTCGACGACCGGTGTTCTCTCGACGGCGAGCCCGCCGTCGATGGTCTTCTCGTCGACGTTTTCGTTGCCGATGAAGGAATTTGAGGCGCCGAGCCCGACGCCGATGGAGAGCAGACTGGAACCTTACTTCTAGATGGAGTAGTGGCTCTCTCTTTCCTCTTCTTCATCGGAGACCTGCCTCTTGAAGGAGACTTCCTCTTCTCAGCCAGTCCATAGAGGCGAATCCTCTCCCTGTCCTTAAGAGTTCTATGGACAGCAGCTGGCAATGTTGACAGGTCTTGGGATTATGATCAGTAGGAAGGCAGAGAATACAGACAGAATGGGAGTCTGTTTTAGCCTTCTTCTTGCCACAGGCAGGGCAAGAGTCAAAAAGAGAGGGCATTTTTTGCTGGAAAATAATTCTTAACTCTCTTAAAAACAGCAGAGATATACTTCAACAACAAAAAACCGTCGAAGCAAAAAGCTTTTGACAAAAAAAGAGAAGTATTTTCTGACAGAAATCAGAAAAAAGTAAGAGCTGAAGTAACCAGGGTCCTGACAGAAGGAGCCGGAAAAAACAACTGACCTAACTGTCACCCCTGAGGCATGATGGGAAGCTAGGGGTCATGGCTGCCTTAAAGGCACGGTGCCAGTTTATTCTGTGTGTTCTGTGGGTTAGCTTTTCAGCTTTCTACACTGATGTTTTCTACAATGCAGCCTATGTGCTGGCAATGTTCTTTCATTCCTCTTTGCAGGATTATGTTTTCTGCTGTGCATTAAAGCAGTTTTCAAATGTGTTTTATTTCTCCCTGCTTTATTGGAATTGTATTTATGTGCAAGGGAAATTCTTACAACATTGCTCAGCGTTTTCTAGTATTGGAAGGCTGCATTGTGTTTTTATTGTTATATATATATATATATATATATATATATATATATATAGCTACATATATGGTTTCCACATATATGTTTTATATGTTTCCGGGGTCCCGCGCATGGGCGGGAATATTCATGTGCTTAGGACTATTGATGAGGATCCCCTGGAAGAGAACATTGTGTTACCAGCTGTGTCCTTACGATACAATGATGTCATTAATCGGTCATTTGTGGCTTTGATTTGCACATCCAAGAAGGTAACCCTTTCCTCACTAATATCAAATGTGAAATTCAAATTGACATTATTGATGTTAATAGATTTAATAAAATCCCTTGCTTCTTGTTCTGTGCCTTGCCACACAATGAACAAGTCATCAATAAATCTTAACCATGTGATGACATTCTCTTTATAGATCTGTGCAAATTGTCTCTTAAGGACCAGCTCTTCCCACCAACCCATGAATAAACATGCATAGCTGGGGGAAAAGCTGGCCCCCATTGCTACCCCCTGTATCTGCTGGTACATCTGATTTTTCAATAAAAACAGATTATTTTCGAGACAAAAAGTCAACATATCCGTTAACATTTTGTTATGTTTGACAAATTTTAGTGGCCTATTCGCTAAAAAATATTCCACCGCTTTTAAACCATCCTGTTTCTTAATACATGTGTATAATGAAGATACATCCATAGATATTAAAAGGTAGCCCTTTTGCCAATGTATGTCCTTGATTTTACAGATAAAATCACTTGTGTCCTGTACATAAGATTTCAGCTCACGGACATGCTCTTGTAAAAAATAATCAATGTACCTTGACATATTCTCGAGTGGTCCATCGCAAGCCGAAATAATAGGTCTTCCCGGTGGTTTTTCAATATTTTTATGGACTTTTGGTATAAAGTAGATAGAGAGTATTGTGGGGTTATCCTTCTTTAAATATTTATACTCCTCAAGACTTAAAGTCCTCTGCTCTTCCATGCCAACCATTTTGCACAGAAGAGATCCTGAGTTGCTTTGAAGTTTTGAAGGGTGCTCTTGCGATAGCTATCGATATTGTTTAATTGCGAATATGCTTCATTTAAATATTCTTGCAAGGGCCATAAAACAATGTTCCCCCCTTTGTCCGAATTTCTGATCACCACATTTTTCTCCTTTTTTAATTTTTCTATCATTTGGCCATACTTTCTTTCATGATTTGATATTTTTCTTTTGTTTGTATTAACAGTGACAAAGCTTTTTTATCTGGGTGACCACTTGATCATTGAAAACATCCACCGCATCCCTTGGCATGATTGGATAAAATTTAGATTTTGTTTTAAAGGGCGTATCTGGTTTTACACAGGTGTCAAGTGTATTTGAGCCATAACTTGAAGGGCTTTTTTCCCCCTCTTTCACTGGTTGTACCATTGTCATCAAACTCTTCCAGTTCTTTTAGTAACTCATTCTGCCACCGTCAAATTTGAGCACCCCTTTGTTTCTTTCGGGGTATTGCTTGATTGGTTTTTCTGGGGTCGGAGTTGGTGAAACTTCATAAGTTTTAGTTTCCTTATAAAGATGTAGATATCGGCCCGAGTTCTGGTGTAGTCAAAATTCGACTCCGGGCAGTATGATAGTCCCAATGATAATTGTTTTTCTGCCTCAGTTAAATCAATATTTGCCAGATTTAAAATGGTTTTTTTCCCTATATCATTTTCTACCACAAGTGATTGTATTTGTGATTTTTTCTTTATTTCTTCCACACTCCCCGCCCTCGTCCACGGGCATGTCGCCTGTTGTTGGCGTTTTCTGGCTGCCTTATTCCTTTCCCGTCGAGTTTGGGTTCTTCATTTTTTGCCGGTCGATTTCTGGGCCGTAGTGTCTCCCTTCTGCTTCTTCTCAAGCAATCCAATTCTTCGCCCAAAGTAAGTTTAGTGGTATTTTTATTCATTTCACTTCTTTGTCCCTCTGTTTCTGACTCGCTCTCTACTGCAGAGCTGAGATCTGACATTGACGGCATCTCTTCAGGCAGTGAGTTTGCATCAGTTGGATTTCTGCTAAGACCTTGCTTATTGACATTTGCATTTCTGTATGTATCGAATTTGCGGGCAAATGTAAAAATGTGTCCGTTGGCATAATCCTCTTTGTCTCTTCTAAATTTGTAAGTTTTTCTTTGTTTAATTTTATCTTCCTCCTTCTTTAAACGTAGCACCATCTCTTCATGGAGTTTCACTTTCTGTTGTTGGGAATCAGTTAAAGTTTTAATTTCTTCATTTAGGGCATCAATTTTAACCTGCAAATCGGCTCGGTCACACTCTGCATATTTAACCAGTATCTGGACCAGTCGTTTTGACGAGTCCAAATTTGTTTCTGCCCACTCAGCCATCATCCTTGGATTTGGTGTGTCATAGCTGGGCGCTATCATTATCCTTAACCCCCGGGGTATCCTACCCACATCGAGGTACTTTTGTAAGGATTTGGATTCCCACCATTTTGCCTGTTCTTGGCGCATCATTTTTTCCAATATGCGAAATTTTTCTTTTAAATTGTGTGCCCCTCCACTTGCTTCCTCTCCGATCTCATTGCTTTTGTCAGACCGTATTGGAAGAGAGTCGGAAAACATCTCTTCCGCCGCTGACTCTCGATCCCGTAGCGCTGCAGCCGACATTCTGGTGTAAACGCTTACTATGCTTCGTCCCGTTGACCCTCACTCGCACACTTGTTGCTTTTTCGAGTATAGGACTCGTCGGGTGCACACCTCCCCACCTGCTTTAAATGCTTAACAAAATTCTGTGTACCTTTACTGTTTGGTGGATCTTGCGGACTCTGCGACGCGGCTTTCTCGATCAGTTTCACTCCTCCGAGTTGTGCGAGTTGTGCTGCTCGATGAACTCCGCTTCCCGCCAGCCGCCTCTCCTTCCGGTACAATGATTTTCCTGCAGCAGGGGGCTCTGTATTTTCCGTTGCCGTAGCGTTTGATGTTACCGGATACCATGCTGCCACGAAGCCTCGCAGTTTTGCCAGATAGACCGGAACCGTGACTTTGCCAATTACAGAGCCTGCTTCAAAGGGAAGGGGTCCACTACACCGGGAAAGTCAATCCAGTGAATTTATACGGATGCCTCGTTCTCCACGACTCCTCCGGTACTAAAAACGAGAGTGGACCCAGATTCTGTGCAAATTTTCATTTAATTACACCAGAGTTGTTCAGCCATGACGCGTTTCGGCAGATCCCTGCCTTGATCACATGACAGCGCTACACATTGTGGGATACCTATTTAAAGTGACAGTGCGTTGTGGTCAATGCATAGACATGGAAAAAATCCTTAGTTTGTATTATTTACAGAATACCTGCTTAAATGCGCATTGGAATGCAGTAATATACACATATACCTTTTCTAAATCTACAGTACATACTTCTGCATACTTTGCCACCAATTTAGTCTTAAAATTCCATATATATATATATATATATATATATATATATATATATATATATATATATATATATATATATTTATTTCACGTCAACCACCTCCAGTGGCAGCTGAAAAGAACTTGTGCCCTCGCTCAATCGCCAGGCTTGTAGGTGTGGGTTCTGGAAACTGGGGTGCAGAACCTGCCACTCAGTCTGGGAGAGTAGGTCCACCCCGAGAGAGAGATTGAGTGGAGGACACAAGAAGAGGTCCAGAAGGTCTTTGCACCACACCCGCCTGTGCCCTTCTGGGGCAATCAGGATTTTTTTGTGCCCATCTCGGCAAATCTCCCTCAAAACCCAAGGAATCAAGGGCACTTGAGGAACTAAGTTGTGAAATTGTAGGAACTTCACCTCTACTGAAAAGCATGCCCCAAGGCTCCCTGTGAATTTTACTGGAGGGCACAAACCACTGGGCAATGGGTACTGCAGCGACTGGCAAACAGCTCTATCCGAGGTGTGCTCCACTGGGCAAAGATGATCGATAAAATGGCTGTTGGCTCTGGTGATCAATGAACCAGTCAGATGGTTGGCGACCAGCTACATCCCTTTCTGGTGCACCAGGCACAGATTCTCTGCACTTCGAGTCTCAGCACTTCTCAATAGAGAAGAAGAGACGCCCCCCGCCCCCCACTCCTCCCTGCTTGTGGACATGCCACACTGCAGCCATATTGTCCATCAAGATCTGGATGGATTGGCTGAGAACCGAAGAAGACCATGAGCGTTAGCCAAATTGCCTACAGTTACAGCAGGATGATGTGGAGAACCTGCTACTCCTGAGACCAGAGGCATCTAATATCCACTCCCTTCAAAAGCGCGCCCCACCTGAAAGTGGACCCCATCTGCCACCAGTGAGGTCGCAACTAAGGAAGAAGGACTTGCCTTGAGTCAGGGCCACCTCTGTTGACTACTGGCTTAAGTCTGCCGCTGTGTCCCTGGAGACGATAATGGATTTTGACAGAACTCCCTGGTCCTGGAACCACTGCCTCCGCTGTTACCACTGGACAGACCGCATGTACTAGGGTGCATGCGTGACAAGGAGGATGCAGGAAGTCCAAAAACTCAGCAGGCGCGGAACCTTAAGAACTGGGATTCACAACCTCTGTTCCAAAAATATAAATAATATCCTGAATATCCAGGAATCTTTGTGTAGGAGGGAGGGCTCTGAGCAATGATCTATCCAGTACTGCCCCTACGAACAGGTGGGGATGAAAGGGTTCTGGGTGAGATTTGGGCACATTGATGGAAAAGCCAAGACCGAATATCAGGGACTATTTTACCTGCACGTGATGCAACACCATCTGTGGTGATTTGGCTTCGAGCAGCCAGTGGCTCACATATGGAAAAAACAAATGCCTGACCTCTTGGGATGGACCACAACCACCGCCATAACCTGTGAAGATTCAAAGTGCCAGATGAGAGTCCAGACGAGAGGACCACACCGCAAAGTGGTAGTAAGCGGGCCCTGCCATGAAGCACAAGTACCTCTTATGCAACAGCAGGATCAGAGTGTGAAAGTACCGGTGTCCTGCAAGTCTAGAATACACCATCCACTCTTCTGCTTCCAGGACTAAAAGGACCTGAGTGAGGGACAGCATATTAAAGTTTTCCTTGCGCAGGTGAAAGTTCAAGAGCCCGAGGTCTAGGATCCCACAGAGACCATAGTCCTACTTGGGAACCAGGAAGTACTAGGAGAAGCACCTCTGCACAAGCTCTTGCTCTAGCACAAACGCCTCCACTCCTTTCTGCAATAGGACTGCCACCTCCTGCACTATCTGCAGGTGGTCGTTCAGCAGAAGGGACTGATGGGAAGGGAAATGTGGGGTGGGACAGCTGGCAGTAGGGACAGGTCTACCCCATTTCCACAATTTGAGGGATCCATTGATCCAACATAATGGCCCTCTTGCATGTAGAAAAGAAGACACCTGACCTCCTACTGGCCGCACATTCTATTTCCAGGACAACCTACAGTGACTTCCCTGCTTGGGGAGGAAGAGTAGGAAGGCTAGGTCTGGTACTTCACCATTGCCTCTGATGGAGGTGTGACTGACTAGACATCTTCGGTAAGGATATTTGGCCTAATTTCAACTGTAGTAAGGGTCAACTCCAACACTTTAGAGGCCTTCATTATCACTCCATGAAATCATAGCACAGGTACCAGGGTTGGGCGTCAATTTCCAGAAATTTGTCAAGCACTCTCTCTTTCTCAGGGGCCTACAAGTCTCCAGCCACATAATAAGGAAGAGCTGCCAATAAGCTTCCGTCATCCGTTGTAAGAAACTGGCTCTATATATACTGCACCAAAGTGAGGTACAGTGTGTATAGAGTCCAGCAGTCCCCAGAGGTTTGGCAGAGGTTAAAGTTAGATAGAACCTTACTCTCTAAAGTGGTAGCTTGGTCGAGCAGTAAGGCAGTATCAGAGGACAGTGTAAAGCATTTGATGTACACACTCTGTCAGCAAATGAATCCACACACTCAAGAACTGAACTCTAGGCCAATTGTTTTGTATAAAAAAAATATACTGTTTTATTTCTAGAACCAAGCAAGCCTGGCACAGGTAAGCATAAAAAAACTTTTCAGTAGTAAATTACTTGTATGAACACAGTTCAAAATTGCAGTGTAACTTGTACTGGTTTTGGTTACAGTTTTAAGTAAGCAGTTTGCAACACATTGCAGGTATAGTACATTCAATTGAATGGGTTTTTTAAGTAAAATGCAGTTAATTACTTTTCAGATTACTTTTGCTAACACAGGACTGGATCCTAGATTCAGCCCTGGGACATTTCCTGAAAACAGGTGAGTAAATGCGTTTTGGTTAAAAGGTACGATTTTTAAAGAATATTATTGCATTTCAAAAGTTGACACTTAGAAACTTTTTCACATAGAATCACCAATGTTATCCTATGGAAGGAAATTCACTTAGCAGGCAAGTTAGGTTATCGATACTTGTTCTTACTCAGTGCTGGATCCTGGATTCAGCACTGGGACATTTCCTGAAAACAGTTGAGAAAATGCATTTTTGTTATTCGGCTAATTTTTAAGGAATATTTGTAGTTTTCAAAAGTCGACACTTGGAAACTTTTTGGGAGAAAAAGTGTCAATGTTATCCTATGAGGAAAAATGAGTTATCGGTTTCGAGGTAAGTAATCGGTCTTTTGAGTTAGGGTTCTGGGATTAAACTCCAGGGTCTCCCAGGGTCAGTGATGCACTGTTGTTGCACCCTCAGCGGCACTTGGGCAGCCGGGTGCAGAGTTTTGAGGCCCAATGTTATCCTATGGAGGATAGGGGCCTGGCAAGCAGGCCACGGGGTTGTGGGAGCAAAGCTCCTAGGGTTAAGCTCAGGGCACATTGGGGACCAAGTTAGCACCAAAGGGGCACCCTCAGCGGCACTAGGGCGGCCGGATGCAGGGTGCTGTTTTGAGGTCGGGTGCCCTGTTGATTTCAATGGAGATTCTCCGGGACAAAGAAACGCTGCAGGCTCGGGGACGAGGATCTTCCAGGAGCTACCACCACTTCGAGGGGTAAGTTGGGATGTAGAGGGTTGGTTAGACACCGTTGGTTTGGGCACACAAGGCCGTGGGGCGTCGGGTGCAGGGGTGCCTTGGGACGTCGGATTTTCTTACCCGCTCTGGTCGCGGTAGGGGGGGTCCTCTGGATTGAGGCTGCAGGCGTCATCAGGAGGCGTGAGGCAGGCCAGGGGTCGCCGGATCTCGGGTCAGGATCGCCGGGGGGACCTCCTCTGGGTATTTGCCCACTCGAGCTCGGGCCGGATTCGGCGGGTGCAGAGTGTGCGGGATTCGCGGCTCCTGGCTGGCACCAGAAGCTGCAGTTCAAACACGTCCGGTGTTCACGGGAGAAACAGCTTGGGAAGTGAAGGCAGGTAGGTCCTCTGGGGTTTTTGAGGTTGCTGGCCGCTGGACACGCCGGGGTTTTGCAGGAGCAGGTTCGAGGGGAGACAGGCCTGTAGGGCTGGGGCCAAGTCAGTGGGTGTCGTCCTCTTGTTAGCTCTGCACTGCTTCTCGTCCTTCTTCTCTTCCTTTTCTTGTGGTTGCTGGATCTGAGGAAGGAAGGTTCAGGGTGCCCCTAAATACTAAATTTAGGGGCGTTACAGGTATGTAAAGGGCAGGGACCAATGGGTCCCTTCCCTGGGGTGGGTACACCCCCTTTTCTGCCACTCTCCAGTGGGAGGGGGGCAGGAGCCTGTCCTTGGTTAGCTGGGTCCCCCCATCCTCAAGATGGCGGGGACTAGAGGTTGTGCTTCACCTCGCCTCCCCCACCTTAGGGGTGGAGTTGGCAGAGGTGGGCACACCTCTCTTCCTCACTTTGCTTTTCCCGCCGGGTCTCCCGCCCAAAGTGGGGGGTAGAACCAGTGGGGACCAGTTGCTGAGTACAGCAAGTGGTCTGGAGAGGCTAACAAAGGCGGTATGCCTTTGAAGCTTCTCCTTCGTGAACCCTGCCCATCCTGGGGGAGGAGGCTTGGCACCTCGTCCCAGGATGTGCATTGTTTCAGGCCCCCGAGAGCGGCAAGCTCTCGACCCAGGGGTCCAGAAACATGTCTGGTGGTGGCAGCCTCGGCAGCCACCCAGTCAGGCCACTGGAAGTTGGTCGAGTTTCAGGGGGCATCTCTAAGATGCCCTCTGTTGTGCATTTTACATTAAATCCCACACTGTCATCAGTGTGGGTTTAATGTGCTGAGAAGTTTGATACCAAACTTCTCAGTCTTCAGTGCAGCCATCATGGTGCTGTGGAGTTCCTAATGACAAACTCCCAGCACCATATATTCTTAATGGCAGCCCTGCACTTACAATGTCTAAGAATGGACCTGGGTACTGTAGGGGTACAGGGCTCATACACCTGTACCCTCACCACTGGCATAGGGCACCCAGCTAGAGGGGTGACTGAGGTATGCCAGGGCAGTGGTTTGTGGGCATGGCATACAGGGGTGTGTGCCATGTCGACTCTTCACTTTGTTCTGCACCAAGACACGCAGCCTGCAAAGGCAGTGTGTGTGTGTCAGGGTACAGGGCCTCTAAGGGTGGCACAATAAGTGCTGCAGCCCTTGGGGGCCTTCTCTGGTCACAGTGCCCTGGGTACCTGTGGTACCATTTACCAGGGGCCTACCTGTGGCCAGAGATGCCAATTGGGTTTAGGCTTCAATGCAGTTTTAGGGAAGGAACACAGGCCCTGGGTACCTGATTGGCAGGAGCCCAGGGCACACTCAGTCAAGGCACATCAGCAATTCAGCAAAAAGTGGGGGCATACCATGCAAGAAAGAGGGCACTTTCTCACATCCGTATCTCGTGGGACTTCCGAGAGGTCACATTTGGAGTCCATGTCAATTATGTTGTGGATTATCTCCTAGAATGCTGGCAGTCATCCCAACTGCCATATACTGCTCTTTTTCAAGAAGGTGATGAGCCTCCCTTTTGAACACTGTTTAATTAGGGGCCAGCAGGATCTCGTGAGCCAGCTGGGAAGGTCGCAGCAGAGGTGAAGGTGGCACAAGAGAGCAGATATTGGTGCCGAGAAGACATGAAAAGTCAATTGGTGTGGTGCTGGTAAGGTGTTAGTAGAGAATCGAGTGGCACGAGGGGGATGCTGGGTGCCGAGGGCAAAAAAGCTGATGAGTCCCCAAGCAGAACCCACACTCATCCCATGGGGTCAGACGGCACTCCAGAGGGAATTATCGCCCATTTGAAAACCTCCCTCAGACCCTGGTGGAACACAGCAGAGTTGGCCCCTGACTCCGGAAACTCTGGGTAGACTGAATTAGGTACAGAGATGGCGTGAGGCAGTGCCGTTGGGGAAAACCGAGCCTCTTGTGTCTTGATTTCCACCAGCTCTAGTTCAAAGGAGGAAAGAGCCGGAGAGAAAGTCAGAAATGTGGACCTACCTGTTGGTCTGGACCATCTCCTGGAAGCATCAGAATGACTTTGGTGCTTCTTTTTGTGCTTCTTCCTTTTGACCCTAGTGAACTTAGATGATGGAAAGGAGCGGGAGTTGGACCTGGATCTGGTCTTGGACTTAGACTGGCACCTACTAGAGAAGTCATTCCTGGCCCACAACTAAAAATGTTTGTTTTTTCTCGGCTTGGCTGCTTTGGGTTCATTCATTAGCACAAGTCGACTACTCACGCCTGGAGACCAGTCACCGCAGAAAGTCATCATGTGAGTCCATGAAGGAAAGTTGGCCTTCATCAGAGTTTAAACTCTGACTTTTTAGGTGGGGACATGTTAATAACACACTCTAGGAAGCTGGCTCTGTACATACTATAGCAAAGTAAGGTATAGGGTGCACACAGTCCAGTGGATCCCCAAAGGCTTACAGAGGTAAAAGTAGATAATACCTTACTCTCCATTTGTGATAGTGTGGGTGAGCAGTAAGGCTTTATCAGAGGTTGGTGTTAAGCATTTATTGTACACACTCAGGCAAGAACTGATGTCACACGCTCAAAGACTGAACTCTGGCCAATTTGTTTTGTATAAAATATTAATTTAGTTGTATTTTATTTCTAGAACCAAGCAAGGCCTGGCACAGGTAAGTGTAATAGTACTTTGCAAGAAAAATGCAGTTGAATACAGTTGAAATGCAGTTGAATGCAATTAGTTTAGTTACAGGTAAGTCAAATGTTAATAAACAGTTGAAATTACTATACAGTTACTTTGTGAGTAGTTTGTTGGATTACTTTTTAGATTACTTTTCTTACTCAGTGTGGAATACCTAGATACCACACTGGGACATTTCCTGGATAAAGCTAAGTAATGCAATTTGTTATTGAAATAAACTTGTATGACTTTTCATAGAATTTCCAACTCCGCACTTCGAAATATTTTCACAGAAAAGCATTCAATGCAATCCAATGGGAGGAAATGAAGTTATCGGTTTACAGGTAAGTGCTTGGTTTTTGGTTTCTGGGCTTAGAACCAGGGTTTCCCCCAGGGCCAAGGATGCATTCCAAGAGCACCCTCAGCGGCACTAGGGCGGCCGGGTGCAAAGTGCTGTTTTGGCGGCGGGTGCACTGTTTTTTTCAATGGGGATTCTCCGGTTTCAACAAACACTGCAGGCTCAGGGGTGAAGATCTTCTGGAGGCGACCACTGGTTGGAGAGGTAAGTTGGGATGTTGTGGGATGCCAGGACACCGTCAATTGGGCCACCCAAGGCCATGGGGCGTCGGGTGCAGGGGTGTCTTTTGGCGTCCAGGTTTCCTTACCGGCTCCGGTCGCGTTTGGGCGGGGTGGGGGGGGTGGGGGGGAGGATCCTGCAGGAAGGTGTCCTCCTCTTCTTCCTTCAGCACGGTTCTTCGGTCCTTCTCTCTTCTTGTCTGAGGAGGCAAGGTTCGGGGTTGCCCCTAAATACTAGATTTAGGGGTGTTTCAGGTAGGTACAGGTTGGGACCAATGGGTCCCTTCCTTGGGGTGAGTACACCCCCTATTATGCCACCCTCCAGTGGGAGGGGAGCATAAGCCTCACTCTGATTGATTGGGCCCCCCCATCTTCAAGATGGCAGGGACTGAGAGTGGCGCTTCACCTCACCTCCCACTCCGAAGTGGTGGGGTCTGCAAAGGTGGGCACACCTCTCCTCCTATCTTGGTTTTCCCGCTAACTCTCCTGCCCAAAGTGAGGGTCAGAACCGGTGGGGGACAGTTGCTTGGAGCAGCAAATGGCTGGGTCAGCTCACAAAGGCGGCAAGCCTTTGAAGCTTCCCCCTACGTGGACCCTGCCCATTCTGGAGGAGGAGGCTTGGCACCTATGCCCAGGATGTGCTTTGTTTCCAGACCCAGACAGCGGGAGGTTCTCGACTCAGGGGTCCAGAAACATGTCTGGGGGTGGCAGCTGGCGAGCAGCCAGTCAGCCAGGACACTAGAGTTAGGTCGTTTTTCAGGGGGCATATCTAAGCTGCCCTCCGAGTGCATTTCTCATTAAATCCACACTGGCATCAGTGTGGGTTTAATGTGCTGAGAAGTTTGATACCAAACTTCCAAGATTTCAGTAAAGCCATTATGGTGCTGTGGAGTTTGTAATGACAAACTCCCAGACCATATGCTCTTTATGGCTTTACTGCACTTACAATGTCTTAAGAATAGACTTATACATTGTAGGGGTACAGGGCTCATGCACCTGTACCCTCACCAGTGGCATAGTGCACCCAGCTAAACCTATGCCATAGGCAGTGGGTTGTAGGCATGGCACACAGGGATGTGTGCGATGTCGACTCTTCGCTTTTCTCTGCACCAAAACACGCAGCCTGCAATGGCAGTGTGCGTGTGTTAAGGTACAGGACCTCTAAGGGTGGCACAGTAAGTGCTGCAGCCCTTAGAGGCCTTCTCTGGTCACAGGGCCCTTGGTACCTAGTGTACCTTTTACAAGGGACTTACATGTGGCCAGAGAGGTGCCAATTTGGGGGTACACAGTACAGTTTAGAAAAAGAACATAGGCCCTGGGTACCTGGTTGGAAGGAACCTAGGGCACACTCAGTCAAAGAGCATCAACATCAGGCAAAAAGTGGGGGGCAACCATGCAAAAAGGGGCACTTTCCTACACACTGTTTTGAAAGGTTTTGGGGAACTGAATTCCATCAGAAAAGGAGAAGAGCAACGCCAGACCCGTGTTGAAAGGTGCAAAAGAAATGGAACGGACGGCAGGGCACAGAGTTGGGTGCTATGTGGCTCCAGTGACATCAACACAACTCCACTTCTGGCATCCACACAGAGGCAGCACCTCCTAACAGAGCAGGAGAGCTGTGTCAGAGCTTTCCAGTTCCAATTTAGTGTCTAGGATATTCAGAGGTGAGTAATCTGCAGGCACAAGTATCCATCAAAAGGGAGGGCACTCTTGCCTCGAGGTATTTCTCTGTCAGAGTTCATCGCGGCT
This sequence comes from Calotriton arnoldi, assembly GCA_963921515.1. Classification (NCBI taxonomy): domain Eukaryota; kingdom Metazoa; phylum Chordata; class Amphibia; order Caudata; family Salamandridae; genus Calotriton; species Calotriton arnoldi. The sequence goes on along the minus strand of CAWUFW010000656.1, from coordinate 2,380,436 downwards.
TGGGGAATACAGATAAACCATCTGTCTCATGCAGCATATCACCAGGAGGTCCTGCTGTGTCCCTACAACCTTGGGAGACCCAGTATGTATTATGCGCAGCTTTCAGGTACTTCGGAAGCACTACAGCCCAGTGCTCAAACAGGCACATCAGGAACACAGGGAGGAGAATCAATCAAGCCCAGAAAACTACTACAAGGATCCCCCAATCACAAGCAGCAGCAGCTCTTGCACTGGTATGCAGAGGAGCTGTTGGTAATGATCTTCCCCTTCATGTGTGAAAGAAAACTGGAATTTAGCAGGGTGACATCGAATGGTGTGTGAAGGTCAAAGCATACACAAACTTCTCAGCTATGTGAGCTGCAGACCAGCATTAAATGGTTGAGGTGTTTTGTTATTGATCATGGGGAAGATTTGGTTCAGATGTGGAGTACCTTTATGGCTATAATTTTTGAGGCGCACAAGCTAGGTCTTAAATTGATGTAAGAGAATAGATAGAGTGTGCTGCTCCTAGTCTCAGCAGATGCACCAAACAAAAGCAACAGATCTTGCAAGAGATAAAGCATGGTCTGGTGGACACAGGCATTCAGTCTTCATGGCAGTAACAGGCATTACACAGGGGATACCTATATGTTCACCACTAAGGTTTCTGTACAGTATTAGGTGAGAAATGGCTAACCTATCTAATTCTAAGAAAGTGTGCCAGAATAAACAGTCTAGTTTCATAGCTGAGATTTGTAGTCCAGTAGATAAGCTGTGAACTGAAATAGAACTACAACATAATAACATACCCCTCCTTCGAAGGGGAACAAATAACAGCCTGATAACATTCTTGTGTAAATCAGGGTTTCTGTAGAATTCTGGATGATTATATAGAGCTGTCGAAAACGAACAACAATGACTTTTCTAAAAAACTTTCCTTCTATAAACCCGAAGAACCCAATTTATTTCACACATAACAGAACACTGTCCACGACAACATATATCTGCTTTTAACTGCCGGTCAAATGTACCAATATGGGCCTATAACCAAAGATTTAAATATAGAGGCAGTTATCGTTATAATAGTGTGTTTTAAATTAGCTAAAACACCATTTCGACATTTTTTGCACTTACACTGGTGACTTTCCGCTTGATGTTCTCCAGCAGAAGCTCCTGGCCCCTTATGAAATAGGGATGTTGGAATTCAGTGTCATCACGCTCAGGCTTCAAGAGCCCGCCCTGCTCAATATGGACCACCTTCCGAAAACCATCTGAAACCAAAAAGAAAGATCAAAGCAAGTGTTAACCATGACCCAGCAGCTTAAGTAATACTGCAACATCACACAACGCTTGTCAGCATTTCAGCGAACATTAACAAATAGAGCATTCTTATTTCAAAATAAATGATTAAATAGTATTTCCACATGATGCTTTTTTCTTTTAATTTCAGAACTTCAAGTAGCAGGCCGCAGGCATCACACCTTTAGAATGTATATGTTGCTTGGCTTCCAAAAGAAGAAATGTTTTTACAGGTCAAAGAGCTCACAGTTCAACTGAGAGAAGCATAGATCTCAGTCTACACAACAAACTGCTTAATATCAGGAGTTCACTTGGAAGTTTGGACTTGCAAAAGATGCTACCTCTTGAATAAACAGCACTGCTCAAAGTGGCCCAAAGAAAAGACATCCTCTAGCAATTCTCCCATTACCGCTCCAACTTTACTTAAATTAATTCTACTTCACTTTTGTGCTGGTGCCCAAGTAACCAGGAGGAGGGCCTCAGTCAACCTAATGAAGTGGGAGGCATACCTGCAGCCGATTTTAAATACTTAGGGCAGAAACAGAGCAGGTTGCATGTGTCCAACCCATTAGCACAGCCCCCTCCTCAGGCCACTTTGGGCCCCGGAGTCCCCATCCCGGGGTCAAAACAGATGTGTAAAGGGGAGTGGGGATGTGCCTCCCATACCCGAGCCACAAAGAGCCCCGGGGAGAGCCCCTGGGCCTGTAAGGGAAGAGAAAAATACAGTCCCCCTCCCTGAGCCAATAGTGACCACAGGGGCCTCATCCCTAGGGGCTTTAATTAGGCCCCAGTGACCCCATCCCCAAAGGGCACCTTGCGACAATAAACAGGAGAGGAGCGCGCGCAACCTACCCACATATATTGGGTAGGTTGATTACAAATTCTGAATCTGATTGCATTTGCCGCCAGATGATCCTACAGGATTGGTGGCCAAAAAAGACTGGGAGCTGGGAATATGGGAGGCCCTCCTAGATGCAGCTAGATTGAAGAATCACCGTACCTTCTGAAACTTGGTGTCCACTGGAAGTAGGGACGGGTTTTGTGCAATAGAAAATAACACTGCAGCCAGTGATTGGGTGCCACACTTTGATAGTCTATATATGCAGGTGGGAGACCAGCATGGAACAACATCCAATAAGGGAAAATGACAACAGTAGCATAGAGATAAATAGGGAGGAGGCTGCGAGCTTCAAGGCCACCTCTCCAGAGTCTACCATACGCACACTAGATTCTGATGTTCAGGAAATCCCAGTGGAAGGAACTGTGTACAGCAATCATGGGAATTGTCCCCAACAAGGCCCCATGGCTAGATAAAATTCCTGGTGATATATTCTTGAGCAAGATGGGTATTTGGAGTAATTACTTCTCAGTGTGGTTTACAGCCTTTATGAAAGGAGCACCTGCTCCTTCTACGTGGCCAAGAACTAAAATCAGTCCTATTTTTAAAAAGGGCTCCCGTGATTCACCCACAAATTATAGATCAATTAGTCTCATAGATAGCACACAAAAAGCTGTTTAATAAGTTGCTCCTGGACAGACTCCAGGATTGGCTGTCCGCAAACAAGATTTGACAGCCCTCCAGGAGGGTTTTAGAGATTCGACAAGTACAACTGACCAAGTATTTCGTCTGCAGACATTGTACTGGAAGACCGTTACTTTAGGTGGGAGACAACTTTGTGTCGTTTCTGTAGATTTGCGTTCTGCCTTTGACTTAGTACCAAGACCAATGGTCTGGTGGGTGCTTTCGGAGACTGGGGTACCAAGGTACTAGCTTGACATCACAGTAAGATTGCATTTTAAAAACTATGCGCAGGTCAGGTTTGGTATTGCAGAAGAGCTGACCGACCCATTTCCGTGACCAGAGGAGTCAGGCAGGGTTGCGTACTGGCCCCCTCATTGTACACTCTTTATATAAATGGTCTTGTAAATTTCTTATATCAGTGTGATAACGACGCACCCAAACTGGCGAGCATGAGGGTTCCCGCTCTTATGTTCGCAGATGATACCATACTGCTCTCCAAATCCCCCATGGGACTCCAAAAATCGCAGAACCAATTTAAGCACTTTTGCAAATTTAGAGGTCTGGAGAGTAACGTGAATAAAACCAAATATATGGGTCAGAGCCCCGGGCATTCGACTAGGGCCAATCCAACATTAGCAGGGGTCCCGCTAGAACGTGTGCCTAGTTTTGTGTACTTGGGTATAACAATGACTGAACAAATGGGGTGGCAACCACACATTATGCAGCGTAGATTACAAATGGAACAGATGGTGGGAGTTAATCTCAAGATGTCGCTCAGATCACAGTTTTGTCACTCTCAGCCAGCTTAACACCCACCAGGCCCTGGGGGCAACCTCTTATGGTGCAGAACTGTGGGGACCCCTGGGTGTGACTACATTAGCTTTGGTGGAAAATCGTTTCATGCGCCAACTGGTAGGCCTAACAGCAAGCACTCCCCTGCTCCCACTTAGGCTGGATCTCGGGATGAGAGCATTATCCGATAGAATAGGCCTGCGTCCCCTACTGTACTGGAGGAGGGTCTGGGCCAACCCGGAGTTCCTCCCATATCGGCAGGGGCTAGAGGAAAATCTGTCATACGCAGGCTACAGCAAGATCCCTTGGATTAAGTATGTGGAAGCCTCATTGATGGAGATTGGGATATCAAGCCTATGTAGTGTCCCTGGAGAGGCTGGGGGTTATCTTCAAGTCTTTCATTAAAACCACCTATTGGCAACACAGAGGCACGCTTCTATATTACCAGACGAGTCATGGTTCCTTAACAGATGCCTTTCTCGCAGTTAAAGACACCTTCACAAAGGAGAACTTTCTTAATGAGATAGAGCCCCCATTAGCTAAGTGACTATATCTGCAATTTCGATGTGGGACCTTGCCGCTTCATTCCTTTCCTGCTAAGTGGGCCTGAGCACAGAGGGCCGTTGAGTGGCAGTGCCCGGCCTGTGGCGCTTTAAATGAAACTATTGAGCATGTCATGTTTTTTTGCACAGCTTACACAAGCAACAGGAGGTGCTGGATTATTCCACTATGTCGAAACCTGGGCACAAGGGAGCACAGAGAGGCCCTTTAGATATTAAGATATGATACTAGTAAACTGTTGGTCTTTGCGCTCTCTCGATACCTAATGGGTGTATGGCGAGAAGGCAAAATGCGTGCATCACCTAGGAAGGGATTAGGTTACTTACCCAGTAAGCATCTGTTCTTGGCCTGTAGAGCTGTAGACTCACATGCTCTACATACTCCTGCCATCTAGTGTTGGGTTCGGATGTTTGCAAGTTGTTTTTCTTCGAAGAAATCTTTCCCAGTCAAGAGGTAAGGTGACTCCTCCTTTCGCTGATAGTGCGCATGGGCATCGACTCCATTGTTAGATTGTTTTCCCGCAAGAGGGTGAGAATGGAGTGAGTGTAATACAGAGATGTCCATGCGTATGTAATCTAAATAATGAAAACGGCAACAACTGCAGATGCCCGGGGAGGTGGGAGGGCGCATGTGAATCTACAGCTCTACATGCCAAGAACAGATGCTTACTGGGTAAGTAACAGTCTGTTTGAGGCATGTGTACTGTAGATACACATGCTTTGCATAGACTATATAGCAGTATTCTCCCAAAGGGGTGGCTAACCAGTAGGTGTTGCAGTTGTTTGAAAAAGTGTTTTAGCACTGCTTGGCCTATATTGGCTTGCTGACGTGCTAACACATCCACACAAAAGTGTTTGGTGAATGTGTGTGGTGTGGACCATGTTGCTGCCTTACAGATGTCAGCTATAGGAATGTTACCTAGAAAGGCCATAGATGCTCCTATTTTTCACGTGGAATGCGCTCTAGGAGGTTTAAAGTTCTTTTAACTTTAGCGTAGCAAGTTTGAATGCATTTATCAATCCATCTTGAAATACCAGATTTAGAGATAGGATTGCCTTTGTGAGGTGTAGCAAATGCAACAAACAGTTGCTTTGTCTTACGAAAATGTTTTGTTCTTTCAATATAGTATAATAACGCTCTTTTGACATCGAGTGTGTGAAGAGCTCTATCTGCTACTGAGTCAGGTTGAGGAAAGAACACAGGTAACTCAACTGATTGGTTTATATGAAAAGCAGAAACCAATTTTGGAAGGAAGTTTAGGTTGGTGCGAAGAACTACTCAATCTTGTGAAGCTGAAAGAAGGGTTCTTCTAAGGTTAATGCTTGTCGCTCACCAACTCTCCTTAATGAAGTGATAGCAATGAGGAAGGCAACCTTCCATGAAAGGAACTGTAATGGACAATTGTGCAATGGCTCAAAAGATGGACCCATGAGTCTTGTAAGAACAATGTTCAGATTCCAAACTGGTGCAAGAGGAATTCTGGGCAGTATTACTCTTTTCAGGACTTCCATAAAGGCTTTAATGACTGGAACTTTGAAAAAAGATAAACGTTGTCAGTTTTGCAAATATGCAGCTACTGCTGCAAGGTGCAATCTAATGGATGTGTAGGCTAGACCAGATTGCTGTAGATACAAAAGGCAACAAATAATATTTTGAACAGAGGCATCTAGCGGAATAACATTGTTGTTGTTACAATATATACACCAGTATTTGTAAAGCGCGAACAATTACCCAAGGGTGTCAAGATGCTGGGGGCCGTCGGGAAGATTAAGCGAGCTATTGCCCAGAGTCACATGGTGCTGGGCTAACCTGCCACCGGCGATCGAACCGTGACCCCCGTGTTCCTGAGTCAGCCGCCCTGGCCACTGTGCCACACTTCCTCCCTTTCCTGTTGTTCTTAAACAACAAATCTTCACATTTAGCCGCATAACATGCTCTGGTGGTAGTCTTTCTTGCTTCTTTGAAAATAGCCATACAGTCTGGCGGCAATTTTAAGTATCCAAACTCTATGACTTCAGGAGCCAAATCGCTAGACTGAGCTCCTTGGGTTTTGGGCGTCTGATGTCCCCACGGTTCTGAGTGAGAAGGCTGGGATTGAGATTCAGCTTTTGATGCGAAACCACTGATAGTTCCAAGAGTGTGATGAACCACGGCTGATGGGCCCATGTGGGAGCTACTAAAAATCAGTGTGAGCGATGTTTGCCTGAGCTTCCGAATCAGAAACGGAAGGAGGGGGAGAGGCAAAAAAGCGCAGGCAAATATCCCTGGCCAATTCATCCATGGGGCGTTGCCTCAGGATAGAGGGTTTGGGAACCTGGAGGCGAAATTTGGGCATTTTGCATTGTCCACTGTGGCAAACATATCTATTTGTGGGAATCCGCATTGTTGAAACTACGGCAGGAAAACTTGGGGGTAAAGTTCCCACTCGAGTATTTGATGCCGCAACCTGCTGAGGAGGTCTGCAATTTGATTGTTCACTCCTGGGAGGTGATCTCCCAGAAGATTAATTCTGTGATAGATTGCCCAACGCCAAATGGTCTGAGAAAGGCGTGATAGTTGCAGAGTGTGTTTATCCCCCGCCCCCCCCTGTTTTTGTACATAGCTGTCATATTGTCTGTGCGGACTAAGACAATTTTCCCTACGAGGTGAGACAAATGTTTTCAGTGCAAGATACACAGCTAGTAGCTCTAGATAGTGGATGTGAAGACTTTTGTGGCTGTTGCCCCACGTACCCTAAACTGTCAAGTTCTGTAGATGGGCACCCCAACCTGAGAGAGAGGAGTCTGCTGTTAGCACAATTTGTGGAACGGGGGTCGATGAAGGGCCGCCCTTTTAATACGTTTTGTGTGTTTCACCACTGCAGAGAGCGATGGGTGCGGCCGTCTACCAACACTAGATCTGTTAATTGTCCACTGACGAGCTAAGCATTCTTGTAGAGGACGCATGTGTAACCTTGCAAGAGGCACTATTCCAATGCAAGATGCCATCATTCCTATGTCCTGACTGCTAAGTATTGATTGGTCTGAAATTGTACAAGCAGAGTTTGAATATTTTGAATTCTGGCTGCATTGGGAGAGGCAAGAGCTGTGCAAGTGTTTCGAGTTGCTCCCAGATAGGACTACATTTGTGAAGGCTGAAGGTGAGACCTGTTTACATTGACCGTGAAACCTAATTGGTTGAGTAGGTCTAATGTAGTTTGAGTGTGTTGTAAACACTTTTGGTGTGTGCTGGCTTTGATGAGCCAGCCGTGTAGGTATTAGAAGACATGAATCTTTTGTCTTTTGAGATGTGCTGCTACTACTGCTAGACATTTTGTGAACACTCTGGGAGCACTAGTTACTCCGAATGGGAGTATCTTGAACTGATAAGTGTTTTCCTGCTATCACAAATCTCAGATATTTGCGATGTGCTGGATGAACCAGAATGTGAAAATATGCGTCCTTTAAGTCTAGTGTGGACTTGCTGTAGAAGTGGAAGCACCTGTTGAAGCGTGACCATGTGGAAGTGTTCTGACAACAAGTACAGATTTAACGTCCTCAAGTCTAAAATTGGTCTTAAGGAGCCGTCCTTTTTTGGGATTAGAAAGTACAGAGAGTAAACTCCTGAACCTTGGTACTGTAACGGAACTGGTTCTATAGCTCCTTTTGTTAAAAGGGCCTGTACCTCTTGTTTGAGGAGCTGCAGGTGCTCTGAAAAGAGTTTGTGAGTGCAAGGTGGAATACTGGGAAGATTGCTGGTGAGTTCCAGGCAATAACCATGTCAAATAATGTCTAGCACCCATTTGTCTGATGTAATGGATTGCCAAATGGGGAGAAAATGTTGAAGTCTTCCCCTCACAGGTGTTAAATGATCGGGGGGGGGGGAGTGTAAGCAAGTCACTGTTTTGGGGGAAGGCGAGCTACACGTTGGTGTGCTCTTACCCCTACCTTTGAAGTAGTTTCCTCTATAACCTCCTCTACAGAAGCCTCTAGAGGAAGAGGGTTGTGCGTTTGACTAATATGAGGAAGCGTTAGGGTCTGCGGATGTACTTTTGGACCCTCCTCTATAAAATGAGCAGCGAAAGGAGCCTCTGTTTGATGGGAACTGAAGCGCCCCTATGGATTTCGCCATGTCTGTGTCTTTCTTCATCTTTTCTACGGCCTCATCTACTTGAAGTATGAAAAAATGTTGCTTGTCAAAAGGGGTATTTAAAATAGACTGCCGGACCTCAGGTTTAAAACCTGAAATTCTAAGCCAAGCATGTCCACGTAGGAGATTGCTGGTGGTAACTCCCCTTGCTGCAGTGTCAGCTACATCTAAAGCACGTCTAATGGAGGAATTAGATAGGAGTTTGCCTTCTTGAACCAACTCTTGTGATTTCTGTTTGTGTTCTTCTGGGAGGTGTGAAGTAGACTTTCCATCTCGTCCCAGTGTGCCCTGCCATATCTAGCTGGTAAACCCTGCATGTTAGCAATGTGCCAGTGGTTAGCGGTTTGAGCAGCCACTCTCTTCCCAGACGCATCTATCAATTTAGACTGTCTGGGGGTGGTGCATCTGCAAGGGTTTGCTAGTTTGCCCTCTTACGAGTATTGGAGACTACTAGTGAGTCTAGGGGTAGCTGTCCTTTAATAAAAGCAAGATCAGATGGTGGGGTTTTATATTTTTTGTCAACCCTGGGTGTTAAAATGCGGGCACGAACCGGGTCCTTAAATATCTCATCTGCATGTCTCATCATTCCCTTTAACATGGGTAGACTCTGACTAGTCCTATGTGAAGACCCTAGTGTCTCAAATAAAAAGTCTTAATCTAAAGACTCTTTATGTAATGCAACTCCATGCTAGGCTGCTGCCCTTGAAATTAGCTCTTTATAGGCTACATCATCATCTGGAGGTGATGGCGTCGTAGGGTATAAATCTGGGTCATTATCAATGGGTGGATCAATACTATAGTCATCCCCTGGATCTGCTAGTGAATGGCCATTGTCGTAGTCGTCATCATCATCATCATCATCATCATCATCATCATCATCCTGTAAATCAGGCTGTGTATGAGGAGACCCCTGAGGTGTTATGTGTAATGGATCGGAGCCTGGCAGTTGTGGTATTGGTGAATATGGTGGAGGGGATGGCAAAGTAGGGTGACTAGGACTTGTAGCCATGTCCTCCTCTTTTTTTGAGAGGAATCTTGTAACCAGTGTCCTCTGAACTGAATTTCCTGTTGGGAGGTGTTTTAGCTGAAATGTGTCCAGTATCTGGATTAATATATAGATTTTTCTGTTTAGGGTCTAATCTTTCTTTCATAACGTCCAGAATTGGTTCTGGGGGCTTTAGGAGATCTATTACGATTTCAGAGCCGAAGGTTTCGGTGTTGAACCGTACTTATCCTTGGAAGCGGAAGGTTTCGGCTCCGAAACGGACTTGTGTTTCGAAGTGGAATTTTTTTGGTGCCAAACAAGACTTGTCTTTCGGAGCTGAAGTTTTCATATCCAAAGACGATCTGTCTCGAGTCGTTCCCGAGCCGGAAGGCTAGACCGTTTGTTTGGTGCCGGGCCAGAGGGCGGGGCGTCTGAAACATCGTCTCAGTGCCGACCAGGGCCGAAGGCAGAGGTGGTGCCGAAGTCTTCCGTTTGGTGGAAGAGAGTTCATGGGGTAAATGGGCTTTAGTACTCGCGACACTCTGTCCCGCTGGAACGTCTTCAGACTCCAATTCGATTTCCAGCTTGGAATTTGATTCTGGGACAGAGAAGGCCCCCTCTTCTTCCACCGCTGTCGCTTCTTCCTGTTCAGATTCTTCTCCGAAGATGTTCCGAGTATGTTGCTTTGGCGTTGCATTTCTCGTCGTCGAGCCCAACAATCCCGAAGAGTCTCTTTCGATCGGAATGACAGGCAAGCCTCACAATCTTGTTTCTTGTGCTCCGGTGAGAGGCACAAGTTGCAGACTATGTAGTTCGGTGCGAGGGAACTTGGAGTGGCATTGAGGACAAAATTGAAACTGAGTCCGTTCCATCGTCAGAAGGCTGGACCGACCCAGTTAGGCCATGATGTTTTCGACCGAAGATGCAGTTTTCCGATCGAGTAGATAGGCGGAGAATAGGAAAACAATACTATTGAGGGTACAGTGAATTGCGCACCGAGGGGAACCCGAAGAACGGTTTCGAACCGGGGGTGCAGCAATACACGTCCGAACCCGATGGCGGAAAGAAAACAATCCAACAATGGAGTCGATGCCCATGCGCACTATCACGGAAAGGAGGAGTCACCATACCTCGTGACTGGGAAATACTTCTTCGAAGAAAAACAACTTGCAAACATCCAGACCCAACACTAGATGGCAGGAGTATGCAAAGTATGTGCATCTACAGCACACATTCCTCGAACATCCGCATAGTGGAGGAGAGCTAGTCATTTTTAATGTAATCCGTATGTTAACGGTATGTGCAATATTTTGCATAATCTAGCAATCGTAACCAGAGTGATTATGAATTTTAAATGTTAATTAATGCTCAACTCTTTAGTTATGTAGGTTTTGATTTATTACTTGAAGAATTGTGTTACTGTCTAATGGTTGTGCAACATTTAATGACAGGGTAATATACCCAGCCTGGGTGGCAATCGATGTGGCTTTGATCTTGCAGTTTATATACTATTTTATTATATATTTTTTATTGACCGAGGTCCATTGGGGATGTACAACATGGAAAGAAGTATATGCTGTCCATCAAACGCTTGATCAATTTGTGCCATATGTTTTTACTCTGTCTTACCTTATGTTTTATTTGCTTTATGTGCTTTTATGGCCTAGTGCTGATATAAAGATCTTTGACTGACAAATTGTATTTGAGGAAGGTGTTCATCTGCCTAGTTATCATCATCATGAGGAAGGGACGGACAAATACATTTTGGAAAATGCATGGGATCAAGATCAAAAAGGTCTGGAAAACCAGTAAAGAACTTGAGCCTATACATTTTCTCAATCTGGGGCATTTCTTGCTCTTGCATATACTACGTAAATCTCTTTGTGACCAACTTCACAATTAGACAATAACAGGATCTTCACCAGTGTCTTGGGTGTCAAGAATGACACCAATACAGGCTGTGCATTCTCCATCGACGAAGTCATATTGATGTGAATGTTCAGCTTGGTCTCACCAAAACAGCTACAGGGACAGCACCATCAGTTTTGTAGGAAGCAAATATGGTCATCACAGCCTTCTGAGAGAGCTCTTTCTGGGCCCATATGTAGCCAGGCTCCGGGAAGCTCAACTCTGGTATTGGGATGCTTCCGAAGAGGAGTCTAATCCCTTCCCAGTACTCCCGTGTCGACTAGCCAATGACAGACCTGGAGACTGGCTGTGTGATATGAAAAACAGGTTTATTCATGTCACGCACAGATTAACCCCTCCTTCGTGGCATCTACCTTGTTCATGAGTATTCTCCTTGCATCGTTAATCTTCACAGTCTGGGTTTGTCATTGCAGTCTTGCTTATGAATCCCGGTTCATAACTCATGCTCTGAGCATGGGTTTCTTTGGGGTTAACTTTTACTCTATGCTTGAATGGTTTCTCACTCCTAGTATTTCTCTAATTCCAGGCGAACTCTAGTGCATTCAACCTGGAAAGGAGGAGCACCTGTGGTATGGAGGGGTGTTGCCTCCTAGCCAGTCTCCCATACCTCTACCCTTGTACTTACCTGAAAGAAACAGGACCTCTGATAAGAGAGGATATGACCTCACAGCCAGTCCTCATCTCTACCGATATAGAAATCTGGCTTTTATAAATCGTGGCCCTGCCCCCTCCTTTGACTGGAAGATGTCATCATTTCTTTTGGCCCAGAGACAAAGCGTGATGCTGCATGAAGAACTGCTTTCGAGAAGCAAGATGGATTTTGGAAAGAACGGTCAGGATAGAACTGCAGTGATATATTCATGACAGCACTAGCGCTTGCAACAGCGTTTTGAGACCTCGTTATGGAATTAAGTGATGAATCCCCATAGTGAACGCATTTGAAATTGTGCATTTTTGGCCAAGTTGTTTACTTGCGTCTGTAGACTGTCTTTAGTACAGGGCAACTCTGAGGGATTTGGCACTGTTAACGATGGTACGTTTACAGTTGAGGATACTCACTGACTTCATCTAGGACTGAATCGGTAGAGGACACTGGGAAGCAGGAAAGAGGGAGAAATTCTGTTTTGATGGATTACGTTTTAAATGGTGGGCAGTCGTCTACCCTTGAACAGCTCCTACTCTTCTGCTCTGGGCTGCAAACAAAAGCCCTCTAATTAACTGTAGCCCATCAGAAAGTGTAAAAGGTTCTTTCACACCAGAAACAGTGGGTCATGAAGGAGAAATCTTGTTTTTTTGAGGAAAATGGTTATAATTATGAAGCCTGGCTTCCAAAGGAGACTGTGTTCAGCAGCCCGTCCAGCCTTTCATTGGTAACAGTACTGTATGGTACTGTGCACTAAATGTGGCTTACCTAACGGGAGAGATAGTCTGGCCGAAATTTACGAAAATATGGCTCAGGCTTGCAGATGGAGTGGCAAAGAGAAATATTGCACGAGCACGGGGAGCGGATGGGATCCAAAGTTTTGTGACTATAAAAAAAAAGAGACTTAGACTGGTGCCAACAGGACAGGGTACACCGTGTGGGCATCACACAGCCTGGTGAGAAGAAAAGACCGCGCGATATCCTAGCAAAACTCCATTCTTTCAAAGTGAAAGAGGCAGTCCTCCAAGCAGCCAGAGCAAGGAGCTCCATTGCATTCCAAAACTATCCGTGCTCCATCTACCAAGATCTAGCTCCGGCAACTCTGGCACGGAGACAATTGTTTAGAAGCATTACTACCAAGCTCCGCGAGGACCACATTCGGTACAGGTGGACATATCCATTTGGACTAAGCTTCGATTTCAAGAACAAACGCCACCACATCACCGATTTGAAGGAGGGTCAGGAGCTCTTGGGTCTCCCGCTGGATGACTCGGTCGCCACATCAGATAAAAATGGAGCTCAATCACGAGGAACGCCAACGGCTTTTGGGTGGTCTGCAAGCACGCGCAGGGGCCGACGGTGACTGGTCGAGGCTCTCCTCTGGGTCGAGGGTCTGTCGTTCCCCTGAGCCCAATGGGGTTCTGGCCCTCTGCGATTCTTGCTGTTTAATGACTCTCCTCCCCGGCGATGATCGAGGGCTGGGACGGATCACAGCCTTCAATGACGCTCTCCGGCCACATGCCAGGATCACCTACATCATGATATGCATGGGTTCGGTCTTATTGGAGACCCCGATTGCCCGGGGAGGGACTCGAACGATTATGGACTACCACCTCTTCAAAGTAAGATCTATGCCTCTAGGTTGGGGGTTCTTTGTCGATGACCTAACCGGACTCTCACTATGGGAGGGATTACGCTTGTCACTGTTTTTTTAGCCGTAACTAGACAATGTTAAGCTTCCTTTTATGACTATACAGCCGGTGTGGACGGGGACCTCGGACCCGTTGTTCCCCCTGGTCTCCGTGGGAGTTACGCGCTCCCGGCGGAACTTTGTTAACAAATTTTGGAAACTTACTCCTATTTATGTTTGTTTTCTTTGGTTGGGGGTTTGGGGTGGGGACTTGGTGGCGGCTTTTTATCACTTAGCTCTGGCGGGGCCTGGGGTACTTGTACTCCTTCGGTTGAGATGAATGAGCAACACAACCCTCTTAGGGGACAGGCGTCGTCGCAGCACACTCTTGGGATAGGGGGGCTTTTACAGAGTTCGTACATCTACTACTGACACTATGACAGTTACAATAGGGACCTGGAATGTCAAAGGGCTTAATTCCCCTCAAAAACGCCAGAAAGTCTGGAAGTATATTATCGACCACCATTTAGATGTGGTGGCGCTCCAGGAGACACATCTCGCTAGAACCGAAGACACGCGTTTTAGACACAAACAATACCCCTTAATCTACCGATCTTCGGCACTTACCAAGCATAGGGGAGTCGCAATACTGTTCCGCTCTACCATACAATTTCAACCCCTAGATGTTCTTAGCGATAAGGAGGGCCGATGGGTCATGGTAAAGGGCCGACTTAGAGGGAAGTTATGCACCTTTGTAGCATTATACGTGCCCAATTCTGGTCAGACACTATTCCTACACACACTGCTGAGGAAAATGCTGGATTTTGCAGAAGGACAGATAGTCCTCATGGGAGACTTCAATTTGACTTGGCATAAGGAAATGGACAGCACACACTCACAGCGCTCTGAACTGGGCTCTTTTTCCGCTGACACTCAACAACGAATCCAAGACCTAGGCTTACTAGACTCCTGGCGGACTATTTACCCACAAACACGGGATTATACCTTTTACTCACATGTGCATCGCACGTACTCCAGGATTGATTATATTTTTATTAGTCAGTCCCTTCTGGGTTCCCTTCAGGACGCCAAAATCTTCCCTCTTTCTGTGTCCGACCATAGTTTGTTCTCCATCTGTCTGTCCTGGCGCGGGGACGCACCGACTGCGCCCAGGTGGTACTTCCCGGCATCGTTAACGAGAGATAAAGAATCCTGTGCTAAACTCAGAGACACTATTAAAGAAATTTTTGAGGTTAACAAACCAGAGGATACATCGGAGTTTATCACCTGGGACGCACTCAAAGCAGTCTTCCGGGGGAAGTGTATTGCACTTAACGCGGCACTAAACAAGCAACGTACTAGGGAAAGAGAGCAACTAGAGCAGGAACTGTCCTCTGTCGAAAATGCCCACAAATTGAACCCCTCTCGACAGACTCTCCAGCATTTGACAGCTCTCCGCGGTAAGCTTTGCGCCATTTATAATAACAGAGCCGAGTTCACACTCCTTAAAGTTCGCCACTTATCTTACTCCCAAAGCAATAAAATTGGTAAACATTTAGCCAGGCAACTTCGAGATAAACGGGAGAAAGAATACATAGGAGGCATTGTGGGCCCTGCTGGGGATGTTACGCACAAGGAGGAAGACAAAGCCGAACTCTTTGGCTCCTTTTATAGCGCTCTATACTCCGGGGAGGACCTAGATACTGACACCCAACGGGAGTACCTCCGTGCGTTGCCCCTACCTCAGGTTTCCAACGAATGGAACGAGCTACTTTCTGCTCCCTTCACCTATGAAGAAGTCAATATAGCGATTAAAGCCCTTAAGCCCCACAAAGCCCCAGGTCCGGATGGGTATACCGCTCTTTTCTACAAGACCTTTGCCCCAGACAGTTGCCCCTACCATGCGCGACTTTTCAACAAGATGGCCGAAACCGGGGAACCTACTGCATCTATGACTGAGGCCATGATCGCAGTGATACCAAAGCCCGGAAAAGACCCCCAACATTGTACCTCCTATCGCCCTATTGCTCTGCTCAATCTAGATGCCAAATTATATTCCTCCATCATAGCCAAACGATTGAATGATCTCATGCCTGACCTTATACACCCGGACCAGTCCGGATTCATTAAGGGCCGCCAAACCCACGACAACACCCGTAGAATTATCCATATCATTGAAAAGGCCAACAGACGCCAGATCCCTGCTGTTTTAGTGGGTCCAGACGCTGAGAAAGCCTTCGATCGCGTTAATTGGGCGTTTTTGTTTCACACCCTCCAGGCATTCGGATTTTCAGCTAAATTTCTAACCATGATCCAAGCCAATTACCGACAACCTCGCTCCAGAGTGGTAGTCAACGGGGTTAGCTCAGCCTCCTTCTTCCACTCTAGAGGCACCAGACAGGGGTGTCCCCTCTCACCTCTACTCTTCGCCCTCAGCATTGAGCCCCTAGCAATGGCACTTAGAGAGAATCCCAGTATCCGGGGTATACCATTCGCTGGGGAAGCACACAAAATCTCCCTATTCGCAGACGATGTTCTCCTGTCCCTCTCCGAACCGGCCGTATCTCTCCCAGCCCTGCAGACTGAACTGGAGCGTTACGAACTAGTTGCAGGCCTTAAAATAAAATTTTGCAAATCCTATATCCTTAACCTCACTTTGCCACCAGCAGAGGTCCACAGACTCCAACCCCTTACCCCCCTCGCATGGGCTTCCTCCTCCATACAGTATCTAGGGGTTCAACTGACGCCGAAGATCGAGAGGTTATATGCGGCTAACTTTCCACCCATCCTCAATCGCATCCAAGCGGAACTTACAAAGTGGAGGCCCCTCTTCCTATCCTGGCTGGGCCGGATTCACGCAGTAAAAATGATACTCCTCCCTAAGCTTCTTTATTTATTCCAGGCCCTAACCATAGAGCTAGAAAGGGACTTTTTCCGCC
This sequence comes from Calotriton arnoldi, assembly GCA_963921515.1. Lineage (NCBI taxonomy): Eukaryota > Metazoa > Chordata > Amphibia > Caudata > Salamandridae > Calotriton > Calotriton arnoldi. The sequence goes on along the minus strand of CAWUFW010000656.1, from coordinate 2,364,029 downwards.
GAGTTAAGACTATGATCCTGCATTTTATATGGCAGGGGGGACGTGCCCGCTTCTCCTTCTCCATGCTGTGTCGCCCTCGCTCGGAGGGGGGAGTAGGCCTCCCTGACATCCAGTTATATTATAAGGCAGTGCAGCTAAGAGTCTTGGTCGAGTGGTCGAAAGGGGAATCCGACAAACACTGGCTGCATATGGACCGTAGCGTGACTGGGAGAACCATCTGGGACCTGATCTGGCGCCCTAAGAAAGATAGCCCCCAAACACATACATTGCTACGCCCACACGCACTACACTGACAGTATGGGATACACTGGCGGGAGACGATAGGAGGACCTCTTTCCCTTCCCCGTTTACACCGCTACACTTTAATCCTGCATTCCCACCGAGTACTCAGGAGGGACCTTTCACTGCATGGAGAGAGGGGGGTTGTCTTGCTTTATCCCACCTTTTCCATAACTATGACCCGCTCACTTTTGACAATTGCCAGCGGGACTATAACTTGGGACACAAAGAACGATACCACTACACCCAACTGATGCACTGGGCCCTCTGACCGCAAATACGCAACGCAGCTACCCGACCCCTCACTAAATTCGAATCCTTCCTTACCAAGACCACGACTATGAAGGGAGTGATTTCCTTCCTATATAAATTTCTTCTCACCACTAAAGTTTCCCAGAGACCGCGATACATGTCCATGTGGGAAGACCTTCTACAGCGCCCTATCTCGGAAATTAAATGGGGACACCTGTGGACAGACATTACACGATTCAATCACTCCTCTGACCTACGGGAAGCCCACCTAAAAACCATGATGGACTGGTACCTCCACCCCTCTAGGCTTAAGCGGATCTTTCCCCAACACCTCTGATAGATGCTGGAGAGGGTGTGGGTTACTGGGGGATTTTAAACATATCTGGTGGGATTGCCAGACTATTCGGCCCTTCTGGGAGGAAATACTTGCGCACATTAAGGATATCCTGGGGTACCCTATCCCAACCACCATGGCGGAGGTCCTTTTAGGTCTTCGTGACCCTGCACTAGAACATCAGACACGAGCAGACAAAACAATCTTGTGGCTATGTATAGGCGCAGCGAAAGTCACCCTAGCGGCCGCCTGGAAGAGGAGGGAAGCGCCAGCGATCTCCCTGTGGCATTCTAGATTGTGGAAACTTCAGTCTGGAACGAATGTCTGATGTCTTTCGAGATGACTTTAAAAACTTTGAATTCAAATGGGGTCCTTTGGTGGCCTTCCTTTCCCGAGGCCTACCGTCTGCTGTATGCCCATCGTCTATTAGAGCTCTGCATCTTTTTCAACTATAATCTGCCTTACACGGCCATAGTCAGACTAGATATTTGTACACCGCCACCATTGTCGGGGGGGGGGGGGAGGGAGGGAGGGTTTGTTTTTCTACTTTTTCCTTTTCTGCGTTGGCTGTTTCCGTTTCACCCCTGGTTGGGGAGTGTTGATGTATAAATGAGAACTGTTCGGGTGCCTCCCTTTGCAGAAGGATTCAATGTTCCACCCATCGCAAAAGAAAGATGGGACACATATTGACACACTATCATTCACAGCTATTAGAGGCCTCACCCACACCCCGTCAATACAAGGAACTGTAATTCTTTACTAGCAATCCAGTGATACCGGGGATGGGCAGATATGGAATGTTAAGTGTTATTAGCCACTTACAGTCTCATGGCACCTGGGGACTCCCTGTGAGGGGTGACTTGATAGTTCTGTTGTATGATGTAATTTGTACAAAAAATAACTAATAAAAATATGTTGGAAGAAAAAACATCTATCGGTGTAGAGGCTGGCCGCACAAGTGGGAAAAGATCTGGTCTGCTTGGGTACAATATAGGAGTTAATTCATGGAGGGCCGAATTGGGTGGGAACGGGAGGGAGGTGCAGTTGCGAGATGCAGAGGGTAGAACCGGATAGCTTTACGCACTGGCTGTAAATTGCATTTTAAACGGATTATGAGCTTTCTGAACCATTGTTTGCCATGTTTCACCTTGTCTGTGTATTGTACTGAAAGGTGTCTGAAGCAACTGTGCAATAAAAAGTTTAAAAAAAAAAAAAAAGTGGCTTCCCTAGGCTACAAAGAGAATGTTTTCATTTTCTGAACCACGCACCAGCAGTCAGCTTTGTTATCTTGGACGCCAAATGAGTACAAGGGACGTTACTTTTGTAGTGCTGGGCAAAGGAGCAAAATCTAACTGGCTGCACTCGACAAAGGATAATTGGAAATTTGGCCCACTGACAGAATTCATGCAGTAACTTTTTAGGAGTTGAATAACATTTTTATCCCAAATGTCTTTGACTGTATCCCGAACATGTAAATTGCTCTCACTACTCCACAAATATATCTCGACTGATTTAAAATAATAAAATTAATTTCTACATTTTGATATCTTCAAAAAGGATCCACAGAGGAAAAGTGAGTGATGCTGTCAGTGAACAACATATTTGTTCTGCTATTCCTGATTTTGGCCAAACAAATATCTCTTGAATTAGAACGTGCTATGCCAGCAGTATTTAATGTCGCGCATTGAACAGGCAGTGTCATTTGGGAAATGTGTGGCAAGGGATGTTTTATTTACTTAAGAAAGTTAGTATAGAAAAGAGTTAAGACCACTGTTTTATATGTACCCACTTCACTCCTGTCCAACACAACTGACATACAAAGCCACCAGCAACTCTGCAGGGCAAATTAAACTCCGAGCTAGCCTGGCACCTGGGAAGAGAGTTCAAACAAGGATTCTGCAAAACTGAGTACCCACTCGATTTACTACTTAGTCATGCATATACTTCGGATGCAAGATTTACAAGTATAACTAGGTCATGGAATCGCAGTCGCAGTCTGGATGACCAACAGCTGCCTGAAGCTCAACGCCGAGAAGACAGAAGTCCTCGTCCTCGGTACCACCCCTTCTGCATGGGACTACACTTGGTGGCCGACCGCCCTCGGAAGCCCACCTACCCTCTCAGACCACGCCAAGAACCTCGGCATCGTACTCGACTCATCACTCTCCATGAACCGACAGGTCAATGCCGTCACCTCCAGCTGCTTCAACACCCTCCGCATCCTCCAAGTGGATCCCCCCTGAGTCAAGGAAGACAGTCACCCACGCACTCATCACCAGCAGACTGGACTATGGAAACGCACTCTACGCCGGCATCAACAAGTCCCTGCTCCACAAACTACAGACAGTACAAAACACCGCCGCCAGACTCGTCCTCGGCATCCCCCGACACGAACACATCAGCCAACACCTACGAAGTCTCCACTGGCTCCCCGTGGAGAGAAGAGTCACTTTCAAAATCCTCACTCACGCCTACAAATGCCTACACAACAACGGACCCAAATACCTCAACGACAGAATCAACTTCCACGTACCCAAAAGAAACCTCCGATGTTCCAACATCGCACTGGCCGAAACCCCGCGCATCCACAGAGCCAGAGCAGGCGGAAGATCCTTCTCTCACATTGCAGCCAAGACCTGGAACGAGCTACCGGCAGACATCAGACGCGCCCCCTCCCTGAACACCTTCAGGAAGACCCTCAAGACCTGGCTCTTCGGCTAAACAGTTCCAGATTCCTAAATGAAAGGAGCTCGGAATTTCCATGTTCGACACAAAACGAAAAGAACAAGTACGAAGACTGGTGACTTGACCCCAAATGTCCAATCGGGCAACATCTCAACGGCCCTTTCTGAATTAAGGAGTGGCCTTCATCTGGCCCACCAGAATACTAACAAGTTAGTTTGCAGACTGGAAATGGCCCAACTGAAAGTCACTTTAATGATGTGAAATCAGAAACTTGATCAGCTTTTCTAAGCCCTCCGAAAGAACTACAGCAGCTGGTGTGAAAATCTGGAACCACAGGGTAAAGAACCTAAAAGAGTGCAATAATAAAAAAAATTTGCTTTGCATTAAACAAGGATGAAAACTACTATATGGTCCATGAACTACTTTCGTGAATGGGGAGCATTCGTTAGCAGGCACAATTGTCAAAAGCAGAATGTAACTGAAATGGCGATTAAAAAAAACCAAATCAACTTGCAAAAAATTTACTTTTTTTTCCTGGTCTGCCCCCAAAAAACCTAAGCACACCAGCTATCTTGTTCAATATTTAAGAGCAATGACTACATCACACAATCTCACAACAAAAAGCTTTCCATAAAACAGAGCCTTTTCAATTAACTTGACTTGTTACGGATGAAGTCAGATTCGGAACAAGCAGCAGCACACCTCACAAATGTATTCCACCAGAACAGTGAGTGGAAAGCTCTGCCATTTCTCTTGCAGAATAAAATGTACAATCTACAACTTACAGAAAGTTTTTCTTACCTTAGTCGACGGTGGTTGAATAAGCATCAGCACAGACAGCGCCACATTGCATGGCTATTTAATAAACAAGTTCAAACCTGTGCATCCATAACATACTCGACAATGTGCATGTGCCCTGGCTCGTCTTCGACATGTTATGTATGAAACCGTGGCTTGGCTCCTTCAGCACTCACAACTGATGATAGCTTTTGTTGTGTAACTGGAGTGCTTTTAACTGGTTTTGTATGCTTGTTACTTTGTGTTAAGGGCTTGGAAACAGAGTGTAAATGCTGACATATGCACGGCGGCTAAGCTAAAACTAATACTGGTGCGCCACTGTCTAAAGTTGCTGAGGAACACAAGAGCTCACAGAAAGGGTGGTTGGTGAAGCAGAGAAGAGCAAGATACTGCTACTTACACATGTTGAGCTGTCGGACAAAGCTGGCCATGTTGTTGTGCTTGAAGTACTTCGGAAGCACCTCTTTGGCAAAGTGGCCTTGGTCAAAGACATGGAAACTGTTGCCATTCTGTAAAGAAAAAGTAATACATTAAAATGGAGCACTCTTGAATGCTATAGTCTATAGACGTGAATTGTAAACCATGCTTAAGGTACACAACAGCTGGAATCAAAACCCCATCATCACACTGCCTTAAAAATGCCTGGTGAGCACACTGTCAAGGAGATGGCTGTACTCAGAGGTCCCCAGAATGATAGCCACTGGTACAGTGGAGATCTCACCATCCCCTGCTTGGGACGTGCGCCTCACCATCCCCGCTGGGGACGTGCACCTCACAATCCCCGCCAGTTACCCGCCCCACCCACCTATGTTGGTGCACAATAACACCATCAATACCAGCAGCCCAATCCAATTAATGTTCATTTCATTATAAAGGGGTAGCGAATATGTAATTTGAGGCCCAAACAGTGAACAAATGGTTTAGTAGTGAATGGACAGAAATGAAAATGAAGGATCACATGCTACAGCATCAGTGGGGTCAGACACATTTTGTGGCAGACAGAATTACATACAAGATCTATGTGAGAGCCTGCTCCAGGATGATTGCGAGGGCCAAGAAACAAAATTCAGTGACATCAATGAGGCATCCAATAAGATGTATGATATTCAAGATTTACACCAACATCACCAAAGCATAGACCCTAAAGAACACTCGCAGACTAGTTACAACCCCCTGCCCCTTCCGCCCCCACCGGCGAGCTCTCCTCAAATAAATTAACAGGGATCATAACCACTATTACCAACACCCTTCAACGACCATTAATCACATCACATTGCCTCTTCTGCACAATGGCCTATCTTTCTTTGAGTTGTGAAGCACAAACAGTACACAAAATAAACAATGTGCATCAAATAGGATTAAGGCACGCAAACTCATGGCAGACCCTTGGGCAGAAATGTGGCGGTTCATCAAACCGCTGCAAAAGGGCAATTCTTTCAATTAACTGTAAGGATGCGGGTTTCTGTTGCAGTAACACCCCCCCCCACTTTTTGCCAGACCACTGATGCACTTTGACTTGATGTGCCCTGGGTCCCTGCCAATCAGGTTCCCAGGGCCTGTGTTCTTTCCCCAAAACTGTACCCAATTGGCATCTCTGGCCACAGGTCAGCCCCTGGTAAATGGTACCACAGGTACTCAGGGCACTGTGACCAGGGAAGACCTCTAAGGGCTGCAGCACTTACTGTGCCACCCTTAGAGGCCCTGTACCTTTACACACACACACTGCCTTTGCAGGCTGCGTGTTTTGGTACAGAACAAAGTGAAGAGTCGACATGGCACACACCTCTGTGTGCCATGCCTACAACCCACTGCCCTGGCATATGGAAACCATCCCTCTAGCTGGGTGCACTATACCAGTGGTGAGGGTAAAGGTGCATGAGCCCTGTACCCCTACAGTGTCAAAGTCCATTCTTAGACATTGTAAGTGCAGTGCTGCCATTAAGAGTATATGGTGCTGGGAGATTGTCATTACGAACTCCACAGCACCATAATGGCTGCACTAAAAACTGGGAAGTTTGGTATCAAACTTCTCAGCACATTAAACCCACACTGATGCCAGTGTGGGATTTAATGTAAAATGCACCACAGAGGGCATCTTAGAGATGCCCCCTTAAACTCGACCAACTTCTAGTGACCTGACTGAGTGGCTGCTTAGGCTGCCACCAACAGACATGTTTCTGGACCCCTGGGTCGAGAGCCTGCTGCTCTCGGGGGCCTGAAACAATGCACATCCTGGGACGAGGTGCCAAGCCTCCTCCCCAGGATGGGCAGGGTTCACGAAGGAGAAGCTTCAAAGACATGCCGCCTTTGTGAGCCTCTCCAGACCATTTGCTGCTTTCAGCAACTGGTCCCCACTGGTTCTACCCCCCACTTTGGGTGGGAGAACCGGTGGGAAAAACAAGTGAGGAAGGGAGGTGTGCCCACCTCTGCCAACTCCACCCCTCAGGTGGGGGAGGCGAGGTGAAGCACAACCTCGAGTCCCCGCCATCTTGAGGATGGGGGACCCAGCCAACCAGGGACAGGCTCCTGCCCCCCTCCCACTGGAGAGTGGCAGAATAGGGGGTGTACCCACCCCAGGGAAGGGACCCATTGGTCCCTGCCCTTTACCTACCTGTAACGCCCCTAAATCTAGTATTAGGGGGCACCCTGAACCTTACTTCCTCAGATCCAGCTTACCTACAAGAAGAAAAGAAGAATCCCCTCTACCGCGACCAGAGCGGGTAAGAAAATCCGACCCTAAAAGGCACCCCTGCACCCGGCGCCCCACGGCCTTGTGTGCCCAAACCAACGTTGCCTAAACAACCCAAGACATCCCAACTTACCCCTCGAAGTGGTGGTCGCACCCAGAAGATCCTAGTCACCAAGCCTGCAGTGCTTCTTCAAACCGGAGGTTCTCCATAGAAAACAGGCCGCCCGACGTCGAAACAGCACTCTGCACCCGGCCGCGCCAGTGCCGCTGAGGGTGCACATTTTGTGCCTACTTGTTTCCCCATTTGCCCTGAGTTAAAGTACAGGAACTTTACTCCCACAACCCAGTGGTCTGCTTGCCAGCAGCCACCAACCGGAGACCCCCTATCCTCCATAGGATAACATTGGGCCTCAACACTCTGCACCCGGCCGCCCTAGTGTCGCTGAGGGTGCAACAACAGTGCATCACTGACCCTGGGGGAGCCCTTGCTCTAACCCCAGAACCTTAACTCCCACAGTCGTTTACTTACCTGCAAACCGATAACCTGTTTTTCCTCCATAGGATAACATTGACAATTTTTCTTTCAAAAAACGACTAAGTGTGGAGTTTTGAAAACTAAAGATATTCTTTAAAAATCGTACAAATAACCAAAACGTGTTTTCTCACCTGTTGGCAGAAAATGTACGAGTGCTGAATCTAGGCATCCAGCACCGAGTTAGAAAAAGTAACGTAAAAGTAACTTACCTGCAATTTACTGAAAAAGCCTATTCATTTCAATGTACTGTATTTGCTAAGTGTTGCAACCTACTGCATTCCCTGTAAATCAAACAAAGTACAATTTCTATTGCATTTTCAAACTGTCCTATATCCAGTAACTTATTACTGAAAAGTATTCAATGCTTACCTGTGCCATGCTTGCTTGGTTCTAAAAATAAACAGTATATTTTTTATACAAAAACAATTGGCCTAGAGTTCAGTTCTTGTGTGTGAATTCATTTGCTGACAGTGTGTACATCAAATGCTTAACACTGTCCTCTGATACTGCCTTACTGCTCGACCAAGCTACCACTATTCGAGAGTAAAGTTCTATCTAACTTTAACCTCTGCCTACCTCTGGAGTCACCTGGACCCTATACACACTATACCTCATTTTGGTGTAGTATATATAGAGCCAGTTTCTTACATTCACCTCTCCGCCAGGGTTCTGTACTCAAACTATTACACAACTTCACTACTGGGATGGGGGTGGGGGTGGGGGGGTGGGGCTGGTCCCAATAAGCTTTCCATATAGATGCTATGCTTCAACTTCCATACCCAAGCAAAGCACTATAAGGGCTAAGTCACAAAATGGCTCCAAAATCAAATGGAATAACACACTATTCTGCAACCACGTTTTGAGATTTAGAATGGCATGAGGAAGAGCAGGAGCACTGGCAAGCATTGGCGAGGACCTCCTATCAAACGCCGAAGAGGTACCTTTACAGGTTGCCTGATGGAAAGGGCTACACCTTTTCCAAGGACAGATGGGTGATTGAAGTGAATAGAACTTCTATGTGGAAGCAGTGCCAAGTAGAAAATCTATTGTTCAGCAGTCACATGGAGAAATTGCCCCAACTACAGAAAAATCCAATTCATGATCAGCAATGAGATCATGATTTAAGAAGGCATGGGTAGTTACTTAAACGATGGCTAGGTCCCCCGGCTACTGCCGAAGTTTTAGTGAGGATCATGGTGGTCAGGGAACCTTAGGGACATCTTACCTTCATAAGCTGATTGCTAGTCGCAAAACGATTGCAGGCCAGGAGTCTATATCTGGTGTAGAGGCACTGAGGCATTCAACAGGCAGCACCCCTGGCTACTGAACAATACTGGTACAGACAGGTTTGCATTGGGTTGCGTCCACACAGTCAGACACATAAAATAGTGAAGTGTGGGTGGAAGTCCAGTCCGTGCATAGTAAAATAATGAGGACTGAAAGGGAAAATAAAGAACAAAGTGGACCTTCATCTGTCTTAAGCCTAAAAGTGTTAGATATGACCCTTCCTGAGGCGGTGCGCCCAGCTGAGCAAAAAGATGAAGCCCAAATTCCTGCAAACCAAGCTTGGATGGGAGTTTCAGCTGGTTCTGGTCCATCACGCAGCCTAAACAAGTCAAAGAGGAGCGCAAACTCACTAATTAACACAGCACAGTCTAGTAAAGCTTGTTGTCACCAAGCTGAAGTCCCAACCAAACACCACACTGTTCAAAAATGACACGAGGATCTTGCTGTTCAGAGAAGCCTTTGGCCACACTTGTACTGAACAGGAGCGTCACATCAGGCAGGGATTAGGCCTCTTGATCCAATAGGCAGGACACAGTCACTGGCTTAACCTCAATCTTAGTGCAGAGTTTGATACCTTAAGTGGCCTTTTATCCTTGAACCACGAAGATAACACAGGAATGCTACCATCAAGATTCTCGGTTGATGGACTGTAAGCCACTGAACAAGCGAACCCCCTTCAACTTTTCCACCCCGCTCCACTCACCACCATGAAAGCATTGAAGACACTCGACTGAACACCGAGGCGCTAGTGATGTACGGTCATATGTAAAAAAAAAAAAAAAATGGTGGGGGGAGGGGATTGTTTTATATAGCACAAACTGGACCCGAAGGTATAAGAGTGCTTTACATGAGCACCAGTTGCGTTACTGACGGACAAATTCATTTTGTTAGGCACAGGGATATTAAGTGATGTGCCCAGAGTCACAGGATGTTGAGTGTCCTGGCGAGATTCGAACCCGGTTCCCCAGCTTCAAGGTCGACCGCTACAGCCGTTAGGCCACATCCTCTCTACTTACAGGGGATCGTGCATGGACCCAAATTGGCCATCTCGTGACACCTTAGTACTTAACAAAATTCTCTACAACAGGATTAAAGTCAGAGATACAAAAAACAGCCAAGCGATAATTTGACAGAGACCCTGCTTTCTCAATTCATGCTTAAGTAAAAAGTGGAGAATCATTAAGACCTATATACTATCCTTCGTGTCACCTTGCCAATGTGATTTACTCATATTTACACTAATACTTCAGAAATCAATCCTCAGTTTGCAAGATCTAACATTAAAAATGTGCATGGGTAAAAAAAAAAAAAAAAAAAGTGAGGGCCGATCTAAATGCTGCGGTTATTTTACCCAAATGTTCTATGCTCCAACATTCCAAAACGTTTTGACCAGTAATTATTTTTCTGAATACTTTTACAAAGAATTTAACAAGAAATAACAAAAACACTGCCTTTCTCATTTGAGCGATTTTTAAGTAGCATTCATGTATTTTCCTGTTGTGGCTTTTCAGCATCTTTCACTGGAATTTTCGGCCCAGATGAGCAAATTAACAAAACGCACATTTTAACACTGAAGACGGTTACAGCTAAAGATGTTCGTGGCATCTATAAGGTTTACCAACACAATACATTGTATTCCTCCTTAAAATGGCGTAATTGGTTAATGACCTAATTTGTTAGGCTGGAGAGCACCTGCATAGCCCAACCTCAAAGCCTATTTACACAACACAACCGTGTACCAATTATGTTTGAATAACTTTCACTCACCACTTTTGGCAAGGGCACTATTACTGTATTTTTACATCATTTATTATTTGTTAGTGCTAACTATGGAAGTTACACATTTTAATCCACATTTTACACCACATGTTGGTTGACTGCTATATTGTGGTTATTCATATGAACAACCAGAAGAATCTGTCCACATATGTTACATATCATTTAGTGTGGGAAGGTGTTCATGTTCTTACTTATTGGAAGCGTGTGCTGGACAGGTGCTCTGACCATCTCAAAATTGCAGTGCGGATGTCCCATCAGACTTGTACATTGGGTAACAACGCCATCAAATCAAAACACACTCAAGATTAAATTTGTACAATTTACATTACTACTTGCGAAAAGGTGTACTGGGATTGCGTGGTCAATGCCCAGGACACGCAAGTGGAGAATTGGATAAGAGATGTTTAAGAAAGAGCTACAGCAAAGGAAATAAGAATGAAACCAACAAGACAGGTGATAAATTTCAGGACGAGCTGCATGCCTGCATGCCTGGAAGACCATATCCAGAAATGCAATTTACCTCCCTGACAAGAGGCCCCCATGAAGAGACTGCTGTAAATGGTCAGGCCCCAGATACTGATAACGGGACATGTTTTTGGAACTTTGTGGCTGTTGTTATGCATGTACAAATACTGAACTAGATACACCAGTGTACTGCGATAACTTTGGTGACTCATTCATGTTGAACCACTGTTCAAAGGCACCTCCGAATTGTTCAATTTAGTATAGACTATCTGTGAAATACCTTAATAAAACAAAGAAAAAAGAATGTGCACGATTCTACCTCTGACAATCAAGGTCTGTTTGATATACTGCCAAAGTTAAAGAATAAATGTATACATGAAGGCACTCTTTTGGGTGTAACAACAACTTCGGTGTATGCATCCATCATTATACTGACTGTAGGATTTGGTTGAAATTGCTTTCGATCATCCCGCTGCGACATTCCTGGTGCGGTGTACCATTGCCTCGTCCGATCATTTATTCCACTGCTACCTCTGCAATAGTTCGCTTCCATGACCATCTGGTCACAATTCACATGCTCGGCCTGCTACTTCACCAGATCACTGGCTCATCGGCACTTAAGGAAAGTGCACACGGAAATACCCAGGCAAAAGCACCTCAATAAAGGCATTTAAGTTAAACTACATTGACCAAAACTACAAAAACAGTTGCTATAACTCTGATGAATACATATTGATTGTTTTCCTATTTTGTAATTATTTATACACCGCCCTGGCCCTACTACGGATTATAAAAAATGTGGGATAGGGTCTTTTCCAGGACCATCTATGGGAGTTGTTCTTCTGTAATAAAAATTAAAAAAACATTTGTCAAAAAAAACCTACCAAAAACAGAAACTGTGGAACTTTATGAACTAGGTACTGGTCCTAGGATTGACCCATCAGAAATCAACTTGTCCCTTTTAGTGTAGTGCAGTAAGGTGACACATAGTGGTAGTGTTCTTATCAGGTCAGAGCTCTGATCACAGCCTCTTTGATTAGGTTAGGGCTCTTGTCAAGGTTAGGATTCTATCTAGGCTCAGAGTTTCACGACACGCCATTCGCAAAATTATAAACAGAGGTTGGAAGTAGATAGGAAGCAGCAGTTTCAGGTCTGGAACACCCTGTGAGACTGTGCATACCTACAAATTAACATGTTTACTGGTATTCACCAATTCCTCTCTGATTTCTTCCCACACTGGAAAATGTTAGAAATGTACTCCGGCCGAAGCTTGGATCCTCGGCGCCCTGAGGAGAGTTGCGGAATCGTTGCTGCAGACTTCACTGCGGTGAGTGTGGCGCTTGGTGGGCCTTTCCCCCCTGCCTCCTAGACCAGATACTGCCGTCGCCGGGCGCTCCCCTCTCCAGGCTCCTTGCGACACGCGAGAGCCTTCAACGACGCTCTCGGAGGCCCCGAGGAGACCGGGTCCTCGGGAGAGCCTGGGAGGCAGCCATCCGGCTGTGCTCCGGGTCTGTTGGGAGCGGGACGTGGCCTGCATCGTAGGCCCACTCCTGTCCACTCGATACACTGCCTTAATTGACCGGCTTCGGCGGGGAGCCCATAGCCCACTATCAATCGGGCAAAGACCGGGTCGTGACGCAGCTCCCTACTCCGTCACATGAAGCAGTCCAACGATCGCGCAAACCACGTTGCGCGGCCCTCGGGGCAATGAAATGGTCAGCGGCAAGTACGCACCTTGGGGCAGAAACCTTCTGTTTGTAAAACAAGAACACACTGTGGATTGCCTGGTTCTCTGATGTTTCCAGCCTTTCTAAATAGGGGAACCAGATTGATCACATTGGCCCTTGCAGTAAGGACACTTACGCCAACGCTCTGGCCACACTAGGCCCATCCATACGAACTGCCATCTATACCGCCCTCCAACGTTAACTGCATTAAATGGGGCAAGATCGTGAAGTACATAAGGTTGCATCACGCGGGGCTGACAACGTGATCGCGCATGGACATCCACTTGACGGCCCCCCCCCCACTGCTTCCCTCCCTCCATGGGCCTGCCAAAACGGTCCTGTTGCCATTAGCTTAGTGCAGCACCACCACGCTATCCAACCACACCAGACAATCAGCAATCGCCAGCTGCAATCTTTCCTTTCTGTGCACAGACATAACGGCATGGGAAAAAAAGACCCTAAACAGAGAGTGTTAACATTTAACAAAGCAGCGGAGAAGGCACAGGACTCCAGCACCATCATGGCAGAAGGCGGCCAAGACGTGGCCACCACGACTGACTCTGCCACCACCCAGGCCTCCTTGCTGTCTGAGCTGAGAGCCGGGTTTAAGTCATTGGACAGTAAGTTTGATACACTGGACAAACGCCTAGACACACTAGGGTCCAAACTAGATGTACATGATCGACGGCTAGACACAGTAGAAGGCCGAGTTTCAGACCTCGAGGATGGTGCGGCTCAGTCAACTAAACGATTGGAGCACATGGATTTTTTTTTTAAAGGAGGTAGCAATCAAAAACGAAGATTTAGAAGCGCGTAGCCGCCGCAACAATCTTCACATTCTCGGGGTTCCGGAATCAACCAATACAGGAAGGATGGATCTTTTTGTGGAGTCAATGCTCAGTGACATTTTTGGGAAGGAGGTCTTCACTCCCGGATTTGTGGTGGAGCACGCTCACCGCTCCCTAGGTCCCTGTCCAAACCCTGGTTGCCCGCCGAGGCCCATCATTGCGCACATAATGAACTTTCGCGATAGAGACACTGCACTACGCCTGGCCAGGGAACGAGGAGACCTTACCTGGCAGGGCTCCATTGTTACACTCTATCCTGACTTCACAATAATGGTCCAAGAGGCGCGACGCAAATACTCTGGTGTCAAATCTGCTCTACGGAACCTGGGCCTCCGGTATGGCATGCTATATCCTGCACGCTTACAGGTGGACATTGATGGTCGGCCCCGCATTTTCGACACACCCGCTGAAGCACAGGAATTTTGCAGATCCTACAAAAACTCTAGCAGCCAGCAAAAGGACGCTGGTGCTGGCTCTTCCCCTCCTCACAGCGGCTCGGTTGCCAGTGTGGATCTTTTTTCTCATGACTAACCTCCGCTATTAGTTTTTGCATAGCTGTCTTATAAGTTAGAAGCAGCCTTACATTAGTTGAGACAGAATTAGTACCATATTTCTTAACTACTCTTATTAAGCAGGGCACTGTCGGAGCACTGTCTCCCCCCCACGTACGTAGCATTTTGGTGAAATCACGGATTGTAATGTATTGTCCTGTGCACTTGCATTTCCAATTGGGATGTTTACAGGATGCATTTGGTTATTGTTCATTTGGGTTGGCTCCTTGTGTACTGGGACGCGAGGCTGAGTGGGGGGTGGAGGGAGGGGATGTTTCGTGAATTGTCAGTTATTACTTGATTACCAGTTACTTGTATGATATTCAGTGGCCTCTTGCCGCTCCTTTCACACTAGACACTCAACTCCATGGTTCAAACGACAGCAGTACTTAATCTTTCAGACCACTCTAATCTGTCTGCCATAACTTGGAACGTTGGGGCACTTAACAACCCTAGAAAAGGGAAACAAGTACTGAATTATTTGCAAAGACACCACGTAGACATAGCCTTCCTACAGGAGACACCTGCCCAAATCTGATGCCACGCACTTTGCAGCCAGCTGGGGCCCACATTGTTTGTTTTTCCAATTACAGCACGTATGCCCGGTGCACAGCGATGTTAATTCATAAGAGACTTCCTTTCTCTTTGTTCCAAAGCCACGTCGATAGTGAGGGTTGGTTCAATATAGTAGTGGGTAAACTGATGGGCCATGTTGTGACGCTTATCTGCCTGTACGCCCCTAATACGGACTGCCCTGAATATTTCCAGGAATTACATGCCACAATTCTACGCATGGGCACTGATTGTATCCTACTGGGGGGGGGAGACTTTAACCTGCTCCTAAACCGCACATTAGACTGTTCCTCTGTTTCAGCAGACACCAAACCTCGCTCACGACGAGCGCTGCTGGCCATGTGCGAAACACTACAGCTCTCTGATATCTGGAGAAAACGCAACCCAGCGGACTCAGGCTTCACCCACTACTGAGCCCAGCATGACACTTGGACCAGACTAGATTACTGGCTACTTACCCCGAAACTAACATCATGGTACAAAACAACCATAACTCTGCCCAGAACATACTCCGATCACTCCCCAGTGATGCTTAAAGTCTGTATTTCCAGGCCGGAAGGTCATGAGCGCCAGTGGAGATTCCCTGGCAGAGCTTTGAACGACGACTTGTTCCACTCAGAGATTAGAGATGCAATAGAGGATTACTTTGAATTGAACACTGGGTCAGTTGACACATGGGCGGTACTTTGGGAGGCCTTTAAGCCCTACATCAGGAGAGTCACCATTGCAAAACATGCTGGGGTACTAAAAGACCTCAGACAAACATTAGCCAACATTGAAAAGCAACTAACGGCATTAGATAACGCACTGTTACTCTCCCCGGACTCTGAAGGGGGGAAAAACCGTCGATTAGAATTACTTGTAGAATTCAGGGAGGCTGCAGATAGGGAAACTCACTTCCTGAGCAAATATGCCACAGAGCGTAGATATGGTGAGGGCGAGAGACCGGGACGTACCCTAGCGCAATTACTGAGACCCCCATATGCCAAATCGTACATCACAGAACTCAGCACTGACTCGGGGCACCTTTTAACGGATACATTGGAAATCCGCGCTGAATTCCTCGCATATTATGAAACCTTATATGCGTCCAAAATAGTGCACAACTCCGCAGATCAAGATGATTCTTTTTCTGAGATTGCATTGGTCTATATGGACAAATACATGCAAGATTTCCTTGCTGAACCATTCTCCTCAGATGAAATCATCAGCGCGATTGATGCGTTGAATGGCTCCACCGCTCCGGGCCTCGATGGCTTTACGGGCGATTTTTATAAAATGTACAAAGATATTTTAGCCCCTCGGCTTCGAGGTTTATATTGAATCATTAGAACGGAAACAACTACCTGCCACTCTCAGAGAGGCTGTGATTGTTTTATTACCCAAGCCCGGCAAAGACCCCCTGTTATGCGGGTCTTATCAGCCCCTGTCATTGCTAAATTTAGACTACAAAGTTTGGAAAAAATGATCGCATTGAGTCTCGCCCTACTACTGGACAAAATAATATCCCCAGTTTAATCGGGATTTGTGCCCCATAGATCTACTTCCTTGAATCTAAGCACGCTATTTGCGGTAATACACCAAATTAACCCGGCAATTCCGGCCGCAGCAGTCCTATTGGACACGGAGAAAGCATTTGAATCCTTGGAGTGGCCATTTTTATTATCAGTAATGCGCAGGCTGGGCATGCCCATGGGGTTTGTAGATCTCACAGCACTTCTATACTCTGCTCCCACCGCCAGAATACGCATAAACGGCACAGTTTCTCCTTCACTTTATCCCGCGGCACCAGGCAGGGTTGCCCCCTATCGCCACTCCTATTCATACTAGCGATGGATCCACTGGTCAGACATTTTCAGGAGCGCCATCTGCAGAGAGGGCTCCAGTTCAATACAGGGCCCCTGCTGGTGTCGCTCTACGCAGATGACATTATTCTCTACGTGCGAGACCCTCAGAATAACTTAGACCCGCTGGTCAGAAAGATTATTAGATTTGGTAGATTCTCTGGCCTCGGTATAAACTGGCACAAGTCTGTGATATTTCCCCTTACCACAGGCACCACGAGATGGGAATGCGAATTCCCAATGGCCTGGGGCACGGATTCAGTGAAGTACTTGGGGATAAATATTCATTTGGACACCTCTGAAATCATGCAACTAAATTACGGTAAGGCTGTACACAAACTTGAAATGCAGGTGGACAGGTGGCTACGACTCCCACTCTCAATCGCAGGAAGTGTAGCATTGATTAAAATGATCGTTCTTCCCAAATTCCTGTATCTTTTTAACAATATCCCTATCCCACTAACAAATCGGCTCTTCACGTCACTACGCACTCATCTCATTCGACTGACTTGGGGAGACAGAAGGCCTCGGTAGGAGGAGACAACATGCCAAGGTCAGGGGAGGTATCAAGACCACTGGCATCCCCCAGGTCCTCTCTCCAGTCCGGATCATACTCCAACTGGTCAGTAAGAGGGTCACCTGACCCCCTCCCAGTCCTCCTCCTCTTCCTCTGGGTGCCAATCTGGCCTAAAAGGGACCCCAGGAGTGAACAGGGGCACAAAAACCCGGCTCGGCGCCGGGCGATGGATGCCATGGTCGATGCCGGCCGGGGCACGACCGGCGTCAAATGCGGGTGCGGTGCCAGAGGAAGCGGCGCCGGTGGAGGCGTAATAAGGTCAACCGGCACCGATCCGGATCCAGGCCTGGATCCATGGGGGTCTTGTGGCGCCGGAGCCGCCGGCGGAGAAGGCCTAGGCCCCCCCAACCGAGTCTGCGGGGCCCGAAGGCACGCCGGCGGGTTCGGGCTGCCCAAAGACGGCGTGCATCGCCTCATAAAATTTACGAAGCTGGGCAGGAGTCGCTCCAGGTCCCGGGAAGAGAGGGAAACTCCGAGTCGGCTCTTCAGGCTCCGCACGAGGAGCCGCGGGAGGGGCAACGCCCGCATCCCTCGTCGTGTCAGCCGACCGACGGGGAGAAGTCGAAGAGCGACGATGCTTCTTCGACTTCTTCTTGTGCTTGGACTTACCTGACCCAGAGTGCGAAGACTTGGAGGATGAGTGATGATGGCTCCACGACCGGTCCCTCGACCTCCCTCGTGACCAGGACCTCGAACGGCGCGGAGCCGACTGCCGGCGCTCAAGAAGCTTTCGGGACCGCTCCCGCAAAGCCTTCGGAGCCATGGACCGGCAGTCGGAGCACGACTTGGGGTCGTGGTCGCGTTCCAGGCAAAAGAGGCACACGCGGTGCAGATCCGTAACCGACATCAGTCGAGAACAGGAACCGCAAGCCTTGAAGCCATACGCCATCCATACGTGCACCAGGAGTCGTTAGGACTCAAAAAGACGTCAACAAAAGTCGCTCAAAAAGTTCAGTCAAAAAGTTACTGGAGGTACCGCTCTCTCCCTGGATCTGCGATGGCTGCCGCGAAAAAAGAAAGAACTGACGTCAGCGCGCGAGGGCGGCGTCTAAATAGCTACCACAACGTCATCCCGGCGACCACGACGCCAACGACGGACGCGGAGCCGACCGACGCCACCTTCTGACGCGCAGAGGTACTGCTGACGAAAATACTTTCCGGATCCAGTCTGACGCCTGGGGGTAATTCTAAGGTAAGGAATCTATAACGAACTGTTTCTTTCAGATACATGTTTTACTACATAATGTTTCACAGAGATTGTATTTAAAGTTGCACAATACTTTTGTAAAACATGTTTTTCAAGATGAAAGTTTTTATGTAGGTTTTAATTTGAAGCAAACAATCACTAATTTTAATTTCATGCTTGAAGGTCTATACGCTTGCAATTAGGAAGCATCCTCAGGGCGTTATAAATAGTGTTTTAAAACGTGTGCACATTTCGACACTGGAACCAATGGTAGTAGTGCAGGCGAGCTCACAGCATTAACTTAGAGTGTTCGTGTTAACAGTAAAGGCTTCAATGTTAATGAATTGCACACACAAGACTGGACAAGGTATACACATGTAATCAAATTTTTAATTCAGTGGCAAACAATCCTCTTTTACATATCCACACTGTGGTACTGTAAACTGGAAGTAAAGGATTTGTACTGTACAGGGTTGGGCATGCTTGTCCAGTGGACAAAATAATAACCCAACTTGTGAGAAGACTAACCCGCCACAGGAAAAAACAAAAGTTTTCTTGTAAAACACTCACCCACCAGGGTTTGCCCTTGGTGGCATGCTTAATCATTGGGTCCATCCCGTTCCTCTATGGAAAGGGGGGTTCTGCGACCTACAAGATACGCAGGAGCACTTTTAGAAATATACAATGATAAAGTTGGTGGAGACAAACAGGAGTGGAGGGGTTCTATGTGAAGGTAAAGAGTAAAAAATACCTGGCTTGCAGGTGCAACCTATTTATTCTGGCCTCCAGTTGGTATTGTTTTTCGGAGGGGAGATGGAAAGAAGGATATAATGTGCCTACTTTTTTTTTTAATGAAAATGTGCTGCCTTCGACTCTGAACAATATTTCTTGGGCATCAGGCGAGAGAATTTCACATCCATGCTTCCAAATAAGAAAAGTACACTTAGATGACAGACTCTAAATCTAACTCAATTACTGAGTTAAATTTATCATAATGGAGAACATGTTTGCTCTCCCTCTATTGTGCATTACCAAACGTAGACAGACCCGAATAGGTCTGCCTGAAGTAATGCCTTGTGATCAGAAGCAGACAGGGTGTGAAACAGAGTGAATAAATAAGAGAAAAGACTATGGTTATCTATGATAAAACGATTAACTAAATACAATTAGAATGTGCTGGAGCATAACTCATATTGATTACAAAAGTCCACAATACTAAAACTATCAGAGTTCTGTAGAACACAAATAGATTTAAAAACTTGCTATCAATTGCTATTGACAACCAACAGGATGGAGATTTTAGCAAGATAATCTTTCTCCTTAAAATATCTCCACTTCTGATCTCTTGTCCAGTTACAGTAGTGCACAACAGTCGTTTCCTGCAAAAATATGTATAGAGGCTAAAAAAGCGTCTGGTAAATGCAAAGTTTCCAGTGCAGACATATAAGTTGGACTTCTTAAAATATGAAGCTATTTGGGAATAAATGTTACCAAGCTGTCCACTCCTGGAGTCCTACCCTTTCCCTTATTACTGGTGCACACTTTAAACTTTAAAATGTCCAGGACATCGAAATGTTAAAAGTACAATGCTGAGGAGAGCTAAAATCTACATTTTACTCAAATAACATGTTTATGTTCCCTACTAAAGATCAGCGATTTTTTCAATTAAAGAGATACAAGATCTCCTAAGCTTGTGGATCCATCAAATTCTATAGACAAATGGTGATTACTTTATTAATAAAATGTCATCCATCCAGGTATCCTTATCTCAGTCTGTTTACCTCCCCTCTCTCACTGCCCCGGCCAGTTCTTCCTCTAAACGAGGTCAATTTTACTACATTAGCTTCTTGCAGTAAAGCCTCTGGCTCTCTACGGGATACCTTACCCACACAGCTACACCCAAGACGCAATGCTAGATTCTAGTTGGCCTAACGCCATTGTTAATGCCTCTCTTTTCTAGGGTGTCATCCCAGTGTTTCTGAACTAGCCTATGGGCATTGCTCACAAACCCTTCGCTAAATCCAGATAGTTTTGAAAACTATCAGGCCATCTCCCAGCTGCTTCTTACAGTGAAGCTATTGAAGAAGGCTCATTTTTCCATCAGCTTTCTAAATTTGTCAAGGTCAACCGACTTTTATACCCAGCTCAGATGGGAATCCGCCCATAGCATTGTACAGATAAAGATTGTGTCTGCTATTGATGACTTTCATTATTTTGCAGACTCAAGTATCCCATCTGTTTGATTCTATTAAATATCTTGGCAACTCTGGACACCGCAAGTCAACATATTCTTTAATCTAGGCTCCACGATTAGGTATAAAAGATCTTGCTATATGCTGGTTTGAGTTTTGTTCCAAACAGATCTTTTCGGATCTCACTTCCACCTCTTGAATCTTCTAATTAGTCCATGTACTGGTGGTGCTCCTCAAGGCTGGGTCTTGTCATCATTACTGATCAGTTTCTATATGAAACCGCTAACCTATCTCATTCAATCTTTTGGGTTTAGTCTTTGTATTTATGCAGAGACCTGTCTGAGACATAAGAGCCTAGCAGGCGGGACCTGCACTCCCTCTTGTACCCAGGACAAAGAAGTGGGCTCCAAGGGTCATACGGCTGACTATTTAAGCTGCAGGGGCACAACATGATCGAAGAGGCCTTTTTAGGTCTCGCCTGAGCCAGCGCGCATGTGCTGCTCTGGCGAGACTTTTAGTAAGCGGGTTTTGGAAGTGCAAACAGTGGCTTTTGCTGGGGACTAGCCTGCGTTCACGCGAGCGTGCACGCGCGATCAGGCGCCATATGGCTTCCCTCGCCATCTGGACGCTTGCGTGAACGCAAGCTGGTCGCCAGCAAAAGCCACTGTTTGCACTTACAAAACCCGCGATTACTTTCACGGCCGCGCGGCCAATGCTTGTTGCTCGCGCTTCTTGTTTTCCTAGCAGCGACCCACTTGATTGCATCAGAGCCCGGCGCTTGTCTTTCATTGTGCCTGTGCTTGGCAATTCCTACGGACACACACGCATGGCTGCCCCTCCCCCTTCTAGCCAGCTTCTTTAAGTTGCAGGACGTCCCTCGCCTCCCTAAATAGCTCGAGCTTGGCTCTCGCATCCAGGCTTCCTTCCCAATGTACGTTTTAGAAATTCCCATAAGCAGACGAGCAGTTCTCGAGCACGTGTTTCCTCTCTTACACACATTACACAGAAACTCTCAAACACCGTGACAGAGATTTTTCCAAACTGTGACACACTCTGACACTAATTCTCACACATGATTCCCTCAGACACCAGCTCTCTCTCTCACACACGCACAAATTCTCTCACACACACTCTAAGTCTCGGTCTCTCATGTCCCCAGGTTCATAGCCCCATCCCTGTGAGTGCGGGCCTCACTAGCCCACGTCGTGTTGGCAGCTCCGCTGCACGTGCGGTCACCGCACAGGCTGTCCCATCTCCACTGCCTTCTCGAGTCTCTCTGCACCCGCCGGTCCCTTCCATCAGCAGCCTCTTGTGTCTGGCTGTCACTCCTTGTCGCAGGTACAGCTTTTCTTTCAACAACCGCTTCTAAAACTCCTATGTCACTTGTTGCCACTTTGTTGCACTTAAAGCGCACACACCCCCCGATGTTGTGGTGCAAACCCTGTGCCGGAAGGAGCCTCTGTTCGCATCTGAATCTCTCATCACCGCCGGAGGACCGCTTGTAGTGTCTGTGTTTCACGGAGGATTAAAATGAAATGTAGGTTACCGGAGATCCGGGTCCGCGTTTATCCCGTCTGCAGCCTCAGCCACACGGCGCAGCGGGGCAGGCAGAGCGGCTTTCGGCGCATTATTTACTTTTTTAGGTCTCGGCCTGCACCAGCGCTTGCGCTGGTCTGGCCGAGAGTTTTAGTAAGTGGGTTTTGGAAGTGCAAACACTGGCTTTAGGCTGGCGACCAGCTTGAGTTCACGATGGCGTGCACGCGCAGCTGCCATCTGTTGTTTCCTATCTCTTCCTCATTTCCTCGTCATGGCTCATTAACTCTCTGGACTCTGATGTTTCAATCGCAGCAGCAGCTCACATTACCAACTGAGGGCCCTGGACTACAGTCACATGAAAAACAACAGCGATTAGCATTGAAATGCAAGCTTTTTTTGTCTAGTTAGAAATATTGCTTCGGTGGGTTGATTTCACCTTATATCGCTATTTGTTTTATATTGGGAGTCACAGCCTAATTACCAGTATTTTTGTCTCTCACTGTTTTTTTATTTATATTTATTCGCGCAAAGCACAAAGCTATATTTAAGGTTACTTTTTCCGCGTCACTTCTTCACTCTATTTAAACTCCACACCCCCACTCTTATTGTCTCTCTCCTTCTCTCTCTCTCCCCTCTCTAATTCTCTCTCTACTTAATTAACTCTCCCCTCTCTATCTTTTTTAGCCTTTCTCTCTCACCCCTTTATCTGTTTCTCTTTCAAACTCCTTCATTCACTCTCTCTCCCCTTCTTTCTCCCTCTCTATCCCGCTCCACTCTTTATTCTATGTACACCCTTTCTCTCTCTCTTTCTCTCTCACCACCCTCTCTAATTGGGCATTATATCTTCACTCTATCTCTCACTCGGCAACACCACAGCATCACTCAGCGCAACCACAGCATCAATCAGAGCCAGCACAGCATCACTCAGCACCACCACAGCATCACTCAGCACCACCACTCAGCACCACCACAGCATCACTCAGCACCACCACAGCATCACTCAGCACCACCACAGCATCACACAGCATCACTCAGCACCACCACAGCATCACTCTGCACCACCACAGCACCACCACAGCATCACTCTGCACCACCACAGCATCACACAGCATCACTCTGCACCACCACAGCATCACACAGCATCACTCTGCACCACCACAGCATCACACAGCACCACCACTCAGCATCACACAGCACCACCACTCAGCATCACACAGCATCACACAGCACCACCACATCACACAGCATCACTCTGCACAAGCACAGCATCACTCTGCACAAGCACAGCATCACTCTGCACAAGCACAGCATCACTCTGCACAAGCACAGCATCACTCTGCACAAGCACAGCATCACTCTGCACAAGCACAGCATCACTCTGCACAAGCACAGCATCACTCTGCACCACCACAGCATCACTCTGCACCACCACAGCATCACTCTGCACCACCACAGCATCACTCTGCACCACCACAGCATCACTCTGCACCACCACAGCATCACTCTGCACCACCACAGCATCACTCTGCACCACCACAGCATCACTCTGCACCACCACAGCATCACTCTGCACCACCACAGCATCACTCTGCACCACCACAGCATCACTCTGCACCACCACAGCATCACTCTGCACCACCACAGCATCACTCTGCACCACCACAGCATCACTCTGCACCACCACAGCATCACTCTGCACCACCACAGCATCACTCTGCACCACCACAGCATCACTCTGCACCACCACAGCATCACTCTGCACCACCACAGCATCACTCTGCACCACCACAGCATCACTCTGCACCACCACAGCATCACTCTGCACCACCACAGCATCACTCTGCACCACCACAGCATCACTCTGCACCAGCACAGCATCACTCTGCACCACCACAGCATCACTCTGCACCAGCACAGCATCACTCTGCACCACCACAGCATCACTCTGCACCACCACAGCATCACTCTGCACCAGCACAGCATCACTCTGCACCACCACAGCATCACTCTGCACCACCACAGCATCACTCTGCACCACCACAGCATCACTCTGCACCACCACAGCATCACTCTGCACCACCACAGCATCACTCTGCACCACCACAGCATCACTCTGCACCACCACAGCATCACCTCAGCATCACTAAGCACCACCTCAGCATCACTAAGCACCACCTCAGCATCACTAAGCACCACCTCAGCATCACTAAGCACCACCACAGCATCACTAAGCACCACCACAGCATCACTAAGCACCACCACAGCATCACTAAGCACCACCACAGCATCACTAAGCACCACAACAGCATCACTAAGCACCACCTCAACATCACTCAACACCACCTCAGCATCACTAAGCACCACCTCAACATTAGAATAGGCAGGAAGAAGTTGCCAACATTGCAACGACAAAATAAACGACAAGACCTTTCTTATGTTTATTCTTTTTAATTGGGTCATTCAGTTGTACATAATGTCGTCTTAGTTATATATAAAATAACAAAAATGCTTATAAGTCTTTTTATTATAACTTTTCAACATGCTGCACAGCAGCCACAATGCTCTTAAAAACATTGGCAAAACCAATAGCTCTGCCTAAACACTTATAAGGCCCCAAAGGCGAGACCTATTGGCTAATAGGTCTCGCCTTTGGGACCGTATATGTGTTTAACCAGGTGCCAGTTATGCAGCACAATTGTTGCATGGCTAAACACTTATAAGGTCCCAAAGGCGAGCCCTATTGGCTATGCCAATGCTTGTTCTTCAACTTGCCAGCTGACCAGTGGCCATCCTCCGAGTCTCTAAGCGCCTCCCCTAAACATGGTTAGTATTTCCGTCCTGCGCTCCATCACGGATAGTCAAACTGCGCCTAGGTCTTCTTCTACTGCAACCATCGACTATCACTGGCACTTTGGGCTTCTTGGAGCTATTTCTACTTAATACTTTAAAAAAATCTTCTCTCCAGTTCCCCTTGGTTTTTTTTGTCATTTTGGTGTCATTGTTTATCAAATTCTACTCTGTTTTGTGTTTTCTAATTCGTTTTGGGATGTTTATTTGCATGTCAAGCTTTTAACTGGTTCAGTACTGCATAAATACTGTACACATTGTCTCTAAGTTAAGCCTGTCCACTCTGTGCCATGGCTACCAGGGGCTTGAGCTCAGGTTTATTTCGTGACTTGAGTGGTTCACGCGGGCAAGGACTGTGTTTATTTGAGGCGGGTACTTAACGCCCCCTACATCCCCGCTAATAAACCAATTTCTTACTCTTGGCCTAGTCGAAGGGACCCGGTTTCATCAGCTTCAGCTTCTTAGCATTGCCCGCTGTGAAAGAGGGGCTTAAGACCTCATCCTGCAAAAAGATACAGTGAGCAGACGAAGAGCAATACGATTCAACATTTCATGAGCTCGGAGTCCAATAAAGGCCTGGGAGATATTTTAGTTTATAAAGCTGACGCTCGTGCCGGTATGAAATTTGTACTTGTAAAGCGCACCCATACCCCCAAAGGGGTGTCCAGGCGCTGTACGCATACCGCTGTGGAACCCTTCCTGGCTTTTCCCTGTGAAATGTCCACTCCTGGGCACCCCCAGGGTGAAGCCAGGCATCCCAGCGCTGTTGGGGCCGTTGTGGAGATTAAGCAAGCTATTGCCCAGAGTTGCAGAGTGGGACCCATGATTAGAATAGGCACCGAGGCGAGAATTATCAGGTCCGAGGAAATTGAGCCCAAGACCCGCCGAGGCGGGAATTGAACCCTGGTCCCGGGCCAGATCTCTGCATCAGGGTCTGCCGCTCTAACCATTGAGCCACACTTCATCTTAACACTGCTGGACCAGAGCTAAGAAAGGGTAAACTAGGCAGAGAAAGGAGTGCACATTACAGCCATGGACTGCCTCCGTGATTTATAAACATGGCTCCGGGTGGGCCTTCCAGCACATCGCTGGGCCTCAGATACCGAGCGTACGGCATCTGCAATATTAACTTTGCCGATATTAATTCTATCTATGCACCGTGTGCCATCTGCTGGGCATTCACTTGAACTGCAGGCCAAGAACACCACAAGGAAGTGCGTCGCCTAGCCATGCTGCGGAAAGTAGAGGGGCGATATGGGAGGCTCTATAAACTGACAGGAAGGCGTAAGAAGCTAAAGAAATAAATATGCTCCCCCACCCCCCCCAACTTAAAATACAATTCGATAGAAGCATCATCATCTGCACTCAAATGCAGCGCCATAGAGAGACTCCACGTGCTCTTCCGTGGGGATGAGGAGAGCGGAGGTCAGACAACAGCTACAAGCGCATCTCTTGCAGCCAGGATAATGCTGGTCCAGGCAGACTCCAAGGCGATGCAGGTACAGACGCTGCACTCCTCACTGTCCTTTCACATGACAGCCTCTTGGCGGCGATGCAGATGCCGACACGCTGCACCCCTCACTGTCCTGTCACATGCCAGCCTCATCGCGGTGATGCAGGTGCCGACACGCTGCACCCCTCACTGTCCTGTCACATGCCAGCCTCATCGCGGTGATGCAGGTGCCGACACGCTGCACCCCTCACTGTCCTTTCACAGCAGCCTTTTCGCGGTGATGCGGGTCAGAACCCCTCACTGTCCTGTCACATGGCAGCCTCTTCGCGGCGATGCAGGTACAGGCGCGCTGCACTCCCCACTGTCCTTTCACATGACTGCAGAACGGATCTGAATCTATACCCGGTTCTCCAACTCTCACGGTACACAAACATCCTACTCGGCGTCACTTCCGGCACAGTGTAAACAACGCCTCAGCAATGAGTCTGAAAAACTGCGATCTGGTGCAAAACAGACCATCCCGGGGCTCTGCTCCTGCGTCACGTGAAACACGTGCATGAATTGTCTAGTGTATGCAAACTATGAAGCGGGCAATGGCAGAAGCCATGCTCTAGTGCTGTTTGCAGCGCCGGGCATTAACAGATATGCAAATATGCAGCTGCCCTGCTCAAGTGTGGATGTACAACCCCATCTGCGCTAAGCCCGCCTCTCCGGATCCCTTCTATACTCGAGTGTACAACCACATCCGCACTGGGTCCGCCTCTCCGGGCCCGCCTCTCCGGGCCCTTTTATAGTCGAGTGTACCACCCTATCCGCGCTGAGCCCGCCTCTATGGGCCCTTTTATAGTCGAGTGTACCACCCCATCCGCGCTGAGCCCGCCTCTCCGGGCCCTTCTATAGTCGCGTGTACCACCCTATCCACGCTGAGCCCGCCTCTATGGGCCCTTATATAGTCGAGTGTACCACCCCATCCGCGCTGAGCCCACTTCTCCAGGCCCTTCTATAGTCGAGTGTACCACCCCATCCGCGCTGAGCTCGCCTGGCCCTTCTATAGTCAAGTGTACCACCCTATCTGCGCTGAGCCCGCCTCTATGAGCCCTTCTATAGTCGAGTGTACCACCCTATCTGCGCTGAGCACGCATCTATGGGCCCTTCTATAGTCGAGTGTACCACCCTATCCGCGCTGAGCCCGCCTCTATGGGCCCTTCTATAGTCGAGTGTACCACCCTATCCACGCTGAGCCCGCCTCTATGGGCCCTTCTATAGTCGAGTGTACCACCCCATCCGCGCTGAGCCCGCCTCTCCAGGCCCTTCTATAGTCGAGTGTACCACCCCATCCGCGCTGGGCCCGCCTCTATGGGCCCTTCTATAGTCGAGTGTACCACCCTATCCACGCTGAGCCCGCCTCTATGGGCCCTTCTATAGTAGAGTGTACCACCCTATCCGCGCTGAGCCCGCCTCTCTGGGCCCTTCTATAGTCGAGTGTACCACCCTATCCACACTGAGCCCGCCTCTATGGGCCCTTCTATAGTCGAGTGTACCACCCTATCCACGCTGAGCCCGCCTCTATGGGCCCTTCTATAGTAGAGTGTACCACCCTATCCGCGCTGAGCCCGCCTCTATGGGCCCTTCTATAGTAGAGTGTACCACCCCATCCGCGCTGAGCCCGCCTCTCCAGGCCCTTCTATAGTCGAGTGTACCACCCTATCCGCGCTGAGCCCGCCTCTCCAGGCCCTTCTATAGTCGAGTGTACAACCCCATCTGCACTGAGTCTGCCACTCCGGGCCCTTCCATATTCAGTGAACAAGCCTAACAGCACTGAATCCGTCTCTCAGGCCCCTCCATATTCACAGTCACGGGGCCTTGCACTGTGAGGCAGAAGCCAATAAACTGGGGTGCCGCTGGGGGAAGGAATGAAGGCCCTGGAGGGAAGGAATGGAGGTTGCAGGATCTGCCTAGTGCACCGTTCTGCATCCCCCTCACCGGACCTTGTGCAGACCGTGCAACACACGAGCACTTCTGTGAGGCTCCCACTAAGTCAGCTGCTTGTCTGTATGAAAAAGAATGATTTCTAGGAAGCCAGATTTTTATTTTCAAAAACAAATCAGGCTTTGATGATATTTTCATTAACCTAACTTCCATTTCTACTGCTAGTTGTAATAGGATATAGGCCTCTCCCTGAGCAGCTATACAGCATAACTCAAACCGATCGTTCCATCACAGGGAGAAGCAACCAATGTAGATTTTACCGTCTGTGAAAGGAAACGGCAAGTTTGGTAAGGCAGATACAAATAATAAATTTGATACATTCATGGAGGTTTCATTTTACAGTGAATGAATGGACATTAAGACTATGGAAAAAGATGCAATAAACAGAGTGCCATGAGAGAAGAGGTGAGATACACAGGTGGTTGACCTGTTCACTAGTGATCATCTACTAATAGAGATACTTGTAGGCATAAACCATATGGTGGACTTTGCGATACCGTCTAATTAAGAAAAAAATACAACTGATTCTTCAGCTGTGGGACACCAACCTAGGATGGTTAGAAATTGAGATTTCAATTGCTGGTGGCTGCCAAGCTGATCATGGCGAGATCCTCGAAACAGAAATCTCCACCTCCTTACAGATGTGGCAGAGGAAGATCTGGCATATGATGAGCCTTGAAAGACCGTCACAGCATCTGATAAAGGTCAGAGATGACTTCTTGTCAATTTGGCTCCAGGCAAGCCCTGCATGGTGGAGGAGAATCAATACGTCACATCCCTCCCTGCCTCCGAGCTCTCCTACTCCTGGGCACAACGAACACCGAAGGAACTATCCTCGGACAATGAAGATTAGAACTCTTGACCCTGCATATGAGAACCAACACAATAAAGGTGGGCGTTTGGGATTTAGTGACTACTAAAGCGTGTGTTATAAAATATCGATTGGAGAAAATATATTTTCACAAAACATACACGGAGATACAGATCTGTAAAAAAAAAAAAACAGCTTTAAAAAAGGCAAAACAATATAACCATTTCTATCTGCGCCATACAGTCACACCCCTGTTATGTCATCATTATTTACATGAAACACATGTACCATTGGTATGGGTTCATTGATTGATTGGTTGATTGATAGCGTTGTGATATTTCTGGCATATACATCAATGCGCAGCACTAAGGCTTCCTACAGGGATGTATGCATGGACGAACAATATAAAACGTTATGTGTCTATGATATTGACAATTGTACTTGTGTTGCCGCTTTCAAGGATTACGTTATATATACACATTACATATTGCATCTTGACAATCTACTGCTGTTTGTGTTACAACACTGGTAAGCTATAGGCAACGTGTTTTTGCTGAAGCAAAGTAGTGGTTTAGTGCCACGAGGGAGGAACTTATTGCAGTACAAGATTGTGCTTGCACATCGAAAGACTACTAGTCCCCACATGCTAAAAGATTTCCTATTGATGTGCATTTCGGATCAACATACGGAGGTTAAAGCATGACCTACTGATCCACTGAATGGGAATAGATGCCCTGTCACTGAGCAGGAGGCACTAAACGTAGGAAATGTGAGTGGAGGAAATCTTCCCATGTTATTAATCCAAATTATTCTATCACTGTTCGCTCTCCACAACTTCTTATTCCCCTCTTTAGCTTCCTTTCCGTTGTCATACCAACTCCAACTTAATTTTCCTTGTGGTTCACCTTTGCCATTTATCCGGCCCTCTCTCTCCAGATCGCTTGTAGTCCAAATTAGAGAGGTATAAAACACTATATAAATATCCAATGAGACAATGTCTATTTTCTATTTGGGGACAAAGCCAATTTTTACAGCATCAGGCTAGCTGTGAAGCTTGCCAGCAAGTATGCAGATAACTAACTGCCTGTGCGGCTGTGTGTGGCACAACACTGTGGGCGCCCAAACAACCAATGCTCAGGCTGCAGGCTGTGGTGTTGGCGCCTGCACCTTCGCTTATTAGACTGCAGGTAGCAGCGGCCAGTATGCACACTTTTGGGTGCTCATAATTTTGCTGCCCTGGCTGGAGGCTGTGGGTGCCAATGTGACACTGTGGGTGCCAAGAGCATCGTTGCTCAGGTGGGAGGGGGGTGGCTGAAGTCGGTATGCCTAGTAGCTTTGAGGCATCTTCCTACTGTAGCAGCTTCATTAAACAGTCTGAGTGCAGTGAGCCTCATCGTAGGAGGCGGCACATAAGGGAAGAGAATTGCCCCAACTCTTTCACTCTAGACAAGTCATTAGCAGCTACTTTGTCATTCTGCAGTCATTAGCATCTGTACCTGTCTGACCCGATTAGAGGATATGAAACCTCAGCCTGGAGCTAGATCAGTGGCCCGACTGAATTACCTATACCTGCCTCTTCGGTCCCCAAAACTGCACTGTATGTTGCTAGTCCAGCACTTTGGTGTCTTTACATCCGTGCCTCCTTTTGTCTGGGCACCCTAGTGACGATTGCCTCAAGGGTCTTCTTGCCCATACCATCATGTCTTCTAGCATGAGCCTCGTGTTACAGATTTTCTTGTTTCTGTACGCTCTGGCTCCTCATTGAGGAACCAGAACTCCCATGCCCCTTGCCTTCTGTGGCTTCCTTCATACTTCTTTCTGATACACTTGTGCTCAATGTCTGTGCCTCTTTGAATTCCTAACCCTGCCTTGTGCGACTCCTTGCCTTGGTACAATGCACACCCCTTCTCTTGTACCAATGCATATACAGAAGCTTTAACCATCCTGGTAATAAATGTCCCCTGCAACAGGGGTTCATGCAATAATCCAATCTACTCCTTTTGCGTGAAGAAACTGTACTGCTGCTGCCAGTGTAATACATGTTCTGTGAGAGCCACTGAAGCTTGAGATACCTTTTCCAGTACACACAAGGCCACATAATGAGATGTTTCTGTAGTCCGCCTTCTGATGTGACAAGGCCTAGCAGTGAAAACTTCCCACAAGTCATTTTACTGTGACGGAAGACAGAGCGTAAATATTTAGTTGTCAAACAATGCTGCACTTTGGAAAAATACAAAATACACAACTCTACTTCTAGTATGTTGTGAAATACACATGGAAATAAAAGCCAATGCTTCCCTTCATCATTGCTACTACGGACAGGATTTTATTTCTTAAGAAACAAGGACACGAGGGAACTCCAAAATAAAGTTTCAGCAGCTAAACTCTATTTTGCCTCTACAAGTAGCCGTCAATCCAATTTATTAGAAAAAGAAACACTTTCGTCCAACTCCTTCCAGTTTATAAAAAAGTTATAAACGTCCTACTCAAGACACTGCCAAAGCGATCCCCAGGAGATATAAAATCACTCACCAGGACCACACCAACAAGCTGGGAGGAGGAACAGCCATCCTCCACAAACAGACCATAAAGTGTACCACCACCAATAATACCACCACCCTCATGGAACATCTCAACTTCAAGCTCCACACAGACGGCAAGAAAACCATCATAGGCACCCTTCCATACTGACCCCCAGGCCTGCTCTCCAGCTTCTGCAACACCACCGCAGACTTCATTACGCCCCTAGCCTTAGACTCCATCTTTCTCTGTGACCTAAATTTCCACTTCGATGACCCCAACGTATAATGTAATTAAATCCTAGAAAGACATGAGTTTTTAGTCAAATATGTGCGTGCTGAAAGTAATATCCTGTAATCAAGAAACAATAATAAATAAGGAACCTGCCAACAGTAAACGCTTATATTGAGTGTTCGGCTGGATCACAGAGAGATTCCTTTATTCAAAACCTTGGAGACTCTAGTGCCGGGAGAGATAGAATCCCGCTCATTACCATCCACCTGGCCTCTGGACCTTGGACCACTACAATCCACAGTGCTGGAAATAAGGAGAAGTCCAGATCATTACTATTCACCTGGACTGTCAAGATAGGACCACTGCCATCCACAGTGCCAGAACTGAGGAGGCCCTTCTCTTCTGAGCGCTCCTTAGTTACACAAGTCAACATTGTGATTAAAGACGCCATCTTACACTTCGCTCTTCTTTGGAAAACCCTCTCACTCCACCAACCAGACCACAAATGCGGCAACAACAAAAAAAGTGTTGATAACACATACTAAGAGTACTAGCATACTATTTACACTGTGCTGATAAAGAAACTCAGAGACAAGGTGCAAAGTCTTCAAAACCAAGCACTGTAATGTGCTTCAACCTGTGGGGGGGGGGGTTCAGCTTCCTTTCCTCAAAGGTGAGATGCAACACAGGGCTTGACAATGCACCAGTGAGAGCTGTGAACACTGTCCTTTCCGTCTCTCGTTCTCCACAGCTCCAGACTCGAGCACGACAGCTCAGTGGGTGAGAGCAAAAACTGCAGCCCACGCCAACACCATAGGCTGAAAGCCCTTGGTGCAGTAACCCCTTCGCACCCGCTCCCAAATTCAGACTTTGATAGATACTGTAGCTCTTCCTGTTGAGAAGACTTGTGCTGAAAGTTACGAGAGGTGCTTACAGGTGGAACCCCTGCTCCTCATTTGATCATTCTGCCTTTCTTATGTAGGGCACATGCAGGTAGTCACAGCACAGGTGTGCTAGACAGGGTTTCCATGTCGCTGAATGTACACACTATATATTTAAAAGGGGGTAACCCAAAATGGTCTTATCACGGGTGACCACCGCCCCCCTGACCAGGCCGTGATACAATCCCAGACGGTTGATGTCAGCGGATATTTAGCCATGGGGTTCAGGCCTTTTATGGCCCGAGGGGACACACTGCTTTCTGGCTCTTTAAACCTGTGCAGTTGACTGCATGGATACAACCAAGGTCAGCAAATTCATACTGTCAATTCCTAAAGAGCTGTTTAGACAATCAGCGTTTCGCAGCATCGATTAGAATTAACCAAGTCAACATTGTCCACCATTTCAATAAATATTACATTTGTAAAGCCTTTAAAACATTTGCACCTCAACAAAACTATAAAAACCGGAGCATTTTAGAATCAATTTTATACACAAATGATTGGAATACTACAAATTTTTGATCAGTGAACTGCTGGCCAATTCCAGGCTTCCTTCATAATACACAAGATCTCATTTCTAACATCTAAAAATAAAATGTAGGTCACCAATTAATTAGATAATTTTTTTTGCTCCACAATGATGACAATCACACCAAATAAGACCCTGGAAGCACAGGCGAAAAATCGTATCATAAATTTTTCAACCCCATAATTATCCAAGAACAATACGCATCTATCATCACACAGAGAGTACTGACAATACTTAATTCATAATCATGACATGCTTCTTACTCAGTGCATTCCAGTCAGGTCCCTACAGAGGCAATCGCCCCAAAACCTATACCAGATCTTTTATTTTTCAGAACAGCCAAATCGTCTAACGTGATAAATTCTAGTGAACTACTCAACATCTCCTACAGAGTCACAGGAATCTTTCCCATTAGGTCATTTATTAGGTCATATTTCTGCTTCTTCATTATCAGAACCAAGATACAATTTCATTTCAGAGACAATATTCTTAGCGAGCCACAATGCTGAAGGGTAAAATGAGTCAGTGATCCCTACACAACATCATTATTCGTAGACAGAACTTGTGACTGCCTGAGACACTAAGCTTTGCAGACACAACTGTAGGCGTAAAAGGTCTACAGACGTGATTTAGTGACTGCAAATGAATACCTACAAAACTTGCGTTTGGCAATCTGAGCTTTATCCATTGACAACATATCCTATATGGGTCTACGTCAATGACTAAGTTCTCATCAGTCGTCCCCTACCAGTTTTCAAAATAAGCACTACTACCAATTTCCTTGGACCAAAACCCTTTTGCCTGATTGCCAAATAATTTACCTATCATCCAACTTTTATTTTTTAAATGACCCCTTGGTAAAATAATTAATTCACACTCTCTCCCTGGCTAGTTTCCATGGTACAAACATAGTTGCATAATTTCCCCAACAGCTAACACTATTTTCTTTGGGATAAGTTAGAAAATGCTGTTACATCACCTGGAATGGAAATTTGTATTTTTCACTTCCTTGCACGCTTACAAATTGCAAACTAGTGGTTTCCGTTGCTTCATACTTGAGCGCACCAGCATGATCTGAATGCAAAATGTACAAAACGTTATAACCTGCGTCTCTCATTGGTTTGCTTTTAGGCGTCATCCCACTACAGCCGTCAGCTCACAATCTGAAGCATTACCACAGTTGTTGGGACATGCTACACAATACTATATATATTACTACACTTTTTAAATACTATAAAAAGTGGTTGTTAGGCACCTGGCATTTTAAACGGTTCCAAATAATAATAGTAAGAGATAGGCGCAGCGCATATTTATTACTTATATGTAGTAACACCATACTTTACTGACATTGCTGCAATGTTTTCAGCCTCCTTGTTAATTAAAAAATAATGTTTATATTGCTTTCCTCCACATGTGTGTTACAATATGGCATAGAGGCTGTAGTACATTTAGACTTTCACCTAAAAGCCAGTAAAACCAGTTCACATTTTTGATGGAAATGTCTCCTACAGCACACCGAAGGAGTGGTACTTAGCCGTTACTATGCAAGAGAAGAGCAAGGCCACTGGAATTATGCGATTCTGCAGCCACATTTCTTTCCGCATAATTATGGATTGAACGCATTTGCCACAATCCATCACCTGTTGCATAATTTTCAGATTTTAACAAAAAGAAGAGTTTCTAGCTCAAAATGTACTAAAATAGCGTCAACACTTGTTGCTGCACAGTGGAAGGTAATTTGCAAAAGTGACTGATCACCTTTCCTTTGCTTGTTGCTACATTTTGATGTTAAACTTGTACTAATAAGGTAAAACCTTTGTCCTGACAGTGTTAAGATGTGTCAAAATGACAAAATAACGAGGCAATACTATGACAAAATGTACTGCACTGTGGCCCCATATTTGCCTTTTCTCACTGCATAATTTAGTCAATCCTGCTGTATAATTTGGTCCTCCCCTATCACACAACTCCAGTGGCCCAGTACAAGAGGTACATTTGAAGTACAACTTAGAACACACATGGTGAGTGGCCACAACCAACTGCAGCGTTTCTTTGACAGGCGCCAGCATGCCTCAAGCTGCATCGATCTCAGAAGGAAAGTGGAAATGCCCGACTCAATACAAATCCTTTACTGTAAGCAGTTTTGCACTCATCATTGGTTAGAGCCCCCCCCTCCCCGACACTGCTGCGCCTAAACTATACATTTTAAAAATTTACACCATTTTGCCCACAGAATGGTTGAGCTTTGGGGTTTATGGTGCATGTGCATGAGCAGAATTCGGACGAAAGAAAAAAATATATACTTACT
This sequence comes from Calotriton arnoldi, assembly GCA_963921515.1. NCBI lineage: Eukaryota > Metazoa > Chordata > Amphibia > Caudata > Salamandridae > Calotriton > Calotriton arnoldi. The sequence continues at coordinate 2,328,260 of CAWUFW010000656.1, read as the reverse complement.
GTTTTCATCAGACAATCTGTATGACACACGTACATTAAAATACTGAATCTAACATCAAATACCACGAACAACATTATGACAAGGAAAAGAGCTGAAAAACTGGTCAATATACAACTCACGACCTGCTGGAAGGAGCCAATATTTTACATCCAAATCAATCGGGTTTCAGATCGCAGCACTCAACTGAATCTGCCCTTCTATTCACGGCTGAATCTCTAAAAGCTGCCCTTGACCAGGGGAAACACGCTGTGTTGGTCCTTTTGGACCCATCAGCGGCTTTCGACGCGGTCTCACATGACATCCTCCTAGACCATCTCGAATCCTATGGCATCTCCCATCTTGCACTGGCCTGGTTAAGGTCGTTCCCCCAAAACCGAAGGCAAGTCATTACCCTTGGGCAATATCAATCAGCAGAAAAACCTCTGCTCTCCGGGGTCCCACAAGGCTCCATCCTCAGCCCAGTACTTTTCAATGCTTATATGGCCCGCTAATCGGGTTAATCTCATCCTTTAACATCGAGACCATATCATACGCTGATGACACCCAGCTGGTATTGGTCCTAGATAAAAACACTACACTGGCTGAGGAAAACCTGTCATTGCCTCACAGCTGACTTCCACTGGATGAAGACAAACAACCTGAGATGCAATTCTGAAAAAACAGAAATTATGCCATTAGGGAAGAGTAACAACTTCTGCCCCAGTAAATGGTGGCCAGCCGTTATCCCCCCCCACCCCCAATACTGTAACATCCGTTAAAAATTTGGGGGTTAGATTTGATTCTGCATTGACTTTCCATCAACAGGCACTATCCGTAGCTGGCACCTGTTTTCACTTAATCAAATCACTTAAAAAGTTTTTTGATCTACTTCCTCCTGGTGCTTCTAGCCTGGATTATTGCAACAACCTTTATGCAGGAACTAATAAATCAGTCCTTCATAAACTTCAGATGGTTCAACACGCTGCAGCAAGACTAGTACTCAAATGGCCAAGGAAATCCTCTGCATCAGCCGCCCTCAAAACACTACACTGGCTCCCCGTCCACAAAAGAATACTGTTCAAACTTTTAATAATCACGATTAGAAGCTTTAATTCCTCTGGCCCCCAGTACATTCGATCCAGATTTACCCACTACGTACCTGGTCGCACGCTTAGATCCTCTAACTCAAACTTCCTAAAACCCCCAACTTTTAAATGCATTTCCAAAGGTGGGAAATCCATTGCAGTATTAGGCACGAAGGCCTGGAACCAACTCCCCTGTAACCTCCGCCTCATCCAGTCAGAAACCCTTTTTAGAAAGTCCTGAAAAACCTGGATCTTCACTACTTCCGATGCCCGATGTAGTGATCTAACTCTTTAATCTTGTTCTCAGTATCTGCTGCTCTACACCTGCAACCCAATCATCTATAGCGCCATGATGCTCCTCGGAGCGACAGCTGCGCTTTATAAATATCTCCTAACATAACATAACAGATACAAAATACAAAACACGGAGCAAAAGTGCTGAATGAAAAGTGCGAAAAAAGTTCTCTTTGGAGGGATGCTTAATGCTTAAGCCTTAAGCTAGATTTAAAAGTCTGAAATAAAACTAAAATGTCCAGATTCAGCATTAAAAAGAACCGCTTTTATATAAACGTTCGCTGACTATTTAGGAGTAGTTAATTGACGGAAATATGAAAATTACGATGAAGAAATATTTTGAAAGTAGAGCTCTTTAATGTGAGGAGTGATCAGTGGTTGGCGGTGATGTGGCAGGAGTTAATGCTCAGTGGTGGTGCTACACCGCCTCATACATACACAGGCAGTCCAAGGTTGCGGGAACTGCAGCTTATTCAGTGGCCCCTGCTTCCTGCCTTAAGTTATTCAGGTGATGTTGGCAGGGCATGCTTAGATTAGATTAAACAGAGTGAAGGTTTCACAGGACGGGTGCTGCAGGCCACCTGGCAGGCAGCAGAGATCACAAGGGGATTGCTGCCCAGGCTACCGAACATCTTGGCATGGCAGGCTGTGCCAAGCTGGCAGGCTGTTTCTTCAGGGGTTTTTCGGCTGGTCAGCATTCCAACATCCCATGCAGACCGCTGCCCAAGTAAGATCTACCCAAGGAACATTCCCTGACCGTGTCCACATTCAAGCACATGGACGAGACTCACAGGCTTCTGTGCTCTCCTCGGGGCCTGTAAGCAATCACACAGGCCCTCCAGGCACCTGAAACTCACACAACAGGCAAGCAAGGCAAACAGGATGCGGATTACCCCTCGAAGTGGTCCCAGGATCTTCTTTGAAGTCTGGTCTCAAGCCCTGGATGCCTAAACCAGTCCATCAACGGCACCAGAAACAAGACTTTTTTTTGCTTCTGGAATAAAGAAGGTTTTCATGATCAAAAACATCTACAAAGTCATGGGACACCATTTTAGCAACATGCGGGCATTACCAAAAACCTTTGCGAGCTGGTTTGAGGCCACCAAGTTGGCACTTTTGAAATCCTCTAGTTGATAGAGACAGATGTGTCTTTTCTTGTTATCCCCATTGCATTTCAAAGAGCAGCTATGTGGAGAGGCAGAACACAGGGTAGACCCTCATACTGGGACTGGAATCAGTAACGCCGCTTTCAGCGCCTTATCCACCTAAGCAGAGTTAACAGCTCGTTGTCCAAAGGACAACATTCCACTGCGCCTCTTTCAGCATATGTATATAAGCCAAAACAAGTCAAGTCCATTAACCCAAGGGCTTAATGGACTTTAGATAGCATTTCCTAATACACTAAAGAACACAGATCTATAAAACAATAATTCACCACATAAATGTCTAGTTTATTAGTTTGGATACAAATTACTCGGTTCATATAAACATCAACGTTATCCACTGCCAATAGGGAAAAAATGTATTCATACTTTAATGCACAAAAGACGATATATGACACACCAGCCTGGAGGCATGCAATGCATCCCACTACTAACAGGATTTTAAAAAAAGAGCTAGGACAGCCGGTAATAAACTATCAATTCTCTTCTTTTCATTTTATAGCTAGCGAAATGGGTCTCAGAACCTGCCAGCTCTCACACAGCATGCAAATGTCAGAAGGATAATTAAAGCAAAATTTTGTGAAGGCAAGGGCAGATACACCAGGCTCAGTGGAGGCCACAATCTGGATACAGAAAAAGAAAATGTGCTCCGGCAGTCCTGTAGCCGCTCTGGGAGACATGGACCATGCATATCAGGTGTAATTGCATTGGCGGAATTGACCAATCAGCTGGGTAGTGGAACAACAAGGAATATATCAAATTATAAACAATTATATATTTTTATTTTAATGATTGCATTTTACTGCATTTTTTGAAAATATACAACCAATACATTTGCCAATTTCCGATATCACATTCTGCTGCACACATCAGAACAATTATATTTTTATAGAAAACTTCCAACTGTGATATTGTAAGGATGTTTACTAAATCCTCTGGTTAATTCCTTCAGCGGCCCAGAGATCGGTAATGCAGGCGGTGGTAATATCCAGACTCGATTATGGCAACGTTTTGTACCTAGGAGCAGATAAAAACCTCCGCCCATCGCTTACAGCTTATACAAAATGCAGCTGCGCGCCTTATTTTTCGGCTGCCTCGACATGCCTCAACCTCCCCTTTGCTCCATCAACTCCATTGGCTCAAGGTGAACAAGCGCGTTGAGTTTAAGGCCTTATGTTACATGTTCCCGCCCAAACATGGCTGGCGTCGCCCTACATACAAAGTCTGGTCAAACCTTATGTGCCCAATCGACAGCTGAGATCAGCGAGCCTCTCTCTGTTCTCAGAGTCCGTCTTACTCATATGAGAGGCCGCTTGTTCGCCTATCTCGGCCCCAAACTGTGGAATTCTCTTCCTTTGGAACTTAGGTTGTGTCACTCGCTCTTAGCCTTTCGAAAGAAATTAAAGACCTTCCTTTACCAACAAGTTTAATTCTTCTGCGCCTCCTCGTGCAACCTGTGGATTGCGTTTGGTCCTGCTCAGCGCCAGGAAACCCTGTTCGGTAGCTGTTCGCTTTATAAATCTATAAATAAATAAATCCTTTCAACTGTAGATAGGATATAAATTATGTGTCCGAACCGATTTTGTTCATCTTCCTTTTCGCTTGTTTTCCTTAAGTTTAGAGTTTCTTTTTAAAGGACGATATCACCCCTCGGAAAAACATGATCAAGTATGTTTTGCATTTGGTTAGGTGGTTTTAAATTTCTGAAATTAGGGTTTCTCAGCTTCAAACTACTACAACGATTTTAGAAGGATTTAAAAAGTGAATTACTAAATGTTCCTGCAAGATTGTGGGTGAAAATTCAGGCTCTCCAGTGGAACAGACTTTACATCGAGAATCAAAATATAATTTCAGTCCCACCCGGCGGTAATCCCAAACACTGTGCCATCATTGAGTGGAAACTAATTGTTAGGAAATGCGAAGGGTGCAAGAAAGACTTGTTTTCCTTTACTCAACAAAGTAATTACAGATCATAGAACCAAAGTGCACCCAAGGCCATTCTGGTGTGCAATGGAAGGAGAAGTTGTTCACCATCTGAACGTTAAAATGAACAGCCACTGTGGTGTTCTTCCACTGAAGGGATTGACATTTAACTTCTCCACTCTGACAAGCCACAAGGGTACCCTTAAAAAGGGATTTTAGTATCCTAATGACTGAGAAAATAAGAAATCATACTCAAGATTCAGAAAGAAGATTAATCAAGACATTAAGATATTATAGGCGTCACATATAACTCCTCTGTTCTATTGAGTACTAAAAAAAACAAGCATTTGCAATGCAATATGTCTCGCATTACTGATAGTTTGCGGTATTGGCGTTGCAAATAATAATGCAACACCAATAGCGCATACTTTCAGTAATGCGAGACCTAGTGCATTGTAAATGGTTGCGTAGTGAGCCAGGAACAAGCATTGTAGGTCTCAGTGAAGTACCGCAATCTGCTCCTAGAGCTCCCTAGTGAGCAAGGCTCCAGCACTGCTTGTCTAGGTGCAGTACCGCAAGCTGCTCATAGAGGTCCCTAGTATCAAACTTTTGGTCACATATGGTACTGCACCGTGCAAAAGATATGGTAAATCCACCCTACCCATATGCATTGAATGCAAGACCGCACCACGAGTACATTCAAATAGCTATGTCCATATATAAAATTAGTAGCTTTGAAATGTGACAAAATAATTATTATATTAATTCCGGATTAGGTTGTACTCTATGTGGAGCTGATGAAGGGAAATTTATAGAAGGTCTAATATAAATGTGAGATGTGGTGGGAGTAGCAAGCTGCTCCTAGAGGTCCCTAGTGAGCATCATAAACTTTGAAGACATGGTAAATCCACCCTACCCATAATGCATTGCATGCAAGACAGTACCACAAGTACATTCAAATAGCTATGTCCATATATACAATTAATAGCTTTGAAATGTGACAAAATGATTATATTAATTCCAGATTAGGTTGTACTCCATGTGGAGCTGCTGAAGGGAAACTTATAGAAGGTCTAATATAAATGTGAGATGTGCTAGCGAGTAAAGTAACCACTGCCAACCTAGTTTAGGACCAAGTGTGTGTCCTGTCTGAAGGCCTTTAAGAAAATAGTGCCTTGAGACTATAATTAAAACCTAGGGCGTAACAACACATGTATAAGGGGGTGTCCTCATGGGAGGTTACAAGAAGAGACAAGGCAGTATTAAGGAGGGACAACAAAGCCTAATGACCAATGAAAAGCCACCATTTTCAAAGGACAGGGACAGGAGTCAATTAAAAAGATGGGCGGGAAGTAGGCAGAGCTTTGTGCACATATCCTGAAGACAGCACAAGCGATGCCTAGGCAAGACCTAAAAACTAGTATAATAAACATCACACCAGAAAGCTGGGAAAAGGACAAACAGGCAAGAACGTGTGCTGGAGTAACAAGGCTGGGCATATACTGGTACCTTCGCTGCTGGGAATTTTTTACACGTGTGCCATATTTCGACAGTTCTGGGAAACTCATATGATAATTGTGGCATGTGGCCCGTACATGTATATAAACATCACAAGAGTGTTTTTGAAAAACTGTTTCACTTTGTTAAGTTATTATTACACTGAGGGGGAGGGAGGGGAGGGAGGGGGTAAAAGAAAACAAGCATTTGCAATGCAATAGGTCTCGCATTTGCGAGAGTTTGAGCTATTGACATTGTAAATGACACTGCCTTTTATTTATGTGTTTTGAAAACCTGCAAGTGGTGCGGGTAAACACGCACTTTGCAGGTTTTAACACATACATAAAAGGCATTGTCATTTACAATGCATATTGCATTGTAAATGCTTTTCGCATTGTTTGCTGAGCTGTGCATTTCCACATGTGGTTTTATATAGGAATGGAAGTCACTTGTGCAGCGCACTGATGTCCTAAAAGAGTGCTTTGGCGCTAGACACATATAGCTGTATATTTCATTTATTGTTACCTGCCAGAGCTTTTTTTACTGTTTATCTAAGTGGTGAGATGTTGGCCGGTGATCCCACCGGCGCTACGCACATTCATTGCAGCAGGCTCTCAACAGGCAGAGCTACCCTTGCAGCGTCTTGTGCAGCTGAACGTTTCTTAAAATGTAATCTTGACTGAATTTGCAACTTGTATATATGTAACTCTAACCACTAGTTATCTGCAGTAGACGTATGTACTTACTACCATTCTTATGGGACGTTAGAGTTTATCTGTTTGTATCTTTTATGTTATTCATGTCCTCTGAAGTCCTTATGTAATGTAACGTGTTCTATTGTAAAGCGCTCTGACACCTTCGGGTAAAGTTCAAGCTATATAAAAGCGTATAAATAAACTCAGTCGCTCTCAGTGGGCTTAAAACGTGCTCCCTCTAAACTTTGAGTTATCAGTTGAAATGTATGTGTTACCTTGTCTTAAAACACCAGAGGGATGTTACCGCTTAAGTGGAAGCGCTTCAGCGCCTCGTCAGGGGCATCGAAACGCCACTTCATAAAATGGTTCATTTTCTAAGTTATAGCCCTGGTCAGCGCACTTTGACCCAAACAAAGCGTCCTGTTCTAAAAAGCAGGCAGACCCTGCCCACGTCCGACCCGCAAAGGATGCTCAAACATTATAGGGGTCATTTTAAGACAGATGTATCATTAGTGTTTTTTGCCTTAAATGACACTTCCTGGTTTCACCTATCGCTTTACTGGTGCCCAACTCTTTCTTAGCGCCTAAACACTGCCTGATAATATAAACAGCACTGGGAATATCTGTGGCTTTCTGGAGTCTGAGGGCCCCTCTTTAATTTTGGGGAGGAGGGGAGGAAGCCAGACAGGTAAGGGGTGGCCACCTCCTCTTCCATTGCGCCGTAGCACTGGAAGCTGGCATTAGCAGTGCGTCTGGTTTCGCAGCGCTTGGTGAGTTTACTGCCTGGGAATGCACACAGTCATGTTCTCTTGGTACTAATGATTTAATGAAAATCCCACAGGTCATTGAGTTTCCGGCGCTGCTGCTTACCAGACAGATCTCCGAAGGGGGTGCTCAGAGGACAGAGTTAATCATCGCCCAGACCGGACTTCTGATGCGGGTCCACGGACTGGGGCTCTGCTACACACTCTGAACCAGGGCCAAGAATGTGATCCGTAGACGCAGCACGGCGCACGCGCAATACACTGTGTGCTCCTGTGGTTGTGTGTGCACACAAGGGTCTTTTTAAAGCAGGGGGGAGTCATACTTGGGTTCCGAGTAGTGTGCTAATCGCCGTACAGCGCTTCAACGCCTCATCAGGCGTAGTAAGCGCTATGTACATGATGGAGCAAGGTTTCAAAAATGAAACTTGCTTGTACGCAATCCTCCTCATAGTATTAATTTATTAAACTTGTATTGTTAAAACTAACCTTTGCATTCACAAACACAAGAGGGACAGAAGCTTGCCTATGTGTTTTACTAATGAATAACGCTTGTCCATAATCCAAAATGTCCGCTAAAGCGCGGGAACTTCATTGCGCATGTCGCAACCTGATCACATGGTGTGACGTCTTTCTTTGTTTGGTGGGAAACTTCTGCTTCTGCGCAGTGTGCACTAAAATGGCCGCTAAATGTTTTCACATGCTTCAGCTTGCTCTCATGTCATTATTAAATTGTCGTTTTCTTAATGCTACTAATGCAGTATAGGATTATAATTAATTGGGAATAGAGTAGGGAAAGTGGGTATACAGTGAAACTTTTTATTTGTGATTTTAATATTTTCTTTTTGCACTTTTAGTAATTCGTAAACTTGGGCCTGGGTTGGTGACTTGAAACTCGAGAGACAGATGGTTCTGCGCATGTGTCCTGTGTGCCTGCCAAGTGAAGTCAACTTGGACGTCTTCCAAGGCTATGACCCATTGGCCGAAGATGCTGTACTTCATGTTTCCGGAGGACAAAATGATTCTTTCCCCCTGTAAAATGTATAACATTTGTCGTGAGACGGGTGGGAAATAAAGTGAATGTATTAATTTGAAGGGGCGGGAAGCTAAAAACAATAGGCTTCACAATTTAGGCCAAATTTGACATGGTGCGAGAATCCACCCCCTGTCCAATCAGAAGTAGTGGTCCCATATTTTAGCAACATTAAGGGGAGGTACATGTGCGTAGAAGGGTATAATAGAATATAGCATTAGTTAATTAGTCAGAGCATGCTTTCACGAAGAACAGGCGTCCATGCTGCGAGAGAGCTCTAAGCTCCAGACTGCCATGCTGATCGGTTGCTGGCTGAATCCCTGTCCAGAAGAGGTCTTGAGGAGGGGGCGGCGGAGTCCATTAGAACGGGAGAATCGAGAGAAGTCGAGTATCAGAGAGGGGAACGGCGCAGGCGTCGTTGTAGAGAGGTCACCGGTCCGGTCCTGATCCTGGAAGAAGTCTTTGCTCTTCATCCTTCCTGGGTCCTATCTTTTCCAACTCCTTGGCCAAGGGGCTTGGTTCTCGCATTTAGGTAACTATACTGCAACTTTTAGTTGCACTGCTGTCTCTATTCTCTTCCTTTCCTTAAACACCGTCATTTATTAGCAAAATCATGTCTCTGCTTTTTCTTGGGTATTTCAATCAAGTACCATGTTTTCTGTATTTTACTCTGCTAAAACTTTAGATAAATATTTTAAAACTTCCTGACTCAGTGGTTATTTCAGGATTATGAATTATATTGAATGTCACTCATTTTAAACTTCCCAATTAGCAAAGGATCCATTGGTAAGTTATTACCCTTCAATCAGAAGGTAATTGGTAGCAGGGACTTTGATAAAAGAGTACATCTGACACCCAGCGTAAGTATTAGTATAGTGTGAATGTATGGGCCCAAGTGAGTATATGGTGTATGAATGTTGTTGGCTAATATTGCGCTGGATCATACATGTAATTGCAATTACACTGTGTTTATTTAGGAATAGCCCCCCCCCCCACCAAATCACTAGATTGTCACATTATTGTCCAGTTACTGGTTCTGTCCTAAAGATACGGGCTTCGGGCTGTGGCCTTCATTCTTTCTGCTTCTCCGAGTCCGTGCTCCATGGACAGGTCAGACCTTTCGCTGTGTCCAGCAACTGCGGGGTGGAGGGGGAAGGGGGCAGCGGCGACGCAGTGTCATCTTAAGGACCGCGGGCCCCAAGTAAGACATGGTTTGGGGCGCCATACGGAACTTATTAGAATCTTATCACCCATTTCTGCTATTTCAAGCTCCATGATGGCACACAAAACTAAAGTATAGGTTTAACTGGTCACACAAAAAGAGTTGAAATGTGTCTTGCTTCGTCCCTCAAACATTCTTAAAACAAGCATAAAAGAGCTCTCACAGGGCGGCGCGCATTTCTCCCCGTGAGATGTCAGCCCGGCCATCAGTGAGACAGGGAAGAGGCGAGAGACAGTCCGTGAAAAGTAGGCACTTGGGGAGAAGGCGGCGCATGCGCAGAAACAGAACAGCAGAGAGCGAGAGAAAACGAGGCAACGAGAGTGGATGGCAACGAAAGCCGACTGACTGAAAAAACAGAGTACTTACCGACTTATGAAGGAGACCGTGTAACGCCGCAAGTAAAAGATCCAGTCCGGATGGGCGGTCCCAAAAGGAAACTGGGCGGTAACAAGGAGGGACTAAGAAGCCTCATTATCAATCGGAAGCCAGCATTTACCATGGACGATGACACCAGCCAATGAAAAATATGGGCAGGGCTTCCACGGCACTTTCACATCTGTCCCTACTCCAATATGCCTCGCAGAGTGAGCAGCGCATGCGTGCTGCAACGCTAGGCTCGACCTAAAAATACGAGGGGATAATTGCTACCAAATAACAGGTTGAAACACTCTGAACTTTATCAACAACCGCTCCACCAATCTAGCCTCATTAGGAAAAATGCTCCACTTGTTCTACCACTTCTTGCAGTCATGCAAGACAGGACACACTGCTGCTGAGGCTGGAATTGTCCTCCTCTCTAAATGGGATCAAGACACTCAGCGCTCTCCAAATTATAGACCCAAGAGAATTTACTACTAAACTAAGATTGCACCAGCCTGCAATTGATAAGTAAGAGTAATTCACTGAAACAAAGTAATAATCCAAGAGGAAAAATTCCATCGACCATTCTATATTGTTTTACACAGAGAAAATATTAATTATACAGTTCACTTTCCACAACAGCATTTCTGGGCATGGAAAACGCTTTTACTTCTGCCTTGAGTCCTTTTCTCCACTCAGTAATGACAAAAGAAATGTTCATTTTCAAACATGCTTACCATCAACATAATGGCTCTAAATAACCAGAGCAAATGACGGCTGTTTCTGCAACTTCTGCCTTCTGTCACAACGTATTATTTGTTTACTTTAAGAGCCACATGTTCACACCATCAGCTTGTCCAGAGCAATTAATGACAGCAGTAGGCAAAAGAGAATGAAAAGCAGCTTGAGTTATGTAGCTGTAATTAAAAGCATATTCCTCCCATATGACAACATATTAACAAGTCTACTTCACTTACTGGCAACACTCTTAGAAAGAAAAGTTGCGGTCATAGCACTGAATCTATTTTCTCCTACAGTCAATATAACTAATATGGGGCTAAATTAGCAGGCTCCTTCAGTGAAATAATTTTTAAATATCACAGCTTTGGGAAAATGAATAAGAGGTACTGAAAAACAATTAAGTATGATACGGTATGAAAGGATGGGATGAAGTATGAAATATGTGCAAAGAAAACAATACTCAAACGAGGATCTCTGCTATCGCAAACAATATATAAATTACTATTCCTAGCAAAGAGGGACATAGCTCAGCAGTAGAAAGACAGTGAGCCGCCGCCAGTGGGTGCGTGGAAGCGTGGGATGGACTGTTGTATGGGTTTGGAGATTACAGTGTTCCAGGCGCCAGGGGATGCGCCCAGAAACACTGCAAAATCTGGCCGCGATGGGCAACCTATCGGGGAATTTTATTATAGCCAGTCCATTACTGGACGATGAAATTCAACAGTATGGTCAAAATGTATATGATAGAGCGTGGAGATGTATTGCCGTAGCTGATGCCTGATGTCATCTGGCGGGGGTGGGGGGGATATTTTAGGGATTATGTTTATATGGTTCTGTTTCATATGGATGTAAGTTCCATCCTACAGAGTCCTATGTTTATCTGCGACCCTCCTAGGTCTTTTGTTGAAAAACTCAATAAAGTCTGTTATTAAAAATTAAAAATAAATACTATTCCACTACTATAATCAAATCACTCTACAAAATCCAATGACATCTCAAAACTTCTCTGGTTCAATAGAAATGGGTTTAGTCAAACTATGTCTCAACAAAGCAGTTAGTGGAGAAAATTAAATATGCAAATTTCTAGAATTTCCACATTTTTTAGCCAGAGAAGGATTGGAATTAAACCATTAAATAATTTTCCATAATTGTTACAAACAGAACTTGATCAGTCACCCCAATTAACAAGATCCTTTTAGCTCTCCAAAATATTCACAATTACACTCTTGGTCTATTCTAATGGATACAGCCAACACTCCTCTACAGACAAAACGAGTAAAACTTGAATCTTTCAACCATATTTATGTGCCTCAAAAGGTACAGTAAGAACAACAAAACTGCTGGAGCGCTAATCGACTGTTAGCAGCAGTAAGCTACAGAAATCCCCTTTGTAAAGGATTATGGAATACATTTGCACTGCTCTTTGAACAACAGACAGACCCCCCAGGATGTTGCGGCTTTGGGTGGCAAATTTTGCGGCAACATTTGCGGCCTAAAACCTCAAAATTCGCTGAATTTTTGGGGTGAGCAAATAATGTGCCCGCCACAAAAATACCGAAAGCTTGTACTCTGTCACTGCTGGAGACTGTCCTATGTCAGTCTGTAAATTTGCAGTCTCCAGCAGCACAGCGCCTGGAATCGCAGGGTGTCTGATGTCAAAGAGAGCAGATTACAATAAGAAAACCTGCTCTTTTTGGCATCAGACAACCTATGCGAGGAAGGCAGCAGGGGTGGGGGGTGGTTGCAGAGAAGGTTGATGTGGGAGGTTAGGGGTTAGTCTGCAGGGGGCATACAAACGTGTGAGGCGGCAGACTAATTGCTAAGGAGGGGGCTAGGTGCATTTCAAAGGCAGGCAGCAGAGGCATTTAACACCACTGCTGCCAGCTGGCTTGTTGCTCACCCAATCTTAACTGGCTCAGTTGCAGCACAGAGCCAGTAAAAAGAGAGTGAACGGCAGTTTTTTTTAAAAACTTCTTTTGTAGGCACTTTTGTAAAAATCGCAGCATTTTTACAAAAGTGTAGATTTCGCGATTTTTTTGCAAATCGCGAAATCCTTGGGGGTCTGAACAGGACACACTCACAAGATAAAACCAATTTCCATATAAATATTTCACAGGTCGGGTACATCAGGTTTCCCACTGGATCCATGTCCCCCAAAAATAATTCAACTGGCCCCTGAGGTAATATTTATACATTTGGCTAAAATTGTAAAGAAAATGTTCAGCCTCTGCTACTTTAAGGCATGGAAAAAAGCTTAAATCCTGCCTTTATTAAAAAACTCCAATCTCAGCTCAATAGATCCCAGTAAATATCCAGCCCATTTCACGCCTCCCTTTTCCGGCAAAAATATTTGAAAAGGCCATTAAGAGAGAACTGGCTTCCTTAATTAATACCAACAACCTTCTCGAACCTACCCAATTTGGGTTTAGAAGTGAGCACCCACTGAATGAGCCCTGATGGTTGTGTCTGCAGATATAAGATCTACTTTGGACAAAGGAGGTATTGAGCCTTGATTCTTCTAGATCTCTCGGGGCATTCAACACAGTCAATCACAATTTGATGATCAACCGCCTCCACTCCACTGCAATCAGTGGAGCAGCACTTGCTCTCCTGCAAAAATCCTTTTTGTCGGAGCGAGAACAATTCGTTCCATTGAACGAATTTACCTCTAACCCTTTCTCACTACGGTGTGGTGTGCTTCAGGGATCCCTAAATCCCACCCTTTTTATTCTTATTGTCGCTCCTCTAGCTAGGCTTATAAAAACATTTGTTTTTTCTGCAGTATCTTCAGCTAAAAGCACCAAAATTATAGTCTCAGGGTCTAATAACCCTGATGATACTGCAGTTAGATTTCATGACTGTATGCAACACATAAGAAAATGGATGAAGAACTACTGCCTTAAACCGAACTCTGGGAAAAACCAAGGTCCTTCTGTTGGGCAACATAGTTTCCAAGATGGTGGCCGCAGAAACTGGGTACTCTGCCAAAATCCGCCACAAAAGTGAGGAATTTAGGAATTGGTTTCATCAACGAATTGTCTTTCGAAAATCAAATCAATGCTGTAACATCATCCTCCTTCACTCTGAAAATTCTCAGGAAAGTGCTTCCCTTCATCCCTCAGGAGTTGCAGAAGACTGTGGTCACTTCCCTTGTGCTATCCAAATTGGATTACTGTAAAGTTCTTTAGACCAATATGCAGCAAAAACTTCTAAACAAACTGCATATCCTACAAAATGCTGCAGCTCGTCTGCTGCTAGTACCTAGGCATCAGTCAGCCTCACAGGCCCCTACCCAGTTACAAGGGTTGCCTATAAGGAAGTGTATTGATTTCAAAGGACTTCATGACTATGGCCCCTGTTGGACCTGGCCTTTTTGCAAGGTCACTCCCAAACTTTTTGCCTTTCTTTTACCTATTTTTCCGACCTTCTTTTTGTAGGCTTTAGGACTCTAGCACTGATTAGCAGTGATAAAGTGCCCAAAATCCATGTGCTCTCTCTCCCCTAAAATATGGTATGATCGGCGTACACCCGTTTGGCGTATTTAATTTACTTTTATGTCCCTTATAAAGTGGAATACAATATACCCAGGGCCTGCAAATTAAATGCAACTAGTGGACCTACAGCACTGCTTGTGCCAACTACAGAAGTAGCCTTTCAAACCGGTCTCAGGCCTGCCACTGCATGGCATGCGCGCAAAGTTTACTGCCATTTTAATTTGCTATTTAAAACTACTTGCCAAGCCTTAAACTCCCCTTTTATTACACATAGGTCACCCTTAAGATAGGTCCTAGGTAGCCCTATGGGCAGGGTGCTGTACAAGTAAAAGGTAGGACATGTGCCTTTATGTGTGGCATGTCTGGGTAGTGACAAACAGTCTATTTCACTTTTCACTGCTGTGAGGCCTACTTCTCTCATAGGCTAGCAGTGGGAATTCCCTCATATATTTTTAAGTGGTAATTTCTGATCAGAAATGAGTGGTGTTGCCATGTTCGGTATGTTTAGAATAGCGGTGATAAACCCTGCTTACACGGTGTAGTTGGATTTTACATTACTATTTTAGAAATGCCACTTTTAGAAAGCGGGCATTTTTCTGTGTCAATTACTCCTTCTGCTTTACAGCCTGCCTCCAATCCACGTCTGAGCTAGGCGACAGCTACACTTGGTGCATCATTTCCAAACAGCCACAACACAGGAAGGGCTCGGTGTGACAGGGGATACACCTGCGTTCATCAGCATCCTAGAGCCAGGGCTGGGTTGAAAGGAGTGTTGCGCACTTCTAAGGGTTCCCTTGAAGTCATCTCTTCATCAAAGACATTTCTGGGCATAAGTACAGGGGCTCTGACCCCATGGTTTTAGACACTGCATGAACTTGTAACCAGACGCTGCTGGCTCTACATGCTGGATATTGCCAGACGACTGCAGTGCTGCCAAGAGGAACCACCACTGGGACTGTTTGCTTTGTTGTGTTGGCCTGCAGACTGCTGATTGCTGGGCTGGAGGAGGGACTGCCACTTTGCATCCTGTCTTATGTGCTGGCCTGCAGCCTGCCTCCTTGCTCTGTGTGCCCCACTGCTCTTCAGGGACTGGATGGCTTGCCCCCTCCCTGGTTCTTGTGGAGAGTTTTAGGGATTGACAAGGATTCCATTAAACCGCCCAACAAGTCCAGCCATTAAAATCTTTTACATCAGCGCGGGTTGAGCACTGGTTGCAAAGAAGTGCGTGTGGAGCGCTTTGCCCCAGGAAAAGTCAGCTCCCATTGAGCACTCCTTATTTACTGCAGAGCAGTATTGGAGAGCTGTGTCGAGGCACCCGCTTACTTCCAAACATATCGCCGCCGTAAGTGCGAGCCCGCCATGGTGCGTTACCAGAGTGATCAGGGGCGTGACTGAAAACAAGACTCATACGCCGTCTCCACACCCCTGCACCACGCTGTGTGCTAGGCTCCAACCGCCACTGTCGGACTTAGGGCTCAACAAGCCTTCAATGGTATTGCTTCGCTGAGGAGCACAGGGTCTTGGAGACCGGGCAACTTCGTCGCAACCGACTGCACAAGTTTTGCTTGATAATCGGACCCGAGCAGTCCTTGAAGTTGGGCGGCTCTGGATTTATAAAGGAAGCTGCATTGTGGTTTTTGCAGCTGCACCCGAATGCTTGTGGGCAGCTGCATTTGCCTGCTCTGCCTGCGGGGGAGCCAGTGAGGCCCCTCCCTACCCTCTGTAATGTGTGGGTACCACCCATCCAGTGGGGGACGTACCTGGGGGCACTTGTTCCTCGAGTGTGCATTATGGGGTAAGTCCTCAACGGAGGTCCCCCTGATTAGGAACCTACTGATTAGAAAGGAGAAATCACTGTAATACAACTATTAGGCACACAAGTGCTCCTGTGCCCTACGGGGGTTGCCTAACGACCGTATAAAGTGTAGTCGGAGTGCAGGTGCACAGCACCCTATGCTTATGCATAGGGTGTGATCCATGTCCTTCTGGTAATAAATGGTGATGTGTGTCTTTCCTCTAACTAAACTGACATTACATGCACTGATGTTATGATGAAAGTCGTTATGATTCTTGAATTGTCCAGGATAATGAGTACTCTCAGTATTTGCATAATATGCACAGTATGTATGATTCCTGTTTTGCTCTTAATATACAATATATACAAAATCCTGTGTGGAGTCTCTTTTGTGGTGTATTCGTTGCGTTTCGGTGTAAGTGTGTTGCGCAAATGCTTTACACACTGCCTCTTATGATAAACCTGACTGCTCGGGGCTAAGCTACCAGAGGGTGAGCACAGGTTATCTTTGGTGTGTAAATTACTTGCCCTGACTAGAGTGGTGGGTTCTGTCTGGCTTAGGTGCATTCACTAGCCAACCAGAAACCCCATTTCTAACAGTTCCAAATACCTCAAACACAATTTCTCATGGTATACTCTAGCTAGGTCTTTGTGCTCCACTTCAGCCAACAATGTGGTTGTTCCTAAATTTAGACTGTCACATTGGGGTGGCAGAAGCTTTATTTGCACTGCCAAACTCTGGAATATTCTTCTTCTCAAACTGAAGAAAATTACAAGTCTTCTTCCTTTAACGGAAAACATTAAACACACAGCTTTTTAAATCGGTAGGTTCTTATCATGACACTCCTCCTTGTCTTCTTTAAAGCTTTTATTCGCTTTTTCTCTTCTGTAGTGGCAGCGCCAAGACGCTGCGGAGCATTAGCATGCTTTATAAAACTAAATTTTCATTTAATTTCTGAAGCACCTGGCCTGTTCCTGTGCACGAGATGGAGGGAGGTTGTTTTACCTGACAGCGGAAGTGAATGGTTGATATTGCTGGAGGGAAGACACCTAGATATTGAAGTGGGTGGGGACAGAGGAGATGAGGTTCCTTTCTAAATTCTAGCAGGCCTTTTGTTGGGAGAGGAATGTTGCACTACCATTTGGGAGATGATAGGGATGAAGAGTGGGACTGTTGTTAAGGTGAAAGGGACCCCTTTAGGTGAGGCAAATCTTTTGTCTCTTCCCTGATCGCTGTAAAGTGTGGCTAATGATAGTCGGGGTTGCCCCTGCTTGCCCAGGCACTCCATTCTGGACCAAAGTGTGGGCAGAAATGTCAAATATATTAAATTAATGCTTATTCAGTGATAGCCCACATGGGACTAAACTAGTACACATTACATTTCATTCACGTGAGGATCTACTTCTTTTTGATCTTCTACCACCCCTGGAGAGCGAAAGAAGGACAAACTGAACATGGACGTCATCTAGGGTTGCAGCTGCAACCCATGACTTCCCCTTTGGGATTATGGGATTACTGGCACGGCCTCAGAGGTGGAAAAATCAGTGCCCAGAACACAGAGGCAGCTTGCCCATATGGACGTGGGTTAGCACTCCGTTTTCCTTGTATTCAGACAGTTTTTTTTAAATGCTAATAGTGAACAATATATTATTAACCAACAGTGTGATAAAAAAAATGGAGTATGATTAGCTGGAATATGACCCTATCTGGCAGCTCAGGTTAGTAAAAAATGCTTTTAAATGTATGTTGTGTGCATGCCTGCGGGTGAGTGTGCCTTTGTAAGAGAGAGTGAGTGTGTGTGTAAGTGAATGTGTGAGTAAAAGTAAAGGTCAAATGGCATGTGATGTCACTTCCACTAACCCTACAAAAGGCCATGTGGGACTCATGTGGAAACCTCATCTGTACGTCAGAGGAATCCACAATGAAATTGGTGACAAGATTTGTATTTCAACTCAATTGCTCGATCCCATTTGACCCTTTGTTTGGATAATACGTTTTGACCCCTGTCTCGTGGGCATATAGGGGTGTCTTTGTAAAGCAGACATTCTTATGCTACCACACGCACCGTCCATGAAACTGTAGTTAGGCTGAACACTTGCCGGTACAAGCTTGAGGAGTAGGGTCTGCTGCTTTTGCAGATTTGATAAGTTAATCCCAGGTAAGAAAAAAAATCTGATTTGCTGGTAAGACATTACTTTTACATAAATTATAAACATTCTGACATGAAGCAAAACCTCTGCAAACTGGTTACACAGCATCAACAGTAACTGAACGTCAATTCAGCCTACATCGCACTGCCCACAGTAGGCTCTGGATTGTTCTTGTGGTCAGCTGGCACCCATGCAGATGCACGGTTTGATCCTTACACATTTTGGTTATTAATTAAGCACAACTAAACTGGGCAATAGAAACACCAGTTGCTTACAGCACTTAGAAACATCATAAGTGTTATGAAGCAGTAAACGGAAAGAAAGTTATCACTCTTTATGCTTCAATTTGTATTTAATATTACTGATTCAGATTTAATATTGTACACAATGTTATTTGTTTTGTACCTTACTATTTGTGGTTTCTTTAGCTGCTGATACAATTAATAACTGTGATATGAGCACTTGTAATAAGGTACAAAATGGAACATGGTTTGTTTAGTGTGAGATTTTTAACAAACCCAGTCAGTGAAACATCTTGAACTATAAAAAGAAAAAAGTTTGGTGACTACCAGTAAGGCAGGAGGGTCGCCCTACAAACATAAGGTCTCTATTTAATTAAAAATAATAATATTAATGAATGAACTGGTCACATTAACTTGCTCCAGTCCCAAGCTTGACAAAAATATATGGATGCACCAGTCTCATTCATTTGCATGCTCTTACACTCCTATTATATGAAGTCATCGGTTTGATTATTAATATGCAGAAGTAAATGTGCGTTACTGAGCTGCACCCAAATCAGACGTGCAAATGTTGAATGGGATTTTGAGTAAAATCATGAGATCTAAAGGCCGTCTCTGATTCTGAACTGACATGGCTATGCTGATAGCATACAATGTTAAATTCTGGAGCTCCTTGCAGGAATGCTCATATGTAGCTGTTGATTACGTCACAAGTATGGTGAAGGTTAAAGGGTATGGGTGGCATGATCATTTTTTCCCCATCAGAAATAGATTTCCAATAGCATAAACATGAATTTAAATCTACACTTTTATACATCCAAGACCGCTCCAAACACTGCAGTCAACAGCAATGACTGAATGGCATTAGTACGAATATAACATTTTAAAAATTCCACTAGATACCATCTGTAGTCATCTTCCTAGATCTATAGACAGCTACTCGAATGAGGACGGCAGGTGAAGCCCGACACCTCCGTTATATACTTATACCCATTTTTCCTCTTTTTGTGACATACAAATAAGGCTTTAAGGCGGATGTCCTTTCATTCTGTGGGTAGGGGACGCTAAAGTTAGTTTAGAAAGAAGAAAGAATAGATAAGGGCAACCCAATAACCCTGCGTGAGCTTGGGTATATGTAAACAAAATGTGAACAAGGAGATCATTTAATATGTTATTTGTATGATCAATCAAAACCTAATGAAAATAACATCTATTGATAAGAAAATACACTGAATACAAATAAATGAATAAAGTAGAGGGAAAAAAATAATTAACAGCCAGGTGTACAAAAAGAAGACACTTTAATAACATCACAAATGAAGAAAAACAAAACAAATGACAATAAAATAATCATATGACTGAGACTGGTCGCTGTAAGTGTTCTAGCATACAACACCAGTGCGGTCCTCATTAGTTTGAAAAAACAAAGTCAGAAGTAAGGACCACGTCAATGTTGATACACTCTCGCAAAGAGGTAAAAGTTCTGTGATGAATCTGTTGGAGAAAATACTACTCTTCTGATGACAAACCCAGTCTTGAAACTGAAGAAGCAAGTAGTGGAGAAGTGCAGATGTTTCTGTCTCTGTCGTGCTCAATATGTAAGACCATTAAAATGTTGAAACCCTGTATTTTCTTCATGAAGACACACATGCTTGCATGAATACCGAGTATAAAACTGCAGTGATTTGATAATTAGTCAGCAAGCAGGTAGCCACTTCGGTCGTAGGAGGGGAATTGATACCAGTTTTTCCAAAGACGGATTAGTCAGACAAAAATGGGGTCCCGCGGCACTGCTCATGGATCCCGGTAATACCGATTTAATTCATGTGAATATTTTATTGTCATTTGTTTTTCTTTATTTGTTGTGTTAGTAAAGAGTCTTTTTGCACATCTGTTTTTTTTTTAAATGCTCTCTTTTCTGTATTTATTTTTATTCAGTGTATGCCCGTATGAATAGATGTTCTATTCATAAGGCTTTGAGTTGATCCTACAATTAACATATTGAATGATCCCCTTGTTTGAACCTTATTGTTGCTTGGAGTTAGTTTAGAAGCAACCTGTGTGTGCATGGATGAACCGAGGAGCATCAACAGGTCAGATGAATCTGAAGACCCTCCCTGCTAGATGACCTGGTGCCATGGATTTCCCCGAAAGCACAGGTTTTCAGATAACTGTCCTGGTGCTTATCTTAATTTTAAATACATGTCCCGGTTTGTGGGACAAAGGTCAAGTCATCCTGCAAAGCAGAGTTGAAATGAATGCTCTCCTTTCTACAGGCATCTCCGAAGTCTTAAATGATTTAAGTAATTTATCTGTTTCTTTCAGGCAGCGTAGGAAGACGTCGGCTCCATGCTCTAAGGAGAGAGGAGACAGCGGGGCTCAGGGTGACGGGCCTGCCACAGCCAATGATTCAGAATATATACATGTGTCCAATATGGTCATGTCTAAGAAGTAAATGTGACATTTCTTGAATCTAATGCATTTGACTGGGGACTATGCCCAGTGCCCATTTTCCTGTCTACGATTTAACTATCATCTTATCGGAGCTTGCATGTTTTATCTTTTGCTGCTGTGGGAATGGCATAAGATACTCTGCTGCTCAGTTGTACATGGGTAGCAGATAGAGAACATCAGTTTATGTTTACACACTGAAACAGTGTCACTGGTCAATAGTTGAAAGAGTTAAAGAAACATTTACGCTGAGTTGGTAGTTCTCCTTAGGGGTGTCTTGAAACATAAATGACAAATTGCGCTTCATCTTCAAAAACGTTCAAATAAAATACACAAAGAGACTAAAATGACAAGATCCCCATGTCTTTAAGAAAACGAACCAACATCCATCCGTAGTATACTGTCTGGAAGCATTTCACCATTCACAATTACATCAAAATTAAATGTGTTGGGGAGTTGCTCATTTCCAACCACACCTCAATCAAAAACTATGGCTCCTGCTGCCCCAGACAGGGAAGGCAAACATGGGGAGGGTGAGAGACATGTAAAGACAGACAAACGGTGCAATCGAACAACCGGCTCGATGAGCTAACTACTGAAAAAACACTTTGTCCAATCATCCAACTGACATTCCAATCCAGAGAGAAGCAACATAGAACTGCAAACTCAGCGCCACAAACCGTGTCTCTGCACCACACCCTTAAGCACAGGGACAGAGCTAATGGGGTAGTGGGAATGGGACCATGCCCCCCCCCCCCCGGTTTGCTTTGATGTTCTGCAGCGCCTCTTGTCTGGTCCATGGTAGCAACAGGATAATAATTACTTGTATTTCACATTTGAGATGCTAACAATTAATATGCTAAAGTAGTTACACCAAGTAACAGCATGGGGCGACAAATTTGGCAAATGAATTGTTTGCATTTCAAAAGTAAAATGCATCACAATTTATGCTGTCAGAGTGGAATGAAGGGGGCCCTGGTCAGGGATAATATGTGGAGCACCACAAAGGCAGCACGAGATTGTGCCAAACTTAACAGAGCGTCTCGCAGAAAGGACAGCCTGAGACTGCACACAATGTACAGAGCCTCTGGCAAAGTGACAGCCTGAAACTGTGCCTTGCGGCACTGCCCTAAATTCAGCCTCAGGTAAAAGGACAGTCTGATACTGCACTGAACTGGGCTTCTCCCAGCAGGAAGGAAGCTTTGGTTGCAGTGCAAGAGATCCTCAGTAGGTAAAGACGTGATGGAAGCTTCTCCAGGGGTGTAGCTATCAATAGTGCAGCAGGTGAAGCTTCAGCAGGACCCAGGGGCTTTAGGGGCCCATTCTGCTTAAACTCTGTCTGTCACCTCAGGGGTGTGGAATTTGATAAAATATCTACTTGTCCATGGGGCAGGTTGCTTCATAAATCTACTTGTCCTGTAACAAAATCCACTTGTCCCTTTTGTGCCATGTAATGCGGTGACAAATTACGGCAGCAACCACATTATATAAGAGTTCTGATATAGCCGCTCTAATTATGCCAGGGATCGTACCATAGTAGGGTTTGAATACTAGCAATTCCCTTATGTTGCTATATTTCTGCAGGTCTACATACTGGGGCTGAAGGTAGTGGTAAGCAATAGTTCAAGGGTTGGAATGCCCTTTTGAGTCTTTGCAAACCTACTAACTTGCATGTTTTAAGGGTTTTCACCAACTCTTTTCTAATCTTTTCCCATACTGAAAAAGGTTGGAAATTTACTCTCGACAGTGGCAGACGTAAAACTTTTTCCAG
The DNA here is from genome assembly GCA_963921515.1 of Calotriton arnoldi. Taxonomy (NCBI): domain Eukaryota; kingdom Metazoa; phylum Chordata; class Amphibia; order Caudata; family Salamandridae; genus Calotriton; species Calotriton arnoldi. The sequence goes on along the minus strand of CAWUFW010000656.1, from coordinate 2,305,603 downwards.
GCTTGGGAAAAAAAGTGTTTGGAGGAAAAGTGAACTTGAAACATTCCGATTTTCACATGAGCAAATCTACACATGCACATTTGCTCATGCTAAAATGCAGTTCACAAATATTTTATAGGAGTACTATTTCTCGGCCTACTTCTGTAAATTCTTGTGAACTTACGGAAACTGTATATATGCACTTAATGCAAGGATATATACCATGGATGCACTTGTGAGACTTTATTAATTGGGCCTCAAATTAAGCCTTGCGTGAACCATGACCTTTTGTGTTTAATAAAATTCTCTCTCTCTTTCTTTCTTTCTCTCGGTCTATCAGCTGGCTTCTCTGTGATTCTAGCATTCTGCTCTTTTACAAGGAGCATATTGGCACACAAAGTAGTTTTGTTCAGTGCCTGGAACTGCTGTGGCAAAGTGTGCTTTTGAGACCAAAAACTATTTTTACTTTTGCCAATGCTTGTTAGAATGGTGAGGGCCCAGCAGCTCCCACACCGATAAGGTTTTACAAAAACCATACCTAAACAAGTCACGCATTGACAAAACCAAATGGCTGACCACCAATTTCAGACCTACTGGCTTTGCCAATGCTCGTTTATTTTTGTTTCCCATAATCGTATTTAAAATGGTTACACTGATTTTCCATTATGAATATTTTTGGGAAATAAAAGCATACATCAACATGTTACTAAATAATGCTGCAAAAATATGGTACCTAAAATCTTACAGTAGATTAGCATAATGTTTTTTCCCCTACTTGCATATTTTTGTGAAGATTTTATTTTGAAAGCAAAGAATCATCACTCTTGCTTTCAAGCTTCTGCAAATATTTGCATATAATCAGAGGGCATTCTGGGAGCATTGTACATAGCCTCATATTACTAAACTTTGAAAACGTGTGTACACATTATACTGGAATCACCGTCAGTAGTGCAGGCCGAGCTTACAACATCTACTTTTAGTGCTCACCCTAATAATAAAGGCTTTGCATTAATGAACCATAAATACAAGTTTGAACAGCATCAACACATGTTAACATTAACACAAATATTAACTTAGCTGCAGACAATGCCCTTCCCTGATCCATAATGTGGCACTGCAAACTGGCAGCCAAAGAGTTTGTGCTGCAGGGGGTTGGGACTACTTGTCCCAAGGACAAAATACACATGAAAACTTGTTGCCCTTGACCCCAAACAATATGTCCCGGGCGTCGGGTATTCCTTGCTTGCACACTAGGGCCCATGACACCCTTGCTACACCACTGATCCTCTCAAGGGAACAGAGCCACCAAGTGGTGTCCTGGGAGGCATGGAGGAGCCATCAAAGAGGTGCCAGTAGATTTTTAATAAATAGCATATTACACTCTGTAATATGGTCCAATCGCCCCATTGAGGGGTTCTAGTGACATCAAAACCCACAAGGCCGAAGGTCATGCAGTTTGTATATATCACCAGAACCGCTAAATGGCAATACAGGACCATATTACCCATGGTACCAGTTATTTAATTTTTTATATTACAATACTGTATATATTTTGGTGTAGGCAAGTTGAAAAAATTGTTTTCTTCAAGGTGCAGATAATAGGCACTGATAGGAATTAAAATGTTTAGGATTCGCTCGTCTTTCCTGAATAAATTGTTAATAAAATAATGGGCAATGTTGATCGTCAGTGAAGTTAGGCGATTCTGTGGCTGCAGCATCTATTATATTATTATGGAATTGAAATGTGTCAGCTGTTAGTGCCTCACCATTAAATGAATTGGCGATTCTGACTGCTTCAGAGAGCTAATTTGTATTTCTCATTCCAGGTGGAATTAGCTGTGGATGTGAATACAGGATTTGTGCCCCCAGATGAAGAATCAACACTGTTGGTGAAAAAAACTGCTCAGCAGCAAGAAACAGTGTGGACATATAGATATAAGGGATAAATTACCCCGTCATACTTTATAAGGGTATTGAAGTCACCGAACAGTTCAATAACCATATAAAGGAATGAGGCAGAATGCAGAATTCCTTTATAAGGACATCGAACTCCGAGGTGGCTTGCAATATACTTATTAAGTACGGCAGAGGGTACTTTATGCCATATAATACACGGTCACACTATCACCTTTCCAACAAACCACTTAAAACCTTGTTGCGTAGCTCTTGCACATGAAAGACCTAGTAAGTTTGCACACATGAGGAATAAACATAAAACCTCAAGTGCAAATTTAAACACATCAAAAACCTGTTAGGTTTGCTGCAAACAGATATTAGAAACAGTTCAATACAAGTCGGTTTAAAAAAGAGAAAAGGCTGCAGTTGCTCGGAATGTGTAGAAACATGCAGAAAGATTCTAGGTTTTCTCAAAGGAATGCACAAAATAAACATTCACTCTGCGTGTCATAGTAAGCTATTAAAATAGAGCAATAGAAAGTAAAGCAATGTTCCATTTTCGTTGCTTTAACCTCTTGCATGCTGCACACATTCCCCCGCTGTGCGGGAGAATTAATGAGTGGGCGGGATTCGGACGGCCCCCGGCCGTCCTCCGCACACGCCCACCATGACGTCGGACGGCCGGGGGCCATCCTAAGCATGCATGGGGTTAAACAGCTACTTCAATTATGTTCCATTACCTGACCTGCCTTTAACTTCGGCTGCAGGCTCTGGCAGCAGACATTGTGATGTCAGAAATACTGTAGAGTTCTGACGTCTTTTCTTTATAATCGGCTACTGACTGCATCACAAGTCCCAGATTATAAAGAAACTAGAGACTGCTGTTTACACAGGGATTACAGAATCCTATCAAAAAAAAAAATATATATATATATATATATATATATATATATATATATATATATATATTTCTGCTCAAAAGGTTACCCTCCGGTGGGAAGCACTCAGACACTGTGTTAGTTACAAAACCTTTATTGGTATAACGGGACCAATGTCACCAATCGCCTAAGCAGTTCAACCGCGTCTTCCCCGCCTGACGCGTTTCGAAGTAAAACCTTCTTCCTCAGAAGCGTGGACGCAGTAGAAAATCGGTGCTTACAGGACCACTCCCTTCATTAATACAGGTAAGCCCGCCCTGAATGGGCCGTACAAATTGTCAGAGCAAATTAATTACTGTGCACCCATCCAGGGAATTAACTCCTCTGCCACTACAAAGCCCAGGATGCCCCACACATGTTCTTTAATGGAGCAGCTCATTTGGAGGCGTGACAACAATGGACTATTTAACATCCTGGGCGGTGTCAGACTATGCACCTTTTGATCGTCATCGCCTTTGAAAAAGAAGTTATTCACTTCGAAACGCGTCAGGCGTATTCATGAAGGATCAGCAGTGAATGGATTCGGCATGTCGGGTGTCATTTAAACCGAATAAAGGTCTGTGACTTTAAGCTGCTGTTGGAGTGCTTTTCACCCGGTGACCGACCGACACACACCGACACACACCGACACACACCGACACACACCGACACACACACACACACCTGTACATTTTACTTTGGTGGCCCACTGGAGGGCATAAAAATATTTGATATGAACTGTGTGGCATCACAAAACCCACTGAAGTGTTATTAATGATATTGCAAGACAACTTATTCCACAATGCTTTGCTTCACTTGTGAAAGCCCACCAGAGGGCAATAAAGATAACTGAAGAGCCAATAAGTAGTGTGATGTAGTTGGTTGTGTTTCCACATTTCCAGCCTACAATCAAGGACTTTGGCAGTCCGAAACGCGATAGGCAAAAGGAAACGAAGCTAAAGTATTGCCGGTTTGTGCCACAATAATTGAAGTACCTGGGGACGAGTGCATTTATGTCCAAGGGCTTAGATATAGCTTAATTGCACAAAGTAGTGAAATGGTCAGTTCTGGGGCCCCTGAGGAAGTTTTGCCCCCTCGAGCACCCAAACCTGCCTGCCCTACTGCTTGAGCATGCCATCTGTTATAGTCCCCCAGAAAGGGAGACACTCCCTCATAGACAACAACCACACCACCAGGACCAACTTCAACACCTGCATGTCTAACGTAGCAAATTGGATGAATCAGAATGGCCTATGGCAAAACACAGATAAAACTGAAGCCCTGATCTTCGGGAACAAGAGCTCTCCATGGGACTCCTCCTGGTGGTCAACAGACCTGGGACCCACACCAAACCTCCCACAGACTACACCAAAAACCTCGGCATCATCGTGGATGACAGGCTCACGATGGCCAAACAAGTGAACGACATAACCTCCTCCTGCTTCTTCATCCTACGTATGCTCCCTAAAATATTCCATTGGCTCCCCACTGACAACAGACGCGCGGTCACCCAGGCCCTCATCACCAACAGACTAGACTATGTTAACACATTCTATGCAGACATCACAAATCAACTCATACAAAGACCCCAGAACGCCGCCGCCAGACTCATCCTCAACAAACCTCACAACGCCCACATCACGCCTCGCATCAGAGAGCTACACTGGCTACCAATCCATACAGGTTGCCAATTCAAACAGCTCATCAATGCATACAAAGCCCTCCTGTACATGAGACCTGCCTACCGCAACCACCGCCTCAACTTCCACCAAACCACTAGGCAACTGCTCTCAGCCTAACTCAATTGTGCATAAATACCCCGCATCCGCAGGAGCTAGTCAGGAGGACGTTCCTTTTATTTACATCGCCGCTAAATCCTGGAACGACCTTCAACCAGGGATGTGGAATTCCTATAGCCCAACGCCCAGGATATATAGTTTGGGGTCAAGGGCAACAAGTTTTCATGTGTATTTTGTCCTTGAGACAAGTAAGCCCCACCCCCTGCAGCACAAACCCTTTGGCTGCCAGCTTGCAGTACCACATTATGGATCAGGGAAGGGCACTGTCTGCAGTTAATGTAATATTTTTGCCCATATGTTAATGCTGGTCAAACTTGTATTTATGGTTCATTAATTGAAAGTCTTTATTATTAGGGTGAGCGCTCTAAGTGAATGTTGTAAGCTCCAACTGCACTACTGACAGTGGTTTCAGTATAAAAATGTGCACAAACGTTTTCAAAGTTTAGCAATATGAGGCTATGTATAATGCTCTCAGAATGCTCTCTGATTTGATGCAAATATTTACAGAAGCTTGAAAGCAAGATTGATGATTCTTTGCTTTCAAAATAAAATGTTCATAAAAATTAAAGCAGGAAAAAAACATTTTGCTAAACTACTGTAAAATTTCAGGTACCATTTCTTTGCAGCATCATATCGTAACATGTGCTGATGCATTCTAGTATTTCCCAAAAATATTCATAATGGAAAATCAGTGTAACCAGTTTCAATAAGATTATGGGGGGGGGGAAATAAACAAGCATTGGCAAAGCCAGTAGGTCTGAAATTGGTGGTCAGCTTTTCAGTTTTGTCAATGTGTGACTTGTTTTGGCATGGTTTTTGTAAAACCTTATTGGTGTGGGAGCTGCCGGGCCCTCAACATTATAACAAACATTGGCAAAAGCAAAAATTGTTTTGGGGTCTCAAAAAGCACACTGCGCCAAAGTAGTTACTGGCACTGAACAAAACTACTTTGTGTGCCGATATGCTCCTTGTGAAAGAGCAAAATGCGGTCACTCACAGTGAAGCCAGCCGATACAGAGAGAGAGACAGAATTTTAATAAACACAAAAGGTCACGGTCAACGCCAGACCAAATTAGGGGCCCAATTATTAAAGAAAGACTCAAAAGTGCACCCATGGTATATGTCCTAGCATTAAATGCAGCTATACGGCTTTTCCCAACTCTGGAAGAAGGTTTACATCTGCCATTGTCAGGAGTAAATTTCCAACATTTCTCAGTATGTGAAAAGATTAAAGAAGGGTTGTTGAAAACCCTTAAAACATGGAAGTTAGTAGGTTTGCACAGACTCAAAAGGGCATCCTAACCCTGGAACTATTGCTTACCACTACCTTCAGCCCCAGTATGTAGATCTGCGGAAACATAAGGGGATTGCAGGTATTCAAACACTACTATGGTATGAGCCCTCGCATAATCAGAGAGGCTATATCAGAGCACTTATATAATGAGATTGCTGCCATAAGTTGTAGCTGCACTAAATAGCACAAAATGGGCAAGTTGATTTGGTTAAAGGACAAGTTAAGTTTATGAAGCAACCTGCCCCACGGACAAGTAGATATTTTATTAAATTCCACACCCCTGTTCAACACCACTTCAGGACCTCCCCATCACTTCATGAATTCCGCAAAAAGAAACAAGTCCTGGCTATACAACTAGAAGCCTGATCGGCCTACTCATCTACTCCAGCGCCTGGATACCCCTTGGGTGATAACCGCGCTCTACAAATCCATATGGAAAACCAAATAACATAGGATAACAAAGGCGGAAGCATAATTGGTTTTCACAAACATATACAATTCCTTTGTAGGTCCAGACTTTTTTTCCTGCGTATCTTTGCTTTAACTAATAAAAACAAGTTTGGAAGTAAGACATTGATATTATTATTATTATTATTATTGATAGAGCCAGTTTTCACAATTGTTATTGCCTTTTCCATGGCGGTTCCACCCATAACCTGTGTTGGGAGAAGAATCACTGTTCTCACCATCTCTGAAATCTTGCCTTCCTCAATCATCTTCCCAGAGGAAGGAAAGCCATGCAACATAGTGACCAATTTCTCACCTATTGCAAAAACAGGGATGCCTCAAAATGTATCTTTTTAACACTGTGTGAGCATGTAGCATTGATGAAAACAAATTATGGTCCCCTAAAACATTTTAGGGAAAACGGATGAATGGTGCCTTTTAACGCATACTGGGCCAGCAATAAAGATTAAAACATTAAGATTGATTTAAGCAACATTTTGCATGGGACTTGTAGTTCATTTCCGGTGATTATTTACAAAAAAGTCACGGTGGACTTAAAAGACTTGTAGCAGTAACATTAATCAGAAAACATAGGGTTTTGCGAAACAAAGCCCAAAGCAGAATTGCACTATGAAATAGGGAGCATTGTGTAAAATTCAAGTCACTATGAAAAGGGACTAGGTCTGGGAACAATTCAGTCACATGCCGGGCAACAATAATTAAGGTATTCTCTGACATGTGATTGACTCTGACCTAGCCCCGTCAGCCTTTCAGAGACACAACATGTATAATCATTAGTCACAAATCAGTAGGTTTTCCAGTATTTTACTGGCATGGCCTGCATTTTTATTTTATGGGTAGTATAACAATTGGGAAAATAGAAAAAAGCCTGCATTTTTCTCAACTTTGTGATACAAAGTTATGACAGCAACTACGTCAAGACATCACTCCAAAAGTTCTTTAGAGTTGTGTAAACTATTTCAAAAGAATCTTTAAATTAAATAGGGGTGTGTTGGCAGGCTGAAAATAAATGCAGATAATTTTACACAAAGTTACATTCAGGAACCAGCATGAGTTCCTTCCAGAGTCTCATAGAGGGCAGAAATAGCCAATATTTTTCTCAGAAAAACAACAATGCAACCCTAGTAGTGCACACAGTAAAATCTGGATAAGGAAAACCCCGTCCCTTGCTTAAATTCAGAGTGTCCCTCGTGAGCAATTTAGGAATGCATAGAATTCAATGCAGTAACAAAGTCCTTTACCTCAGCTCCCAAGTTAGTGGCATAGACAAACAGCATGGGCCACAGGCAAAAGTGAAACATTAAAAAAACAAAGCACAAATGGGAGCTCTTCTACTTGTGAATCGGCATTGGGATCTCCTTGGGTGGGCATGGCCTACCTGGCCCACCCTCTAGCCTGAAGTAAATAAATAAATAAATACACACACACACACACACACACACACACACACACACGCATATATACACACATACACAAGGCTACACAAAAACCAAGACAGGCCAGACATATAAGACTAAGGACTTTACTTTTATGTCTGGCTTGTACCATGGAGTAGGAGTTAACCTACTTCATGCTGTTTGCAGGAAATGCTCGAGGCAGCCCTGAGTTTTAAGTAGAAGGTATTGTTACTTTTGACAAAGAATGTATGATATAGATAGTGCCTGTCTGTAGTGACACATTAAAGATCCGATGGACTGGAATGAAACCCTGAGCACAAGTGGCTGAAATCAATACAAGCATTCCATCCTCCTTTTTTGTTCTTCACCATAGACCCCAGAACACAGGCCCTCTATGATGAAGCACAGCAAAGCTGAAGGTGGCCTGAAACTATAGCGAAGATATTTATTAAATTGACTCTGGAGCTCCGAGAGATCAGCTGGAACCAACCCCACCCCAATACTGTGCCAGAAGCAAAGCCCTGGCTGCAGCCATAGGCCACCAACAGAGGACGATAGGGTACTACCAATGCTTTGGGCAGAGGAGATTAGAAGTAGTCTAGGACTGTTATACCTGCTGTTCAGCCTGTGTGGAATGTTGGTGAGAGAGTGCATGATAGAATGTTGGGTGTGTGACAGAGAGTCAGTTGGAGTAGGGCTGAGCAGCAGGGAGGCTGCTCCTGGTGGGGTTCTCCTCTACATATCTTCTATACTTAAATAAATACTTGGAATGACTATCATACAACATGGAATGGACATTCCTTTATTTACAACAAGCCTGAAGGAAATGACTGGCTGTAATATGATGGGCAGTTTATACTCCGGTAGGAGGATACACTAGATCGCATTTAGATAAATCCACAGCTGCAGTGTTGAACCATGAAGCGCTGCTAGGCGAGGTCAGGGCCCCTTTTCGTGCGGTCCTGCAATGTTCAGCAACTGGACGGTAGGACTAAATGAATGGGATCTCTCAGACCAGTTAGCGGGTAGCCTTTACTCCTCTCTATGTGGCTGGTATCCACCTTGTAACTGAATTTTGGGCGATAAAGGGGGAGATATTATTTGTTCCCTGCCGGAGAAAGAGAGAGTACCAGCGGAAGGGACAGAAGAGTTTGGGGAGGGAGGGCGGAAGTAGTATCAGTTTCCAGGTTGGGGAGAAAGAACTGGAGGCAATGTGCTGCCCTGTCTCCTCTCCAATCAGTACCATCTGCTGGTCCCTACAGCGCACATGGATTTGGGGGTTGGGCAGAATCGGTCTGCTAAGATCTCGTTTACACTAGGGTGCTGAGGGGTCACACAGAAAGACAGGAAAATGAGGGGGGGGGGTCTGTTTTTCCACTTGTTGCCCATTACGCTTCTTCCATTGATGGTGTATCTAGAGCATTATATGTCTGCCTCCACCCCAGGACACTCACCGGACTCCAGCAGATGAGTGGATCGGTCTCCGGATCCTCCACCAGGGTCCAAAGCTTCGCCAGGAAAGCTGGCACATTACTGCCGCCCGGCCCGGGCAGCTCCATGGCCTCCAGGGCCCCTGGGGGCCTCTCACCGCACAGGGCCTCTCTAAGGGGGCGGGGCAGGTGGCTCTCCTAACAGAGAGACTCTCTGGTCAACAAACCTTCCTGAGCGACCACAAAAGCTCTGCTACTGAGTCAGCACTCTCCCGAATCTCACGCGGCCTCAGCTGTCCCGCACACACCCCCCTCAGTCCCGTTACGCAGAGCACCGGGCCTGCTGCATGGCCGCCGCCATCTTGTGACGTCTTTTCTCCTCAACACACAACACACACAGACGCCGAAGGGGCGTGCCAGCCCCTGCGCGCGCACCTTCAGTCCGCCGCGCGGTGCTATTGGCGCTATCACGCGCGCGCTCAAGGTCCGTCGCGTCAGGTTGTGTCTGTGATATGTGAGCCTAGGGCACTACCGCCATGTTGAAATCAGGCAAAACGCCGATGACAACCTCAACATGGGTGGTGCAGAGAACAACGGCCTCGGCCCTCCCACAATATAGTAATACTTTCATTGGCATGACAAAATTAGCAGACACCAAAGCTTGAATATAGACAATTTTTAAAATGGAAATACCGAATCGCAGATAATCACTCTTCGGAGTACCTGTTTGCGCTCGGGAAGTGGTGGCACTTTTCCATTAAAAGCATGGATGTGGAGTAACGGCCAGAGCTGTTGACTTTCGACCTGGGAAACTAAGTTCGAGTCTCCGCGTCGGCTCAACATCCTATGATTCTGGGCCAATTACTTAATCTCCCAGGGCCTACCAAAAATGAATGTGCTCTTCTGTAATGTAACTAGTGATCATGTAAAGCATTCCAATACCTTTGGGTCGAGTTTGTACTATATAAGACTGCAAAAAAAAAGAAAAGAAATGTAGCAGTGCTGAGATATGCACCTGCTCGTCTCCCATGCCCCAGCTTGATCAGTCAGTCCAGTCCTGTTGTTTCCTTAGAATTCTGGGACTTGTAGTTCTGATTTTACAAGGTCTTCATTGAATTTCTAAAGAAAGGCCTGTGACTATTCCCTTCACCTCAGTTTCTGGATCTCCAGCTTCTGCATAGCTGCAAAGTTTTCAGATTGGTTATGTGTGACATATCCATCATTTCACCGTGCATATGAGTGACATTCCACTGACAAATGTGTGACTCTTCGAGTGAAACTTAACAGATCAAACCAAGCATTGACACCAATATAAAGAAATAAATATCACAAATTACCCACTTTTGAGAAACAGAAAACTATGAAAAGCTTTGAAACTAATGTAAAACGCCTGAAATAGAAGGTTATTACGCAAGGCGAGTAAATTTACAACACACTAGCAGGCCTTGAAAAGCCTTAAAAATATCACGGAGATTTAGTGATTTACCCACAATCAAAGGATGTTGAGCCAACATGAGACTGTAACCAATATTAAAGTGAACAACTCAAATGTTGCAGGGCATTATGCTTCACACTCAGAGGCACTGAAAAAATGACAGTGACAGGGTGATAGCTTGCAAGCGCTAACAGCAGTCTTATAATTGGCAGTGTGTGGGATCATGAATTCATGATGGCATGTGTTAGACTTGGCATCCTTGGCGTGGTTTCCCCTGACTTTATGCTTCTACCGCCTGTATTTTTGATGCTGTGCTGGATTTCGTTTTTGCTGGCTTAGATGCTTTGCAAAAGACACACAATTGATGGACGGAATGCAGAACAAATCAAAATATTCACCCCCAGTCAAGAGATCTGGGTTAAATCCATCATTCTTTTGCTCATCACGCCACCCCAGTTTAGACCTGGCCATATGCTTTGAGCACTTTGCCACGGCTGATCAGTGTCAAAGTGCAAGTGCTCCCTGTGTAAATTGTTATCATTATTGGTTATCCATGATTGGCATATTTGATTTACTGGTAAGCCCCTAGTAAAGTGCACTGAGTGTGCCAGGGCCTGTAAAATCAAATGCTACTAGTGGGCTTGCAGCACTGATTGTGCCACCCACCCAAGTAGCCTTTTCAAATGTGATTGTGCCTGTGTGCAGTTTTACACTGCTATGTTGACCTGGCAAGTGCACCCACTTGCTAGGCCCCCACCTTCCCTTTTCTTACATGTAAGGCATCCCTCAGGTAGGCCCAAGGTACCCCCATGGGCATGGTGCAGTGTATGTAAAGGATGGGACATGTACTAGTGTGTTTTACATGTCCTGATAGTGAAATACTGCCTATTTCGTTTTTCACTAGTCATAGCCATATTTATTGTACAGTTAATAAAAACCTTTACAAAAAAGCAGATATTTAAAATACTAAGTACTGTTAAAAATAGCCTTTTCAAGTGCAAGCAGTAATAAAGTGCTAAGAGCTGCTAATAAATGTTGCACTTAGTCCATAGTGAGGTTTGTTACAGCCGGCCTCTTTGCAACAGTTGGTGTCCTGAAGTATTTCAGCCTTGTAAAAAAATTACACATTTCAGTCCGACATCTGGTTGGTAGGTTCAGGCAGTCCATGTCCAGAATGCAAGTTTTGAGGCTGGGTACCTGCTGCTGTTGCTCCGGCCTTCCCCTGGGCATTCAGTTTAAAACTTTTTGAAATTGCAAATCTGAAATGCTTCAATTTGTAAGGTGCAAGCAGTGCTTAGAGTCTAAGGGGTGCAGGTCATAAATAGTTTTGCTCCTCAGCCTGAGTATTCCAATCGCTTTTGATCCAGGTAAATGTTTCACGTACTACTTGTTGTACCTGCTATACCTAGTTTGGTAGCTACTATTTTAAGATATTTAATGGTTTTTATGTTGATTTGACAATTCTGCGGATTCAGGCTGGCGATTACTGCCTGCCGGCATGTGCGTATACCCAGGCTGATAAAGTCGGCATGCAGTAGCAATTTCCTTTGCGGTAAGAGCTGAGGGTAGATGTATAGGACGTGGATTAGGGTTTCTTTTCCAAGTCCACATAGACCGCAGCTAGTATCATGGTTGGCAGAGCGGCGCCAGGCCAGACGGTGGTCCAAGAAATACCGCTCCCCCATTCTTAGTGCCATCAGCCTGTATTTGATCCATAATGGATAAGTATTGGTTTTATAGCTCTGTTGTTTTTTTGTGGAGTATGAGTTCATCAGTGACCATGCATGCACACGTTTACACAAAGCTGCCTTGTCCTCTAGTGTCGATATTTTTTTGGCCGTGGCAGAGTCAGTTTTTTAGATGCTTGTTGGGAAAGGTATTTTCTCCAGGCTTCTATTAATGAGAAGTCCCTCAGTAGGTTGTCTAGTTGGATCTTATATGCCGTTCGAAGATGAGAAAGCAACTGCCGGATGCCCAGGACTGCTTGGTGATGGAGAATTCTACTCTCACTTGGGCCGGAGATGTACTTTTTAGCTGGCGTAGGGCTGATTTATAGATTCTTGTGAGTAGTTTGTCAACAGGCCCGATTTCTTTCCCTTGAGTAACTTCACTGCAATAAGTTAGAGTAGGGCTAATGTTTGCCTTCATTACCTTGAGCAGCGTGTCAAGACTAGGGCCTTGTAGCTTCTGGGCAATAGACGTGAAGGCAAACAGTAGGCTAGAGCCCTTAGTGTTGGTTGAATGAACGTGGCGGGTGAAAGACCACCTGCTGTCTTTGAAAACTCGCAAGTACTTGTAGTCTTTGCTGTGTTCTAGGACGTCGCCATTAAGATACCACCTGTTCATCAAGCCGTATTTTAGGCTAAAGGCTACCGTTTTGGTTTTAGCTTGGTTGATGCCAAGCATGTTTGCTGCTGTGTAGTCCTGAAGCGTTGATACAAGTCATTGTAGTCCTAGCTTTGTCTGACTGAGGATCACTAAGTCGTCTGCGTATATCAGATGAGTCATTCTTTTCCCTCCGAGCTTGGGGGGGTGGCAATTTGCTTTGTTGAGGTGGTTGGACATGTCTGCTATATAAAGGTTGAAGAGCAAGGGTGCCAACACACAGCCTTGTTTTAGGCCATAGTTTGTTCAAATCCTCCTTGACACACAGCCATCCCCCAGCTTGATCTGCACCGAGATGTTCGAGTATAGGTCTATTATTGCCCTCAGCAAGATGTCCGGTAAGGCCCAGTCCCATAACTTGCACCACAGCCGACTTCTAGAGATGCTATCAAACGTGGCCTTAAAGTCCACAAAGCAGGTGAAGAGTGTTCCTTTCCGTCTGTTAGCTTTGTCTCACATTAGGGCAAGGACCATTAGATTCATAATGGTCCCGCAGCGGTCTCTAAAGGCGCATTGATTTTCGGGGACGATACCCTGTTCTTTGACCCATAATCTTAGGTCGTCGAGGAGCAGGCTTGAACGTATCTTGGCATCGTTATCTATTAGTGCAATCCACCGGTAGTTATGGGGATCTGATTTGGAGCCTCCTTTAAAAATTGGTTGAATAATGGAGCCTCTCCATGAGTCCGGAATGGTGTTAGCTGTTAGGCAGTATTTGGACAGTGGAGTTAGTATCTCGCACCATAGTTCAGGCTCATAGGCAAACAGAGCTGTGGGAGGCCCATTGGGGCCAGGGGCACTGTCTTTTCGTAGTCGTCTTAGTTTGCTGGTGCAACGCTCTTCAATGCGGATGTTGATCATGACTGAAGTTGGAGCGTCAGGTGAGTAGCTTAAGTTCTGATTCGAGCATGGTTTTCTTGGCAATGTGCTTGGAGGCAATGGACGTGGCGATTGTGTGGAGAACTGAGCCATAAGGTATGAGGCCCACGCATTGTCGAGCGGATAACCGGCCACGAGGGGAACGGTCACTGCACTCCCTGTTCAGCCGTGAGGGGAACGGCTCTCTCTTTCTTGTTCTCCTCGCCAGCCATACAGCCGTGAGGGGAACGGCCCGAAGGAACTACAACTCCCGGCAGGCTAAAGCTGGACGCCTGCTCCCGCTACTACGCAAGCGCCAGGAGGCACTTTTAGTCCTGCTGAGTCCCCCGCTGCGCGGGACGCATTGTCGAGCGGATAACCGGCCACGAGGGGAACGGTCACTGCACTCCCTGTTCAGCCGTGAGGGGAACGGCTCTCTCTTTCTTGTTCTCCTCGCCAGCCATACAGCCGTGAGGGAACGGCCCGAAGGAACTACAACTCCCGGCAGGCTAAAGCTGGGCGCCTGCTCCCGCTACTACGCAAGCGCCAGGAGGCGCTTTTAGTCCTGCTGAGTCCCCGCTGCGCGGGATGCATTGTCGAGCGGATAACCGGCCACGAGGGAACGGTCACTGCACTCCCTGTTCAGCCGTGAGGGGAACGGCTCTCTCTTTCTTGTTCTCCTCGCCAGCCATACAGCCGTGAGGGGAACGGCCCGAAGGAACTACAACTCCCGGCAGGCTAAAGCTGGGCGCCTGCTCCCGCTACTACGCAAGCGCCAGGAGGCGCTTTTAGTCCTGCTGATTCCCCCGCTGCGCGGGACGCGCGCGGGTCGCGCCCGGGCAAAGCCCGGGCCAAGGGCGGGCCCGTCCTTGCCCGTCATAGCCTGGAAGAGGCTGGGCTGGGCTACCTCCCTTTCCCCCACAGTAGAGCGTGATAGCTCCTCTTAAAGTGCATAGGTTGCTGATTGAGTCCACCCTTCGCCAGGTACTGGTGTAGCTGTGTGTTTATTCTTGTCCCTTAACTGGAACTATTGTATTTTAACTTTCTCCCCAAGTGGTTTTTTCTTTTTTTTTGGATTATCAGGACCTATCAGTGTCGGTTAGTTTTACTTTTTATGGGACATTCTTTTACCTTGAACACTGTTGGCTTCTTTTGCATAAACCTATGACAGTTGGCAGGTTTTATTTTTCGCAGGGACCATATTAGTGCTGCATGTTGTTTGTTATACTTTGCTTATTTTGCACAAATTGTTGGTCGCTCGAATTGCTGCTAGCTCTGTTTTTTCATAAGGACTGTATGTCTGTTATACATATTGTATATATTGCTTACTTTGCACATTGATATTTTATTTGTACAATTCCTAATTGCCGCTAAATTTTACTTTTCCCCTGGGACTGTATTATTATGCTTATTGTATATTAGGTGTTTGAATTTGTTTTTAATAGTGTTTTAACTGGGCTTTTTATCTCTTGACATTTTATAATTTTGTAGTTTTGTCAAGTTTTATTAAGTGCCAATATTTTGCTGCTTCGTCCCTTCTCTTGCCTTATATCCTGCATTAGTTTTATTATTTGAAAAAAATGAGCAAACGGAAAATGACCCCCGGTAATAGTGTGATTGGAACTCTGGATGCATTTCTTTCAAGAGCTGAATCAGCTCTTATTCATGAAATTAAGCTTACGGAAAGGAGGTTGTCATTAGAGCCCCCGTCTCCAGAAGATAGATTGCCTATTAAATTGGTAGCTCCTGTAGTAGAAGGGATTATGAATGCTGATCGCTCTCGGCTTAGTCTTTCTCTCACCCCGGAACTAGCCCCAGTCTCGATGCAAATTTTACCTAGCCCCGGTATAGAGTTGATAACTACCTCTAGCCCATTAAAAGCTAAGACAAGAGGTCAAAAGGCCAAATTAGGCCAGTCTAATAGTAATGACCTCCAGGCAAGGAAAAGAAAAGGGAAGAATGGTGGGTTCTCGAAAAGTAGCAGATCAGCCCACAAGATAGATAGTGGTATCGAGGCGTCTTCTTTTCCCCCAGTAACAAACAGTTTGAACGACTTACCTTCACTCACCCCTAATACATGTACGCTGCCTGGGTCCTGTTCTGTTAAAGATCACGAGGACCATTTTTGGGGGAAAATGGAAATGTTGTTGTCTTCTTCTCTTGATCCAATAAGGCAGAAAATTGGGGCTATTGAGGATGCTTTATCCTAACTCGAGGGACGGACCGGTTGCAATTGTTTAACATCGAAAGTTGCAAATATTAACAGGACATGTGTTACACAGACTGTTAGGGATGTAGTAGTGGGAAATGCATTGCAGGGGGATGTTGAGATGGTCACAGACCCAAAGGAATCAAATAATGACAAAGTCACCACTAGTAGTCATGGTGGAGTGATCTCTCGTCATCCACCCAGGGCAGTGACGCCTGCATTGAAGGACATGACAGGGTTAGCATTCAGGGATTCTCAAACAACTTGTCTTCCCGTAATTAACCTTCCACCTGAATCTACCCCCTATGTTGTTGCTTTAGGGGATGTTCCACCTCTTGAAACAGGGGTTACAGAGGATTATAACCAACTTAAAAACAAATTAACACATTGGTTTGCCCATAATATAGCTACTGGTGTGTGTATTGCTAATAATATCATTATGGCGCGTAGGGTGAGTTGGGTGGGGCCATCTGCTAAAGTGGGTAATAAAGATTGCATTATCGTGAATTTTAATAATCCTAATTTAGTGGCTAGAATCCTGCATAAGGGTGCTAACCGTAATCCCCCTCAGGTGCTATCAGAACTCTCCCTTGGGTTTTTTCTATAAGCCCAGGGTTCCCACAAGTCCTACTGATTATAATGTAAGGACAAATATTGGATTAGGAAGGCTGAATAGTTCCGCACCTGCTGCACAGGCAGCAGTTAGAATGTATCAACCACTCTTCTCGCAGGTCCAGCCGGCTACCACTCCTTTTTGGAAGTACAAAATAGATTTTCTACATTAAGTGGATTAGAAGACTGTGACTGACTATTGCCTATTGAAACACAGAAGCCAGGGGGTGGACACAGTTTAGTGCCCATAGTTGATGCCGTGGGGAGGCCAAGCGTAGTGATCCCTCGTAATTTTATTTCTTGGAATATCGCCGGGCTGGCAACTAAATTTCGAGACCCTTCTTTAGTCAATTTTTTAAAAGAGTTTAAGATAATCAGTCTCCAAGAAACTTGGCTAGTTGAAAGTAACTTGTTTTTAGAAGGATACAAGGCCTATTTTGTCCCTGCTACCCCGTCTTCTAGCGGGAGAGCTAAAGGGGGCTTAGTCACATATGTGTCTGTGGCCTTAGACAGCCAGATCCAGGTTGTTCCTATTTGGTGTGGAGGGATGTTGGCGTTATTTTTTAACACTAGAGGCATTAGATGGGGACTGGTTAATTTTTATAACGCAGTATCTAGTCCTGCCCGTGATTGTAATATAGCTGCCTTATGCTCTTTTTTTAGACGTCCCAACAGATTCCCAGTTTCTGATTTTTTGGTTTCTGGGGATTTTAATGTTCACCCATGTGGTAATCCTGCATTGTCTTGTTTATCCGAACTGGGATGCCCACGAAGGAGTGGATTCCATTTTGATCACCACACACAAGGGGAATCGATTAATAACATGATCCAGGAGTTCAATATGGTGTGTTTGATGGCTCTTGTGGCCCCAAACATCAAATTTTTAACTCCAACTTATAAAGGGGCCAGGACAGGATCTTTTATTGACTATATATTAATTTCCTCCCCTTTGCAGATGTGGATCACAGGTTTTTCTATTGATGAGAGTATATTCAGTGATCATAATCCGCTTTGTGCTCATATAGCTGGACCACTTATTAGTCACATTGAAGGAGCAGCTAAGAGGGGCGTTACGACTCTGACTGACAATAAACGCAGACTGAAATGGACACAGATTGACCCCAAGTTGTTTTATGATAAGGTTAATAGGTTATGTGCACCAGAACTCTTAACATGTCAAAATTCCTGTTCGCCCCCAGATTATTTGCTGGCAGCTTTTGTGACCTTAGCTGGGAAGGTGGGAGATCTTTTAAGCGTTCCGGCCGCAAGGGCTAGAAATCTTGGGCCTAAATGGTTCGAGCTCTGATTGTACCCGAGCAGCTGGCAAGTTGAAGGCAGCTCTTTCATCTACACCCAGAATACAATTAGTGGTCAGCAACTACCGCAGAGAATATAAGGCCGCTCTAGCAGGGCGCAAGACAAAATTAAAAGATGAAGCCTGGCGGGACCTTATTGAGGCAAGTGTATTGAAAAATAGTTCCAAATTTTGGCAAGTGGTGAACCGCCCAGCCTTTGGTATGGATAGGGATCCCGTTTTAGGAGCCTTTATTACAGAAGAGGACTGGGTGTCCCATTTTAAAACTATTTTCGACTGTCCCTGTGATTGTTGTGGCCCAGTGATAATAGACTTAAATGCTCCAGCTCTATCTTTCAGTATCGTTGAGGTTATTGCAGGGATTGAAGGGCTTTCTGCTAAAAAGGCCCCAGGACCAGATGGGATTCCCCCAGACTTATTTAAATCTGACCCTTTTTTTTGGGCACCTATCTTGGTTAACGTTTTTAACGCTGCAGCAAAAATTGGATGCCCCTCTTCCTGGGCTATTTCTACTATTGTTCCTGTTTTTAAAAAGGGCGACCGGGGTAGCCCTCATTGTTATAGACCCATCTCCCTCTTAGATTCTACAGTTAAGGTGGTGGGTCGGATATTATTACAGCGGCTGCAAACTTGGGCAGAGGAAACCGAAATACTGTCAGATGTCCAATATGGTTTTCGCCCCGGTCGTTCCACAATTGCCCAGTGTTTAAATATTCTCATGATTTTCAGTAAATATACTATTGCACGCTCGGGGTCCATATTTTGTGCCTTTATGGATCTGTCATCAGCTTTTGATCGTGTTAACAGAACCAAACTGTGGCAGATCCTGAGGCTAACAGGTGTGAATCCTAGTCTAGTGAACTTCCTGGTGGATCTTCATAATTCTACCCAGGCGAATGTTAGGTTCGCTCAGGATTTGCGTGTTACTGAGAATTTTGATATCAAAAGGGGCGTCCGTCAAGGTTGCATTTTAGCCCCTTTCCTGTTTAATTACTATCTCAACGACTTGGAACAAGAATTATTGGAAACTGGGGTTGATTACCCGTATGTTGGACGTCGTGGCATCCCGATACTGCTTTATGCAGATGATGCCGTCCTTTTATCTAGAACAGAGGTTGGTTTACAATCTCTTTTAAAGGCTTTTGCGGGGTACATGGGTAAACGGGACTTGTCAATTAACAATTCTAAGTCTTATGTACTTAGAATAGGCAAACAATCTGTGAAGCCTTTTAAATTCGCAATTGACTCAATTGTGGTCCCCTCTACAAATGTTTTCTCATATTTGGGGGTTCTTATTGACAACAAATTAAAATGGGGACCCCAAATAGAGAAGAAGAAGGGGGAAGTGGTTCGGGCAAATGCGGCTATTTTTAAATTTGCTTCGAGAATAGGGAAGAAACCGACTGGGGCCATGTTACAAGTTTATAAGGCTAAAAGTCTTTCCATTGCCACATATGGAAGTGAGATATGGGGATATACAGCTGCAGATTCTCTGCAAGTGGTGGAAAATAATTTTTAAAACGCCTCCTGTGTGTCCCTCGGGGGACCCCTAATTTAGCAGTGCATGAGGAATTGGGGGTTTCCTATATCAGTGACATCCTTGCATTACGTCCATTGATTTTTGGCTGAAATGTTGGTTAAATATAGATCTGTCTTTTAACCATTTATTATTAAGAGAGTGCATGTTGCTAGAACAAGCCTCATGTATCCCTTGGCTAAATTATATTCAAAAGAGTTTTAAAGGGATAGGGCGTGGCGAGCTGTATAGCAAGCCAGAATGCATAGTTAAGCAGGATGTCGTAACAAGCAGAATAGCTTTTATGAGTTTGTGGAGGATGGAAAGAGAAGCGAAGGAGCTGCTGAAACCCAGTGTACGCAATTTTTATTAACGAAAACCACTTTGTCAATTGAACCCTACCTTATGGGGTGTTTGTCCTCTCATGAGAAATATCTTTTAACAAGGTTCAGGATGAATTTATACCATCACCTGTTGGTTAGACCAAAAGATTATAAGAGGGCAAGTGTGACGCCATCCTGCGGCTGCGACGGTGAGTCTCCGCAGGATTTGTTGCACTTTATGTTTGCTTGTGGATTTTATGAAGTCCCTCGTAGGATTTTTTGGTCCCTTATTTAAAACGACAGAATTTTAGACAGGTTCGTCCCGCACTTTTGCATCTACAGATGCTGCCTACGGAGTCATTGTCTTTTACACTTGGCTATCTAAAAGCTTGTGTTAAATCGCGATCCTTCATGGATGTTTAACTTGTTATTTTATTAATGTATTTTTACTGTCAGAATGTTATATACCTATGTATGCACTCAAACAACGTGCATAATTTATACATATGCTCCTGGGGGTTGCAGTTTTAATATTCTTGTGGACTGTACATATGTATTTATTGCACATTGTATTTTATATTCCGATTTGCACTTGGGGAGTATGATTCTAATTTGACTGTCTACCAGTTTAAGGAGATTTGATATATTTTTTTTTTTTTTTTGTTTCTTATATTTCAATGTCTGTGCAACTTTTATGGTTTTGAAGCTAAAACCGAATAAAGTTTATTGATTGATTGATTGATTGGTATGAGGCCCACATAGGCTCTGAAATGTTTGCACTCACTGTTCTTCAGGGACCAATTGTGACGCGGTTGATTAGTGACCTAAATTTCGTTTTTCACTATTGAAAGGCTATCGGTCCCATAGGCTAACATGGGAGTTACTTTGTAACATCTTACAAGTATAACTTTCCATTGGGACAAGATGAAAAAGTGGAGTTTAGGCTCTCTGAGCTCAGCATTTAATAACACATCTTTTTAGGGAGATGATTTTAAATTGTGTGTTTTAAAATGGCACTTTTAGAAAGTAGGCATTTTCTTATTTAACCATTCTGTGTGCCTCTTCTATTTTGTGTATTGACTGTCTGGTTTTAAAGTGACAGAGGCTGGGGATGTGCATTCACCGTATACTGCCACAAGGGGGGCTGAGGTGTGTCCTGCCTTTCGTGGGTGACTCAGAGCTGAGCTGAATAGACCTTGGCTGCATTTAGAGTGGTGGGAGGAGTTTCACTTATTCCTGAATAGGCAGTGTCTTCTCTGCACAATGCTGTCTCCAGCTCCTGTAGTGATGCTGCACTAGAGAGGACAGAACTGGTTTGGACTGGGCTCAGAGACCCTTGCCACAAAGAGAACAAAGACAATATGGGGTATAAGTAGTGGACCCTAAACCCCAAAGAATTAGATCACTTCTTAACTAAAGAGGAACCTTTTGCCAAGGAGACGAGCTGGAGAGCTGTAAGGAGGAGTACTGCCCTTTTGCTGTGTGCTTTGCTGGGTTGGCCTACAGTTGCTACTTCTGCCAAGGAAGAGGACAAAGACTGGAACTTTGCTGTGAACCTGCTTGAAGAAGAATCTCCAAGGGCTTGTGTGTGCTGGCCTCCTGTTCTGAAGTCTCAGGGACACAAAGACTTCACCACCAGCTCCCCTGAACTCCACTGCTGGGAGTTCTGACCTGTCAGGAGGTGCCTACTCCAGTTTTGGGCTTCTGGAGGTTGTTCCTGCTGTTGGGAGCTGGAAGAAACTTAAAGAAAGCAAGAAAAACAACTGTGATGCCGTCAGCAATGCTGCCAGTGACGCCTCAACCTGCACCAAGGCCAGGGGCACCGCTCCTGAAGTTCACGACGCACCCCCCCGCCTGCGTCGCGGCTCAGACGCCCTTCGATGCATGCAGTTATCGGCCTTCTCAACGCCAGCGCTTGCACCGACGCCGTCACTGCCAGCATCCCGTTATTGCGGAGCCGATAGCCGATGAGGGTGACTTCACAGACTCTTCTACTTCGCATCTTCTCATCGGAACCGACACAGCATCTTCCCCTGTCCTGGACTCGACACGTCGCCTCCTTGCGGACACAATGCCTCGCCTCCCCCGTGGCAACCAGGGAATCAGCTTTGACCTCAGCACCAACGCCTCACCTCCACAACGCCGTGCATCGTCCATAGACATGGTTTTCCAAGGTACTGTTGTTTGGGGGTCTGCGTGACTCCATGCCAGATGCAGGGCACCTTTTCAGTGTTTGCATTAGTTATACATCTGTTTTTCTCACATTACTATAATCTTGATGTTACTGCTTCATTTGAGCGCAGCCTAAAGATCTCAAGATTTCCCTTTATTTGTGCCTAGCCTTTACTTTACGCTTCCTGCCCATGACCCAATTCACTCTCCTTGCTGAAACAGTGGTCTAATGGCACTCTAGTTGTGGGAAGACTGTACGTCTTGACATAGAACAGTGGATAGTTGAACACCACGTTCGGAAGCCTTTCACCACCACTAAAAGATTTACAAATAAACATAGCATCAAGTTAGGTTTTGTCTTTCATGGGATGGTGTGCTATAGGACATTTATGTGCACACAAGAGCCAGGTGCCTATAGAAAGTGTCTAATATAGCACTATCTTCAACTGCAAATAATGCTGCTTCATTCTACAGCCTTGCATCCTCAAACTGCACGCTATCTCAAAAAGTATTCTTCATATTTCTAAAATCTCACATGAAAACTGACCATAACTCAAAACTCCTGATTGTCGCCTTTTTTGTCATATAGCCCTCCCTTTCCATTTTCGGTAGGCCTTACCTCTCTGAACACTATCTTCTGAGTCACTTGCATGTCTGCCTTAATCTTTATTAATGCATTTTTGCAAACTGCCCACAACCCATTTCAAACGTCACAAACTCTCCTTCTTTGAAAGTTATGCCCTTACAACCTAACAATACCTAATCTCCTGTAGCGCATCTATTAAACCCACAAACCATCTGTATAAACTAACATTATCCCTCACCCCCACTAATGATCATGCCTAATTCCTGTTAATTTATTCTACTGCAGAAAAACTGGAGTGAATGTATGAAAGGGTTTGCTTGAACGCACAAGAGTAATCCTTATAACCAACAATAACCAATGACACTGGATTAACAACTAACCTTGGGTTCCCAAGAGGTGGTGCCCGGCGGATAGTGCTTCAATGCCTCGTCAGGGGGAGTGAGCACTATATAAATGCAATTACAATTACAATTACTCTCCATTTCAAATTAAAAAGTGCATGTACTCAGTCCTGGACACATATATGCCAACATTTTAGAAGAGCAAAGTGGGAGATTTAAAAAAATAATCGGGAGCCTGATTTGGGTCTATTGGCATGTATGAGGACAGTACCTCCCCCATTTAAAGCACTGAATATAAAAGTACTTATTCTTTATGATTTTGACTAATTTTTGTAAACCTGGTTTCACTTTGTGGTAGAAACAGATGTGAAACCCATGGGTGATCCAGAAACATAGCTGCAGAGTCTTTCAGTTACTTTACAAGTGGGCTTATGTGTGATATTTCAATGTGCTATGTGTGGCACTGTATTAAAAGTAAAACAAAGCAGAGAAGTCAGATATTACCACGTTTTTTGCTGTCTAATAGTCTAGAAATGGGCATAAAAGCGCTGAAACACCATTGCAGTGTTTTGCTAAGTGGTCTTGGCTAAAAGCCAGATTCAGATAAAAAATATCAAAAAAAGAATTAAAATGAGTAGAAAAAAAGCCATTTGTGACAGCGTTGTATCTGTAATTTCTTAGTCAGAAAGGTGGATTGAAATAAATAATATACAGTTAAATCCGATAGACCTTTCTGTTTGTGGGGTGTGTATGGTTTGTAGTTCTCCAAAACCACACAATTCCCAGAGGCAATAACTGAGCTGCACCTTACAATGATTTTTCACTGTCTACTGACTGGACAACAATTCATATGGTAAAATATAAGAAATGAGGCAAGGCCCTCTGTCCCCATCTTCTGAACCTCTATGTTGTGGCTTTGCAGCAGGGGTTTTTCCCGCCGGAACTAGATAGTGCTACAATTGTGGTCCTACCCAAGGAGGGGCTCCCTAGAGATCAGTGTTCCTCTCACCGGCAGATCTCGCTGATCAATGTCGACATCAAGATCTATGCCAAAGTACTGGCCGCGCGGCTGGGCAAAGCCTTGCCCTATCTAGTCCACCCCGAACAGTTCGGATTTATGCTGGGCCGTAGCACGCGCCATTGTATTAGGAGGGTCCAGGTGGCGCTGTCCTGCATGGCAGACCTCGATGGCACTCTGGCTCTCCTGCTGATAGAGTTCACTAAGGCGTTTCATACAGTGTTGTGGGACTTCCTGGATGGGGTTCTTGGTTGGGCTGGTCTGGGGGAGGGGTTTTGCCGTATGGGTGCGGCTCCTTCACCACTCCCGACTCCTCAAGTCAGGGTGAACGGAGTTCTGTCTCCAGTATTCTCCACTGAAAGCGGCACGTGCCAGGGGTGCCCCTCATCCCCGCTATTTGCCCTAGTGATGGAGGCTCTGGCGTGGGTCCTACGGTGTGTTGCTCAGGTGTGGGGATGGCAGGGGGGAGCTAGTCATGAGGATCGCGTATCATTATAAGCGGACTATATGCTCTTGTTCTTGAGTGACCCACAGCGCTCTGGCCACAGGTGCCTTAAAATGCTCAAGCTCAACGATGAGGCATCCGGGCTTCGGGTAAATGAAGGCAAATCTTGCCTAGTAGAGAATAGGGGTGATGCTCTCGGTGGGTTTGGTGCCCTAACATCCCCTCTCGGCATAACTCTAGGGGTCTACATTTCTCCCATGCCGGACCTGGGCCCTTAACTTCCGATGTCTGGACCTACAGCTCGATCGCGACTACAATCGTTGGGCCACACTCCCACTAAATCCCATGGGGTGCACAGCCCTCTTTAAAATGGTGTGCCTGCCACGCTACTTGTACGTGCTGAGCAACTATCCATACTTCATCCCTTGCAAATGGGTTCACTCCTTAGCTGCGAAAATGACCAGATTTGTGTGGGCCGGGGGCCGACATAGAGTAGCGTTCCATTCACTATGTAAGTCTTCGATTGACTGGGCCTCTCAGATATTAACTTATATAACTTGGCGGCGCATCTGGTCCCGGTCAATGATTAGTTTATGGGGGGGTGGGACGACCCGGCGTATCGGTTGGAGATACATACGCTGGGGATGGATGGCATGCTTGATCTCCTATATGGAGCACGCATATCGAACACTTTGTCTTCCTGTACACGGATGTCCCTCGCCTGTTGGAGAGTGGCTCTTCGCCTACTGGTTGGTATCGCCACCTCACTGGGATGACTCCTTTGTGGCGTGGAACGTGGCTAAGTCAGTTGTCGGCACTAGAGTGCTTCCTATCTTGGGACCGCCTTGGGATTTCCTATCTTGGGGATGTTTATTAGGGGGGGAACATTATATCCTTTCAGGATCTAAAACGCAAGTATTGTTTGCATAACTCACAGTTTTTTCGGTACCTTCAGCTATGACATGCTCTGTTAGCCCACGACCTTCCGGAGGACTCTTTACCTGAGTACAGTCCATTGGAGGCGAAGATCTTTCAAGAGAAGTTGGGTAAAGGGACAATTTCTGTGATTTATCTATTGCTGCCGATTCACGCTCCTGATGGCTTTATAAACCTCGGCAGTGATGGGAAGCCTCTGTGGGAGTGCTAGACGAAAAAGACTGGACTGAGGTTTGTATGGCGTATAGGGAATTGGCGATCTCAACGCGGCTGCATATGATCCAGTTTAACTATTTGCATGCGACATATCTCATGCCAAAACTGTTGTGCGCGTGCCTTTGGGTACACATGCGGCATGTGCGCGGACTTCTATCATGTTGCCTGGGAATGTCCGGTACTGCAACCATTCTGGGAAGAGGTGGGTCGCATACTCTCTGATGTCCTAGGCCGCTCTCTGGAGTTCACCCCTCGCGTGGCTTTGCTTGGGCTGCTGGAGGAAGTGGGGGGCTCCAGAGCTGAACGTGCATTCCTGGGGTAACCTATTTGGTTGCCATCGGGATGTGGCACGGGCATGGACGTGGGAGAAGCCACCAACAATTGGGAGCTAGTGGGCAGGGGTGGACTGGTGCACGCATCAAGAAAAGCCTGTCTTCGAGGTGCGTGGCTGCCCCCAGAAGCATGTGTGGATATGGGGAAAATGGTGTGATTATTATGGCCTGTCGATTAGAAATGGTAATGTTGTATGTCTCCTGTACACAAACCCGCCACAATGTCACTCATGTATTTTGCTTGTATTTTACACCGTGTGATAAGCTGTCATGCCGTAAAACGTCAATAAAATTGGTTATAAAAAAGATATATAAGAAATGAGAAATGGGTGTGAAGGAAACCTATGTGTTTCTGAAATGTACTCAAGATACTGAGTTTAGAAACAGCAGTCATTTGTACAGCACTGAATTTATAGTTACACATACTATCACATGGTTCAGAAGGCATTCTGCCAAATATCTTCTTTCTTGTACACTGGCTTACATTTGGAAGCCACAAATGCAGAGAAATCCAATTGTTTTTTTTTGTTGTTGTAAATCTTTTTATTGACAGGTTTACACATTTTAATCACTATACAAATATTAATGTTCAGGGATGCAGTCTTATCGCTACGCTGTAACACAAGCCCCAAATCATTCACACTCTTTGCCAATTTCATGTTCGGCCTATTTAATCGTGAGTTACCCTGGGTCCATCTCCAGCCCCATCTGCGGGGGCTCACAGATTCTTCCTCTATAATCATTCCATTTCTCCCAAATCTGTAACCACTTCTTGGGACATCCTCTGGATTCATATATTGTCTTTTCTGTCACCATGCACAAGTCCATATCCCTCTCCCATTCTTGTAGTAACGGTGTTTCCTGGGCCCCCCACAATTTTGCAATGTTACGTTTGGCTATGATCAGTCCCAATGCCACCCATATTCTTTCCTTACTACTTAAGTCAGTTGGACCCCATATATTTAGGAGGCACATCTTTATACTGTTTTCTATCTTGTTCCCCATCACTTCTTCCATGCATTTCAACAGTGCAGCCCAGTAACTTTGTATGTGTGGACAATTCCAACTCACATGTATAAAAGTACCCTCTTGCCCGCAGCGTCTCCTGCACCCTGAATCAGTTCTGTAGCCCATCTTTACCAACGCTGGACCCGCAAGATATGTCCTATGGAGTACCTTAAGCTGCACCAGTCTCAACCTGGAGGAGATAGCAATCTCTCTGGGGGAGGCGATTGCCTCTAGCCATTCTTCCTCCTCCATCTCTGCTACATCTTGCTCCCATCTAGCTCGAAGCTGGGTGAGAGGGTCAGTCATGTTGTTGATCAGCTTCCGGTAGACCAGTGAGATGGATTTTTCCGGCATGTAGCCATCTAAAATCCTATCCTCCAGAGGGGAGGACTCCGGGAGTGTTTCCCCTTTTGTAATAGCTGCTTGCAGTGCGTGCTTGACCTGTAAGTACCTAAAGTACTCTGTTTTTGCAAGGTCGTATTCAGTTTGTAGCTGGGTGAAAGTCGCCACTTCTCCCACCTTCCATAAATCCCCTACCTTAGAGATGCCAATCAAGTCCCACCGGTCGAACCCCTTAGTGTTCCTTAAATTACCTAATATGTCTGCGTCCCATAGTGGGGTAAATTGCGTAACCCTTCCCTCCCAGCCCAAGCTCTTCGTGGCTGTCCGCCATATCTGGACCGCATGCAATGTGGGGCCTGACAGTTTCAATTTAGTGGGTTTGGAGTAAAGTACCCTTGTAAAATCTCCCCCTGGTAGTAACCACCTATCCATTTGGTATCCAGGGTCACCTGGGGGTCTATATTGACTTTGATTAATCGCTGCGAGCTGCGCCGCCCATTAATATCGTTTAATGTCTGGAAGACCAACTCCCCCGTCATACCACCCCCTTGTGAGATTTAGAGTTGATATCCTGGGCGGTTTCCCTTCCCACATAAGTTCTCTTTGGGTGGCTTCTATGGCTTTAAAATATTCCGCTTTTACTAGATTTGGGGAGTTCTGCAGGGCATACAGGAATCGCGGCAGGGACATCATTTTAAAAAGCGCAGCTCTCCCCAGCAGGGACAGTGGGAGTGATTTCCAGTGATGAACATCGCTTCTAAGTCTTTGTAGCGGGGGTAGGAGATTTTGCTCATAGAATTTCATCGGGTCTCTCGTGACATAGATTCCTAAGTATTTGAATCCCTCTAATGCTTCCTTGATAACCGTCTCTCTGGGCAGGGAGGGAAGCTTGCCACCGAGGACAAAGATGACTGATTTAGCCCAATTTATTCTGTACCCCGAATATTTCCCAAAGTTGTTAAAAATATGCAAAGCTCTGTTCAGTGAGGTCTTGGGTGATGCCATGTATAACAGAATGTCATCCGCATATAGCGATATGCGGTCTTCCCATTCCTCGGCCCACTTCAGCCCCCTCATGATTGGGTCCCTCCTTATCCACATCGCCAATGGCTCTAACATCAAGGCAAAGAGCAACGGTGAGAGTGGGCACCCCTGCCTCATTCCCCTCCTGAGGGTAAACACTGGGGACTTCCGGTTATTTACGACTATTTGAGCCAGTGGGTCCCTGTACAGTAATTGGACCCAACTCAAAAATTCGGGACCGAATCCGAATTTCTTTAGAACGGAGAACATGTAGGGCCATTTGATCGTGTCGAACGCCATGGCTGTATCAAGGGATACCACCACCACGTCTTCACGCATTGTATCTGCTCGTGCCATCACTTCGTGCAACCGCCGTAGATTAAGAGCCGTGTTTCTGGCTGGCATAAAACCGGATTGATCCGGGTGCACCAATTTAGGTATGACCTGAAGCAAGCGGGTGGCCAGTATTTTAGTGAGGATTTTGGCTTCTGCATTGAGCAACGATATTGGTCTGTACGAGGAGCATTTATTCTTAGGCTTCCCGCTTTTGTGAATAACTACTATGGTGGCCGGTCTCTGGTCTATGGGGAGTGATCCTTTCTCTCTACTCTCTTGTAACATTGTTATTAGGTAGGGCGCCACCTTGCTGGGAGCTAGCTTATAGAGCTCAATAGGCAAGCCATTTGGGCCAGATGCCTTTCCCGCTTGCAGGTCTCTAATCTCTCTTTCTTCCTCTATGTTTGTTAGGTCTATTTCTAGACTCGAACAATCATCTTCCGAGAGTGCGGGCAGGGGCATGTCAGACAATAAGGAGATTGCTTCTTCCGCTGTTGAGGACGTATGGGACTTATAGAGTTGGCTATAGTATGCCCCAAATTCTTCCGCAATCTCTTGTGGTTCGGTAAGGCGTTTGCCGGAATCGTCTATTAGCTCTACCACTAGTCTATTTGTAGTAGCTCGTGCCTGGAATGTTCATCGGTGCAGAGCCTCACTGCATGAGGGTTCTGCACCGAGCGTTAGGAATTGGCGGTTGAGTTGGGATCGATGCTGGTGCAGCTGCTCTGCTTGATGGTCCAGAGTTTCAATAAACTTCGTGATCTACTTACC
This sequence comes from Calotriton arnoldi, assembly GCA_963921515.1. Classification (NCBI taxonomy): domain Eukaryota; kingdom Metazoa; phylum Chordata; class Amphibia; order Caudata; family Salamandridae; genus Calotriton; species Calotriton arnoldi. The sequence goes on along the minus strand of CAWUFW010000656.1, from coordinate 2,276,244 downwards.
TGTCTCCAGCTTGTTGATTACCACATTTCTTTGGCGACGAGTTGCTGGGCCATCGGAACGGACCTGCGTGCCTGCACGGAAGCGGCTTCTTCTCCGACTCGCATTCCTGTTTCACGTCGCGGAAGAGACTCGACACATAAATAAGGAAATCTGTCAGGAAGGAACCATACCGCACTCCTCCACATGGTGCAAGGGCAGAGCAGCCGCGTTTGATGCAGCATTTCAAAGCTACGGACAGCGTCGTGAAACGCATAGAGGGATTTGCGTTTCACTGAGATCACCGTTACGGAAGCCTGACGACGGCGTGATGACGCAGTAACGGTGAGCAGAGACAGTGAGCGTTTGATGCTATCAGTGGAACGCAAGGCTTGTGTTCTAGGAGCAACTAGAGACACACGTAATGTCAATTGTGACGTCACAAAGCCTGTAATCAAGTTTGCCTCCTTCTTCTTCAAGCAGTACTTACGTCACAAAGGGAGCATTATTCCTTTTCTTCAGCTTCTGCGAGGAAGTACTTCACTAAGGGAATATTATTTTCAACACTACAACATTATTTTTATGTGTATTTAAGCACCCTCTTTACTAAAACGTTCCCAATAATGCCCACATTCTTACATATGTGTGGAGCATGTTAGGTTCCATTGTCAGACACCGTGCATTTGTCACACTGTATCAATACTGATTTTTTTATTATTTAATTTTTAAAAAAAATTATACATTTGTGACTTTGCTCAGTGTTTCTCTGTGTATTCTACAATATTTTTTTTACCAACATGCAAGCTGTTTCACCTCCTCCGTCTTTTCTGGAAACACCGGGTGAAACTCCAATTAAGTGGAAACAGTGGTACGATGGATTCGAAACATATCTCGGTGCAATTGGAGCCAATCGTTTCAGAGCTGAAAGAAGGAAATATCTTCTTCTTCATTCTTTAGGTTTCGAAGGAAGGGAAATTTTAAAACACCTCCCTCCTCCTGTTATTATGAATGAAGAGGTACTTGATGAGCTGGCTTGCTCTCTCCTATCCAGCCCGGCCAACAATTTCCCGGCTTTGTCTCCGACTTCGCAGATCCTACTAAGCGTTGCCCTGTATTGTGCTTTTGCTGCATCCGTCGCAAGAGCTGCATATTCTTTGGTCTTAATTTTTAAGGTGTGTCTAGTTTCGTCTGTAGACGTTTCCAGGAGTTGTTTTTCCAATTGCAGTATTCCTGTTTCTAGTTTGACTAGCGCCGCCTGCTTTTCTTTCCGAGTTCCAGCGATCAGGGAAATAGCGTGGTCTCTAATAACTACATTGAATGCCTCCCAAAGTATTTGTGCTGAATCCACTGATTATACGTTTTCCCTGAAATAAAGCTCAGTCTCCTTTATGATTTTTTCTCTAATCAGGGGGATCCTAAGATACCAGGGATTTACTGGGGCTACCCTTCCCGCCCGCGGCTCTCACACCTCTATCAGAGCCCAAATTGGAGAGTGGTCTGATATGCCCCTTGCTAGGTGGCTCACCTCTTTGATCTGGTCTAGTTGGTCCACCGGTATTATGATATAATCTATTCTAGACATGCTGCGGTGAGCTCCAGAGTAGAATGTATACTGTTTCTCCATAGGATGGAGCACCCTCCAAGTGTCAACCAACCCCATCGCTCCCAGGAAGTTGGGGATTTGTGTACGAGTAGACGGTATCTCCCTCGAGGGCCAGCGATCTAGTTGACCTGAGACGACTGAGTTGAAGTCGCCCCCTCTAAGGAGCCTACCCTTTGGTAGTGCTAGTAAGAGGTAGGCCAGGTCGTTAAGAGCTAGGGTCTGGAGGCCAAGTGGCACGTATACAGATGCTAGGTTCAACATGCGGCCCTCCCACCTCCCAGAGATCACCACGAATCTGCCCAGGTTATCCGTTCTTACGCTATCAATCGTCATCTGAAAGTTTTTCCGCACCATAATTCCCACCCCCTGGGATCCGGAGCTGAATGCTGAATGTGCCACCAGTTTATAACCCCACCTGGTCATTGCCCCACATGCATTCCCAATGAGATGTGTCTCCTGGAGTAAAATCACATCTGGGGAATGGCGCTTTACATATTGCAACAAGATGCCTCTCTTTATCTTGTCACCCAGACCATTCACGTTCCAGGAAAGTAGCTTAAGTCTCTGTTGTAGCCGTGGACCCATTTCTATTTGTTTTGGTACCTTGTCTCATCAGGAGATCCCCTTCCAGTCTCAGGCGATCTTTTTTTTTATTTTTTTACTACAGCCGTCAGTCCAATACCCTCTAGTGCCTGCGTCCCGGCGCAACGTGCTAAAATCTTACCAATCCCTGTCAATAGTCTCATATCCGTGTCATCTAAACTATATACAGTGATGCAGCGCGTACAATAAAAACTATCCTCCTCCCAGGCTACTTATAGGTCATCCAGGGGCAAACTATATTTCTCATATCCACATGACGATGGGGCCCATAAACATCGCCTAAACACACACACATACACTCCTGGATTTCCTTTTACACCTTTATGAAATTCCGTACTCCTAGGAGAAGCATGAGAACTAAATGGAGAACACCATTTTGTGTACCGCTGGAAGAGCAAGGATATCTATTTACCTTAATTTGTCACTTTCTTTTAATTATTTCTTAAGATATTCCTGCTCATTGTTTTGTCGATGAATCATTCATTTAAGAAATTAGTTCATAGTGATTAAGACCAGCTGAATCACAATCAACCAATTACTCAGGTCACAATCAATTAGGAAAATAACCACTGAGTCATTTTGGTTTTTAAAGAATCTTAAATTTTATATAATTTTAAAAGCATGAAAAGATTTAATACTTTATTCAATTATTCATTTTAAATTCACAATTTTATTAAGCATAATCAATTTATTGCAGAAAGGAAATTTTGTCATGAAGCCAAAAACCTTAGTTACCTGCCTAGCTTCCTAATTTAGCCTAATGATTTCTAACCTAACTTTGGGATTAGAAATAGCCTGATTCTCATACTCAACTGTAAAGTTAAGACCGCAACAGCAACTTCAGCTCGTCAGCATCAGCTACCTGCAACCCGTCTCCTCTACTGCAACCACGACTCTCGAACTGCAACTCTCTGGAACTTCCCTGGAACTTCCCTGGAACTGACCCCCTCCCACTAAGAGTAGGCCCTCTTATACCCTAATTCTAACTTTGCTAACTAATTGTTGCAACATTAATATCACGCTTTTCTTTCATTGGTCCATGCATGTCAGCTTATTCATTCTTTAATCAAGTTCTCTTGGATTCAAGGGTCCTTGGATCATTTCCTTTCCCATACGCTTAAACATTTCCATCCGATTCGATCAGTTCATTTGTATCTTCTTTTGACACATTCAAGAACTCCGCAGTCATTGTCCTTTCTCTTGGGCTCCTTTCCCACGGACTCTCTCCTGATCATCACGGCACACTATCAGTTCAATTAGGTCACACCAGCCTTGACCATTTCTTGCATCCTAGCCTCTCAGAGACATCACGCGGCTCCAGATTTCTTCAATCTCATCCCGTACCACGTGTCCCCTTGCGCCTGCGCACATCTTCCCACTGGCGGCCATTTTATCTCGCCACTCGGTTCTACTTTAGAAGCACTAATTTGAGGCAAATAAAACATAATTAAAATAGAGAAAAATATCCCTTTCGTTTCCCTCCCGTCTACGTACCCCAATTAGTTGTTACCTAGCAAAAAGCGACATTTAAGCTGCTCCTTACTTACCATCACTATTGTTTTTGCAACGACACATTTTATTTCTATGAAGCACAAACATGCATTTATTTTATTTAGTACGCTTTTTATTCTTACGTTATGATTAGACACACGGACATTCATTAGTAGATTATTTAGCACGTACATTAGCATATTACCATTCCCACATATACAATGTTGATTAATACATTTAAACGAACATTTTTAATTAATTAATTATATAATTTGTTAGGGGTTAAATTTTTTTATTTTTACTGCTCCATCAATCCCCCTTTGGTGATTTTTAAATCACCACATAAAACCCAAGTCATACTTCTTTTCAGGCAGCATGTCTTTCATCCTTTACTTTCTGTTATTCATATCTCTGTCTCTTCTTCATCTTGCCTTTTAGTCTCTTTATACATGCTTTCTTTCATTTTCTCCAACTCAATTTCACCCATTTCTCTCTCTCTTTCTCTCATTATTCTGTTATTTCTTCTTATCTTATTCTGTCTTACTTTTCTCTTTATACATGTTATTACTATTTTCAATGTCATGGCTAACAATATCACTATAGTTGCTACTATTATAACTTTCCCTATTACTAGTTTACTCATCCTAGTTAACCAATTTGCTACTGAGGAAAACCCTCTACCAAGTTTTCCCAAAACACTTTCAACCTCCAGTGGGACTAATTCTTTGTGCAGACTTGTAATATTTGTAATATACTTCTGTATATTTTCACTGTTATCCGGAATGTAAGTACAACAATGTTGGACTTTTAACATTCCACAGACTCCACCCTCTTTTGCCAAAAGAATATCAAGGGCAAGCCGATTTTGCATCACCATAGCTCTCATGGCAACCATTTCGGTATTTACCATTAAGAACCCTCCCGCAGTATCTGTAGACAAACGATCTACTACTGTGGATAACTTCCGAATTTTAAATGCATTCAAAGATATTCCCACTGCTGGTATCAATGCTCCAAAAATATCTCCTACAACTTCTGAAAAACTTTCCCTCTTTCTACGTGTAAATCTATTAATCATCTTGTATGTTCCCTTTTCTTCTCTGTCCATGTGAAAGATTTTTGGAAAGACCAGGCCTACATAGCAAGTTCCATACCAATGGTCCGGTAACCTGTAATAAGCTCTATTCCCACAAATATAATAGATACCTGGAAATATTGGATCTTTTCCACCTTTGAATCCCCAACCTCCCAGAATTTGATAATTGTCATGGCAGACACTGGAACCTACAAAGTAATTGTCATAGACTGTCTTATTTCTCCTAATGCACAACTTTCCTGTTTGCGGCCAGTCTAATGTCATTGCTGCATTTATCTTTTTCCCTTCATGATTTCCTTCCTCAAACGTCCATAAACGTTTTCCTTCCTCTTTTATTGCTTCTTTTTGAAATTTCATTCTTCTTTCCTCAACCATGTCTAGAAATACTTTTTCTTCTTTCCTTAACTCACAGGTAAGGTTGTTACTAACTATTTCTTCTAACGTTAATTTTCTATGTTCTAAAAAGAATTCTCCTAAAACCTTTGCTGGTTTTACTTTGTTAAGTTCTGGCACTACAGGAATGTTTGCAAATATCTTATCTATATCAGTATAATAAGATTCTAATCTACCTGTTTTATAAAATAAACTTGCTATTACACTACATGTTATTCCATAAGTCAAAGGTAAGTGATGATAAGTCACACCTTCAGATACTGATGCAGGCAATTGCATACAAACATAACAATCTCTCACTTCCATTGTTTTTACGTACTCATACAACAACTTTGTAAAAACATTCTTTGAAAAATCTGTTACTGACCTATCCTTATGCAACTCTGCACTACTTCTTAAAACAACTTGTTCTTTAATATTAGTTTCTTTTTCTTGTTTAGTATCATTCTTTGCTTCTATCACAGCTACACTAATAGGAATTGTGATTGCTAATACTATCCATATGGTCATTAATAACCCTGTACAAAAGCAGCACATTTTGCACCATCTCTTTATAAAATCACATTTATTTCTTCTATTCTCATTATTCTCCATTTTTCTTTTTCTATTTGTTAAATTTTCAGAAAATTGTGTCACTACACCTCAAAATGACTTAGACGCCACTCTGCTTTCAAAAAGTCTTTGCTTGGTACTTTCTTTAATTCTCTCCAGAATTCTTTCGTTGTCACATCCGGTGATTTGTCACATCCAGTAAAATTGTCACGTCCGGCAGAAGCACTTTAAGTCTTCACTTCAGTCCTTTTGTTGCATCTCACCTTTTCCCATCCGACTTCTCAGTCTCTGGTTTCCGTGAGTGTTTTCTTCTTCTCCTTTGTAATCTGTTAGTGCAATATACAGCCACTCAGGTGACTTAAATTTTGAATTTATTTTCCTTGTCCTTTTGGACTTTTGTAATCTTTTTCCACTGGGTTTTTCTTGTCCCTTTTGACTTGTTACTTCATTTACTTGTTCAGCATCTTCATCTTCTGCTCTTATTATTCTATATCTCAATTTTCTTACATAGCTGTTGGGCCAATTATCTCCTTTTCTTGGCCTTTTTACCTCACCCTCTCTTTCTTCTCTTTCCGACCTCCAATTTCTTTTTCTTGATTCAGTCTTTGCTTTTTCCTCTCCTCCACTTTCTTCTGTTTCTGTTTCAACTGTCTCACTATTGTCTCTTATTTTGAAACTTATAATCTCGTCATCTCCTACTGGTGGATCTGTCTTTTCCTTTTCGTTTTCCCTTATCACTGTCCCTCCTCGGGGTTCTTCCGATTTCGTGTTTTCCTCCTTACCTGCTTCTAAATTTCCCTGTTCTCCTGTTTTTCTATCTATCCCTATTGCTCCTCGGGGTTCTTCTCGATTTTCTAACTTTTTGTGTACTTCTTTCCCTACTTCACCTATTAATATTGTTTCTGAATGATTTCCACCATAACTTGTACTTGGTTGTTCATCTAACTCAATTTCTTGCTCAGTTTCTTCTCTAATTGGTTTATAACCCCAAGTTCTCTTTCGGAATTCTTCCCAATTTGCAGCTGAATCATCAGATCCTGAAGTTGTGTCAGATATTTCCAGATGTCGACTTACAGGTCGATCTTCAAGTTCTGGAACTTCTGAATTTCTTTCTTCTTCTTCTTCTTGTTCCTCTTCTTCTCTAGAGGTGTTTTCCGTTGGGGTCTCCAGATGTCGACTTTCAGGTCGATCTTCAAGTTCTGGCACCCTTTCTTTTATCTTGGTTGTTCCCGCCGTTAAACTTTTATCCCACACTTCCAGACGCCGACTCACATGTCGATCTGTAGGTTCTGGAATTCTGATTGTGTGGCTGGCATGAACCCAGTTCTTTACTCCTGCACACTTGACAGCAGTCGTTGTTACTAGGATTACCTGTCTTGGCTCATCCCAACGCGGAACTAGACAGTTTCTTCTCCTGTGGACTTTAATACGGACCCAGTCTCCTGGATTCAAGTCGTGGGCTGGTTTTCTTTCAAGAGTGGTCGCATCCGGTCCAACCTGATGAAACACAGAACGCACCACATCAGCCAGTCCTTTGCAATAATCCAGTATTAGATCATCAGTTATTGTCAATAACTTGTTGACTGGTACGTGGGCTTGTCTCATTGCTCGTCCCATGATCATTTCATGAGGACTGAGTCCCGTTTTCTTTTCAGGGATGCTTCTGATGGTCATCAGAACAAGAGGCAGTGCATCTGGCCATTTGAGTCCTGTAGCTTGACACATTTTTCCTAATCTGTTTTTAATTGTTCCATTTATCTGCTCTACTACCCCAGAAGCTTCGGGTCTGTAAGCACAATGTAGTTTTTGTTTAATACTCAATGCTTCACAAATCAATTGGATCAACTCATTTTGAAAATGTGTTCCTCTATCTGTCTCAACTGTGACTGGAAAACCATACCTCGGAATGAACTCTCGTAGCATAAGTTTTGCCACTGTTGTTCCATCATTCCTTCTTGTGGGGTATGCCTCCACCCAACGAGAGAACAAACAGACGACCACCAGAACATATCTTAATCTGTTACTAGGGGGCATCTCAATAAAATCCATCTGTATCCTTGTGAATGGACCTCCTTCTCGTCCTATTGTTCCTAGACTCACTACTGTCTTTCTTCCTGGGTTAAATTGTTGACAAATAAGACATCTTTGACAAAGACTTTCAGCAATCGCTCTGAATTTTGGATTGTACCAAGTTTGTCTAAAAAGTCTGATCATTGCATCTCTCCCAATATGAGCTTGTCCATGGTACATCCGTGCCATGTCTGCAATCATGCTATCAGGCATAACTGGTCTTTCATCTCTGTATACCCACACTCCATTATCTTCCTGTCTTCTACATCCTGCTTTAATCCAGTAATCCTTTTCCTCATCTCTTGCTGTTTCTTGTAACTGCCTTACTTCATCCCATGTTTCGACTGCATTAGTGAAAAGCAAAGGACAAGAGACATGCTCCCTTTCTCTATTTCTGTTCAGGGACGCCATGTTTTCCGCACAATATCTAGCGATCTCGTCAGCATAATTATTGCCAACCGCTATGTAATCTTCGTTTTTCTTATGCGCCTTGCACTTCACTACAGCTATTTGTTTAGGCAGCTGTATCGCCTCAAGCAGTTTTTTAACATAATCTCCATTTCTGATAGGTGTTCCTGCAGATGTCAAAAATCCTCTTTGTGACCAAATCTGGCCAAAATCATGTACGATGCCGAAACCATATTGGCTATCGGTCACAATCGTGATTCGTACATTTTTCCCCAATTTACATGCTTGAATCAAAGCAATTAGTTCCGCAACTTGGGCAGACCTAACTCCTTTCAGACAAGACGCTTCCATTACAGTTGCCACTGTGCATACTGCATAAGCTGCGCTTAACACTCCTTCCTTTGTGCGTAAACATGAACCATCTACAAACATGACATAATCGGATTCCTTTAACGGTTCATCTTTTATGTCAGCTCTTGGTTTTGTGCAATATTCCAGCACATTCAGACAATCATGATCTACTTCATCTTGTTCAATTATACTCTCTTCATCTGGCAATGAAGTCGAAGGATTTACATTTATGCATCTATCTATGGTCACATTTTCTGCGCTCAAGATGACTTTTTCGTACTTAGTCAGCCGACTATGTGTCATGTACTGTGTTTTTGTTCTTGTCAAAAGAATTTCTACTGAATGGGGAACATATACTCTCAGTGGATACCCCATCACTATACCTTCACTTTGTTCCAGACTTACACAAGTAGCAGCAACTGCTTTCAAACATCCAGGCAATGCTTTTGCTATAGGATCTAAAACAGCTGAAAAGTAAGCTATAGGCCTCTTCATGGTGCCATGTTTTTGTACCAGTACTGAAAATGCACATCCATCTCTTTCACTGCAGTATAACTCAAAATCTTTCTCATAATCAGGCATGCCTAATGCAGGGGCCTCACACAGTTTCTTTTTCAATTCTTTGAAAGATTTCATTTCTTCCTTGTTTAACTCAAAAGGGTCTTTTACATCTTTCTTTGTCAATTTTTGTAATGGTTTTGCAATCAAAGAAAATCCACTTATCCATTGTCGACAATATCCAACCATTCCCAAAAACATTCTTACCTCTCTTTGAGTCATTGGTGCTCTCATTCCTTGAATCATTCTTACTCTTTCTGTCGCTATTTTCCGCACTCCTTTCTCAATTTTATGTCCTAAATACTGGACTTCTTTCTGACAAAACTGTAATTTTGAAGGGGACACCTTATGTCCTCTTTTCTCCAAATGGTTCAGTAAAGCAATTGTGTCACTTACACATGCCTCTTTGGTTTTCGATGCCACCAATAGGTCATCGATATACTGCACCATCACTGATTTTTCTGGCATTTTTAAATCTTCCAGAGATTTCTTTAGAATCTGATTAAAAATTGAGGGGCTCTCTGTATACCCCTGAGGAATTCGGCACCATGCCAAAATACGCTCTCCAAAACGGAATGCAAATAATGGCTGGCTATCTGGATGCAAAGGAATAGAAAAAAATGCATGACACAAATCTATCACAGTGTACCACTCAGCTTCATGCGGAATTTGATATAGAATCACTGCAGGGTTTGGCACTATTGGACAGCATGGTACAACTATTTTGTTGATCTTTCTCAAATCCTGTACTATTCTGTATGTTCCATTTGGCTTTTTCAGTCCCATAATAGGTGAATTACATGGACTGCTCATGATTTCTTTCAGAATTCCCTGTTCAATCATCTTATTTATCACAGGAGTTATTCCTTCAATTATTTCTGGAGTTAATTTGTACTGTGGCGTGTTTGGATAACATATCCCTTCTTTCACTGTCACTTTTACGGGATCAACTTCTCTCATTAATCCAATGTCTTCTCCTGTAAAATCCCACACACTTTCTTTCACTGCACTTTTTAATTCTTCTGGAAGTTTTTCTGCATCAAATGCAGGAAACAATCCATTCATTTCAGGTTCCTGATTCATCAAAGTTACTTTATACAAAGCATCTTCATCTGAAGTCTGAAAACCAATTCCATCTGGTGTACAATAAATTGTGCAATTCATTTTACACAAGAGGTCACGACCTAGAAGATTTACAGGACTACAATCGCACACTACAAATTTATGCATTTTCCTAAAAGAACCAATTTTTACTTCTACCAATTCAGTAAGTGGGGTTTTAATCTGCTGATTGGCAACTCCTACCACTTGGATGCATTCACCTGAGAGAGGAAGGTTCGGAATTTCCACTGACCTAACAGTAGAACGGGTAGCTCCAGTATCGACAAGGAATGTTACGTTTGCTCCATTCACTTCTCCATCCACAAAGGGACCAGACTGATCTACCTCTAGAGTTGCGCCAAGCACGCACTCTTTCCCCTCTCTTGCGCACCGTCAGAAACTTTCATCCGGGTCATCCTCACTCTGATGCAACCAATACTGGGAAATGTTAGCTGCTCTCGGCAACTGTGTTACCTGCTCTCCTCCGTAGAATCCTGTTTCTGTACTGTATCTTTGCTGGTTAACAGTGTTGGGAAGTGGTGGTTGTGGCACCTGACTTTGTTGAACAACTACCTCATTCTGCACCTGTGGAGTTAATGATTGATGTTCCGGATTAGGTTTAGGTGGGAACTTACACTCATTTCTCCAATGCCCCAATTTTCCGCAATTATGACATGGCCATTTCTTCTTTGCCTCTTCTAGACTCACTTGTCCTTTTCCTTTACCTATATTTGGTCGCATCTTATTTTGTCCTGATTCGTTTCCATTATTATTATCCAATTGAGCTTCTTGTTTTTCTGCCACTTTCACTTGTGCCCACATTGCTTTTTCTTTCAACTTACGCTGTTTACTCTCTATTTCATCACTACAATACTTAGCATACCTCAGCACCTCATCTACACTTGCATTCTGCCAGTTTATCATATGTTGCTTAATCATATCACTTATTTCTTGTTTCAAGCCAAATACAAATCGGTATACAAAATGACTCATATCCTTCTCACTTAATTCCTCATAACCACTATACTGTTTGAAAACCAACAACAATCGCTCATAATATGCATGTACACTCTCCTTGCTTTCCTGTGTAGTTCTATCAATCTTAACCCAATCTGTCTCTTTTGGAGGAATCTTATTTTTCAGAAAGGTAATCACCTTATCATATTTCTTCATCACATCTGGTCCTGGAGCTCCTGTCTTAGGATCTCTTGGATATTCTGTAATTGGCCAGTCAACTGTAATCTTACATTCTGACCACAGATCCGTTGGTACCACTATGTCAAACAATCCATCCAAATCTATCCACAACACTTTCGAGACCTTTACAAACCTTTCTACCTGTCGGTACCACTCAACTGGCTTTTCTCTTAACTTTGGAAAGTCATTTGTAAATGACAGGATGTCCTGCCTAGTCCAGGGAACATGCACATAACTACCACCTGGAGTTTCTCTCATAGGGTACTCTTTAACAACATGTTCCTTTTCTGTTATCATAAAAGCCAATGAACCTTTGTCTACACTTTTCTCATTCTTCTTTGTCCATCTAACCTTCCATCTGTCCACATCACCCCATTTTCTCAACAAAACAATCAACTCTTTTATCTGTGTCAGCCTTCCTGCTGTATTCAAATTTTCAATATCTTTTTCACAAAAATCTACTCTGTATGGTTTCTGCAACGTTTTTACTTTTGCAAAATCTATTCCAATCTCACCGGCCACTTCTTCTAGTTTGTCATGTAAATTCTTTGCCCTCCATGTTATACTTTTGCACAGAAACATTATTTCATCATCCTGATAATTCTTTATCTTTTCTGTACCAATCGTTCCTAGAATTAATTCTTCCATGTCAATCTTCAATCTGATCACATCTAATGGTTTTTCTTCCGTTTCTTTTATTTTAAAAGCTTTTATCCACTCATTTAACTCATCAGGAGTCGGACCTATAGGAGTACTATTTATTTCTGTCCAATTTCCACTCTTTTCAGGTGTCACTGTTGCAGATTCAGTTACCATAGGCATTTTCCTACCGCTACACTCATTCACTGTCAAATTTTCAGGTGGACTTGGTCTGTAAACACTAGTCAAATTGCTCGTACCTGGACTTGTTTCTATTCTTTCCTTTTCTCTTTGGAATTGCGAACTCAAGGGAATCACCAAAGATCGTTCATCAATTTTCTGATTCTCGAAAACTGGTATTACTGGACCTATTGTTACGGGTACGGTAACTGCTTCCATATTCTTTGTTAATTCTCTAATTTTCTCAGTTAGTTCTTTTGTTGTCCTTGCCAATTCTCTTGCACTATCATTTTCTATTCCCTCAATTTGGGAAGTTCTTATTTGTTCTTGTGACCTATTTATTTCTTGTCTTTTTTCTGGGCTTTCATTTCGCATAGCTTCTATTGGTGGCGCATTTGGTGTCACCACTGTAGAATTCTGCTGATACGGAGGTGGATTTTTATTTAATATATCTTCCAGCAACTCGTCATCCGTTTCGCTCTCATGCATATACTTTTCTCTCTCTAAATGTTTCTTTTTCTCAGTCCGTTTTTTCTTAGTCCCTTCCTCAACTGTAAAAGCTGGAAACAAACCTCCTGTCATGTTAGCACATCTCCATCGTTTTATTCTGTCCTCATGATTCATTCCCCACATTCTTCCGGGCACGAACTCATAACCTTTCATACCTCTGAATCTTTCTTTCTCGTACATCTCATCTTCCCATTCTGTTAAAGCCTCAAACTGTGTCGGTCTAGGTCTAGGTTCCAATTTAAGCATCTTTTCTTTTAAATTCCGTAAAATCGCTACATTAAAAGAACCATTTTCAGGAAAAGCCAATGCTCCATCATTCTTTGTATATTTTACCCAATTATCCAACCATATGCACGTATGATATCCATATTTCAGCATCATATGTGAAGCTGCTGATTTCGGCGGAGGAATTACTTGTCCCTCTCTAGTCACAACCTTTTTGTCTTTTTTAAAAAAATTCTTCAATTTCGTCGTCCATGACGTTCTCTCCCTTTCATACTCGTAATATGGCATGTTTTCTATTTGTTTTCTCTTTACTCTAACGCTGTTTCTGTGTACGGAACTTCGTCCAATTACAGCGCGATTCACACTAACGTACCAATCAGAACAATTTCCACCGTCCGCGAACCAACCAATCCTAGCGCGGCACTTTTCTACGTCACTCCTGCTCTGTATTCACGTGACTAGTGCACTAACCAATCCTAGCGCGGCACTTTTTCACGTCACTTCTACTCTTTACCCCTCCTTTACAAAATTTATCGGCAATTTTTCTTTTTACAGTTTTCTTCGTTAGTTACAACAAATAAACAATTCCATAGTCTGATTCGCTAAACAAAGTGACAGCTTTGTCCTTTTACACAAGAATCCTGTTTTTCCAGTAGGCAGCGCTTACCTCTACCCTACCACAGAATTATTTACTTTCGCCGATAAAGTAGCACTTCCCTCTACCTTACCCTTCTTTCAAACAAACAATTTACTCGTTTCTCTGGGGATAAGACACATGTGGAGACTAGGCTCCTGAGAATTAAGGCCAAAGTTTCACAAGTAAACGTGATTTGCTATTTCATTTACACACTTTTCACACCGAAAACCCTAACATAACACAACCTGTGTTATAACCAAAATGAATTCAGACCATGTACCAAATTCCATGTGACTTCTCTTGCCACACGTGTTCCACTTCCTACATCCCAGAAGCGTGAAAACTTACATATAACATAACGCGACTCAACATATAGTGTTAGTCATCAAATAATCAATAATCAATAAACAATAATCACTAAACTAATCTATAGAAAACCATAACTCTGCTACCAAGAAATCTGATGCAGCGCGTACAATAAAAACTATCCTCCTCCCAGGCTACTTATAGGTCATCCAGGGGCAAACTATATTTCTCATATCCACATGACGATGGGGCCCATAAACATCGCCTAAACACACACACATACACTCCTGGATTTCCTTTTACACCTTTATGAAATTCCGTACTCCTAGGAGAAGCATGAGAACTAAATGGAGAACACCATTCTGTGTACCGCTGGAAGAGCAAGGATATCTATTTACCTTAATTTGTCACTTTCTTTTAATTATTTCTTAAGATATTCCTGCTCATTGTTTTGTCGATGAATCATTCATTTAAGAAATTAGTTCATAGTGATTAAGACCAGCTGAATCACAATCAACCAATTACTCAGGTCACAATCAATTAGGAAAATAACCACTGAGTCATTTTGGTTTTTAAAGAATCTTAAATTTTATATAATTTTAAAAGCATGAAAAGATTTAATACTTTATTCAATTATTCATTTTAAATTCACAATTTTATTAAGCATAATCAATTTATTGCAGAAAGGAAATTTTGTCATGAAGCCAAAAACCTTAGTTACCTGCCTAGCTTCCTAATTTAGCCTAATGATTTCTAACCTAACTTTGGGATTAGAAATAGCCTGATTCTCATACTCAACTGTAAAGTTAAGACCGCAACAGCAACTTCAGCTCGTCAGCATCAGCTACCTGCAACCCGTCTCCTCTACTGCAACCACGACTCTCGAACTGCAACTCTCTGGAACTTCCCTGGAACTGACCCCCTCCCACTAAGAGTAGGCCCTCTTATACCCTAATTCTAACTTTGCTAACTAATTGTTGCAACATTAATATCACGCTTTTCTTTCATTGGTCCATGCATGTCAGCTTATTCATTCTTTAATCAAGTTCTCTTGGATTCAAGGGTCCTTGGATCATTTCCTTTCCCATACGCTTAAACATTTCCATCCGATTCGATCAGTTCATTTGTATCTTCTTTTGACACATTCAAGAACTCCGCAGTCATTGTCCTTTCTCTTGGGCTCCTTTCCCACGGACTCTCTCCTGATCATCACGGCACACTATCAGTTCAATTAGGTCACACCAGCCTTGACCATTTCTTGCATCCTAGCCTCTCAGAGACATCACGCGGCTCCAGATTTCTTCAATCTCATCCCGTACCACGTGTCCCCTTGCGCCTGCGCACATCTTCCCACTGGCGGCCATTTTATCTCGCCACTCGGTTCTACTTTAGAAGCACTAATTTGAGGCAAATAAAACATAATTAAAATAGAGAAAAATATCCCTTTCGTTTCCCTCCCGTCTACGTACCCCAATTAGTTGTTACCTAGCAAAAAGCGACATTTAAGCTGCTCCTTACTTACCATCACTATTGTTTTTGCAACGACACATTTTATTTCTATGAAGCACAAACATGCATTTATTTTATTTAGTACGCTTTTTATTCTTACGTTATGATTAGACACACGGACATTCATTAGTAGATTATTTAGCACGTACATTAGCATATTACCATTCCCACATATACAATGTTGATTAATACATTTAAACGAACATTTTTAATTAATTAATTATATAATTTGTTAGGGGTTACATTTTTTTATTTTTACTGCTCCATCAACAGTATTCAACAAATTTTCCCCTGTCCCCTTCCCGTCTCGATGTGATTTGGGCTATAAACTGTCGCATTCCGTCAATGTCTTAAGTAGAATGGTTAACAACAGGAAAACCCACCCTCCATCAAACTTTGTCCCCCCGCCCCCTCCCTGCATATCGGGTCTAAAACCACCCCCCTCCCCAACTCTGCTGAGTGCCTTTCGCACATCCCTGAACTATTGGTACGTGGCCCAGCCCCGCGCCCCCTTACAATCATTTTGTTGTGAACATTATTAAAATTACCAGTCACTTGGAACCTGGACTGTCGGGTCGTTACGTTTCACCCATGATATCTTCTCGGGGACAGTCTCTCTTGATTCCACATGTTTATCTATGCTTGCACTCTACTGGGGACTAGTGCCGTAACAGTTCGAAAAGGGAGACTCTAGTATATCATCCCCTGTAATGATCAAAAATCCTACCCAATTAGTCATTTCTATCCTCTTCCAAGTGGTCTTCTCCAGATGCAGCCCCCTTACTCTGCTCTGATCTTGATTGTCCCGATCCATTCCGTTGGTTTACTTGGTTCTTTTTCTTCACCGTGCGCCACCCTTCCAGCCAGTCCCAAGCTTCCTCTGGGCTGCCGAAGAACCACACTTTCCCTTCTGCCTCCACATGCAGTTTGGCCGGGAAGATCATTGCATATTTGACTTCTTTCTCTCGTAGGGCCCTTTTCACGTCGAGGAAGCTGCGCCGTTGACGCTGCACTTTGAGCGTAAAGTCGGGAAAGAAGTTGATTTTACTGTTGTCGCAATCAACTGGCGGCGCCGTTCTGGCCGTTTGCAATATGACGTCTCTGTCTCGATAGTTAAATACTCGAGCCACTATTGGTCTAGGGGGTGCTCCTGGTTTTGGTCTGCCTCCCGGCACCCTGTGCGCCTGCTCAAAAGTAAAACATTTTGACAAACTTTTGGGTTGTAGGTATTTCGTGACCAGCTCCTCAACAAAAAGGTTGGTTGCTTGTTCTTCGGAGCGCTCCAGCACTCCAAGGATTCGAACATTATTCCTTCTGGACCTCCCTTCGTACTCATCCAGCAACGTTTCCATTTTTTCGTTTCGGGTCTGGAGGTCACTTACTTGCTTCTTGAGGGCTGATGTGTCTTTAACTAGGGAACTTGTTGTGGATTCTACTTCTTTAATTCTAGTGTTCATGTTCCTCATGTCTGCCCTGATCAAAGAAACTTTGGTTGAGACAGAGTCCATTCGGTTTTCCAATGACGTTCTTACCGTGGTAATTGCTGTCATAATATCCTGCAATGTCAGATCTGATTGCCCATCTGGCGCTTGCATTTTCGCTGGCGTTTCGGCAGCGTCTTTCTCATGTGCTCCAGCTCCTTTCTGCCAAGCGTATTTGTCCAATTTAGTTTGCATTACCGCTTTGCCACTCCTCCCTCCTGCCATCTCGGAACTTGGTGAGCCCCAGGTCCATCTGGGCAGTGCTCCTGTCCCAGCTACTCTCCGCCACCTGCCCGGAGCTTTCCGCCCTCGTTGGCCTGTCGGGTTTCGCTGGTGTACTCTGATTTGCGTGCTATGGCAATGCCTATGTCCGTGTGGCACCTTGGTGCGTCAGTGATTGTAGACGTCTCGATTATGGCCTACATCTGCTCCCTATTTCCCACAGAACTGCATCTGAGGGTTCTAGAGTCCCCTGTGTCGTTCCACCTTCTCCTTCGCGTAATGCCAAGCGTATATCGCTGCCTCTCATTACCCCTGGGCCCTCTCGATTCCCCAGTGCCTCAGGCCGTGTCGGATCTGTCCCACCTATGGCCGTGTTGCTGTGGATTTCACCCCCTTGTGGCACTGCTTACTTCCCAGGATTAGAGGGGTTCTTTCAACCACAGCAGTGTCTCGTTGTCTCAACAGCACCTTATGCATCACAGGTTACTTCTGTCCCTTGGGGCCGCATTACGTGCGCCCGCGTTAGGAAATCGGCCGTATGCGTTGAGTCTTCCTGGCTTGTCTGCTCGTTGTTCCCCCGAGCCGTCTTTCTATTGTCTTGGGGTTGTTTCCCTCTTCTAACAGGTGACGTTCCTCACTTATGGGCAAACTGCGGTCATTTTCTCCGAGCCGGGAGGCCGTCGGGCAACTTCCACCCGCGTCTCTGCTAATGCGCACCTTGTTTTCCCACCGCCTCGGCCCAGCGTTGTTCAATTGAGCAGTTGCGGACACCCTTCTCACTGTGGATCACGCTCTATCCTTATGTGCATATCCCCGGGCCGTCCCCACCTCTGTGTGCTCACCCGCTCTCGATTCGGGGCCCTGGCTTTATCTGACGGCCGGGGTCCTCGCACTGCCGTCTCTCACCACTTTCCGTCTCTCCACTCACTCGCCGTATGCCGGCCTTGCGGGCGCCCCTCCTCCACGTTTCGGTCCTAACTGCTGGGCCTCCCTCCGGCGAACTCGAGCCGATCTCGGCTCCTCAGCGCTCGATTTGCCCGTTTTCTCCCTGAAAGTGATCCCGACAGATTCCGGTTGCGTTTGAAGCTACTGCAGCTCGAGTATCACCGGATACTTATACAGATTTATACAATTAACAGGCGCGTTTCGCCGGAGCCGCACTAGTGAGCGGCCATCTTGCTCGGCTGTTGGCCACGCCCCCATCGAGAAATCCAATTGTTAATATCAAATGTTCCACTATTCTGTGTTCTCACATGTCTCCCAATAAAAATGGTACCTCACCTGTGTGGATGGCCCTAGCACTTGGGACAGAAAAGGTCCAAAGCGCAACAAGAACAAATGAAAATCTTTCACCCAAAACTGAACCTTTTTTTTATAATGTACTGTGGGTAGGTGTGGATTTTGGGCCTGGGCTTGGCTGCCATCCAGGGAAACCTACCAAACCTAGGCGTTTCTGGAAACTAGAGACCTTGGGGCCTCTGATTTGTGGGGGTCTCATGAGATTTTTTTACCCGGAAGCCCTCACAAACCTCAAACCTTGGCTAAAAACACACATTTCCCTCACATTTATGTGAAGGAAAGTTCCAGAATCTGTAGGGATCCATAAATTTCCTACTACCTAGTGCTCTCACGTCTTCTCATAAAAACGGTACGTTGCTTATGTGAGGGGGCCTAGTTCACACAACAGGAAAGGGCCCAAAAGACAACATAAACAGATCACATTTTTCCACTCAAAACCATCCCTTTTTTTTGCAATGTAGGTAGCTGTGGATTTTGAGTCTGGGCTCGGCCGCCACCCCGGGAAACCTACCAAACCAAGATATTTCTGAAAACTGGGGACCCGGAGGAGTCCAGAGTGGTGTGACCTGCATGAATCTCATGAGGTTTTTTTTTTACCCAGAAGCCCTTCAAACATCAACCTTTGTCTTAAACATACATTTTCCTCTAATTCTTGTGAGGGAAAACTGCAGAATTTGTGGAGGTTCACAAATTTCCACCCACCCAATGTTTCAACACATCTGTCAATAAAAATGGTACGCACTTCTGTGGTTGGGCCTAGCGCACAGTTGGAAAGGGCCCAAAACACAACATGGACAGATCAAAATGTTTCTTTCATAACCGATCCTTTGTTGTAATATGGGAATGGAATGGTATTTATTGAGCGCACTAAAAACAAAGGCATCAAAGCGGTAAAGCCAGTAAGGAGGAGCATCCGTGGAAACCAGGGAGCAGCAATCATGGAAGAGAAAAAAGGCAAGTTTTAAGTTGCTTACGGAATGCCAAGCAGTCCAAACTCGCAATGTGTACCAGCAGAGTGTTCCATAATTTAGTTGCTGCTGCCGAGAAAAAGCGGCCGACCCACCTAGCTTTGCGAAATCTGGGTAATGTTATCCTCCTGAGAGATGATGATCCGAGCAGTCTTTTAGAAGTGTACCAGTGGAACGCTGTTCCTAAATGCTCATGCCCTTGCTGGCGAAGAGCCAAATAGACCATGCAGAGCGCTTTATATATCACCTGCTTCCTGACTGGCAGCCGGTGGAGGGAGCGAATGCCTTCCCTCACTGAGAGATGTTTAGGCACATTCAGGACCAGGCAGGCTGCCACATTCAGAATGACCTGCAGTCTGTTCAGCGAGGACTTGTTGATTTTCAAGTATAAGGCATTACAATAGTCTGAGCACGATGTGATTGAGGCGATGACCACTGCCACTCTGAGATCAGCTGGAATAAGGGAAAAGATCTTTTTCAGGGTTTTGATAATAAAGAAGCAGGAAGTCACAGTCTTGCTAACCAGAGCGTCGAAAGTGAGGGTGTTATCACAAATAACCCCCAGGTTTTTAGCAGATTCAACAGGCGATGGTAATGGAGCACACGTCTCTGGCCACCAGAGTTCACACCACACAGAATGCTGTGCCCCAAAAACCAGGATCTCCTTCTTCTCAGCATTTAATTTTAAACAATTGTCTTTCATCCAGGTACTAATGCCATTCGTGCAAAGTTTGAACTTGTCTGCTACCAGCAGCAGATTATCTGATATGAAGACAATGATTTGGGTGTCATCTGCTTGGGATAACACCTGAAATCCGAACGAGCGCACCAGTTCCGGCAAGGGGTTAGACACACAGATTGAATAGGGGGAACCCCACAAGGGAGCTTGAAAGCCTCTGCTCTAAAGTTCCCACAGCTGACGATTTGGACCCTAGCCGTCAGAAAGGAACCAAGGAGGTCCAGTGCAGTATCCCTCACCCCTGCAAGATGTAATCTTTGGACCAGGCGGGATGGTGATATTGTGTCAAATGCTGCTGGCAGATCCAACATTACCAGAATAGAGGTGCCCTCTTGATCAACTTGGCATTTCCTCCTTGCAGGTAAAAAAATATATATATATGGGTAGCTGTGGATTTTGGACCTGGATTGAGCCACCACCCAAACATACTTGCCAAACCTAGACATTTCTGAGAACTAGACACTTTACTAGTAGTAAACATACTAGTAGTAACTTACTTTTGTGAATACCAAACATTTGTAAAGGTAGACTTCTGGTCTAAGTTAGACTTTAGGTCTACACTTAGACTTCAGGTCTAAAGATAGACTTTTGGTCCAACTTTACCTTTGTGACTCGGGCCCTCAGCATCTGGAATAACATCCCTGTATCCATCAGGTCTGCCACAACGCTGCTCCACTTTAGGAAAAGGCTGAAGGCACACCTCTCTAAATAACAATACATCATGTTGTAGTAACAGCCCACGTTCACTCATAGAAACAAGCTACCCCTTCTAATGCACATTGACTATGTCTTTGCAATGGACCCTCTACACCCCTCTGGTGCCTTTCAGCTACGTTTGCACTATATAAATACCACTTAGATATATACATACTGGCTGTTTTCTTCCATCTAGCTTAGGATGCGCCCGCACGCTGCGCTCCTGCTCCCTGGGCTTTTAGAAATAGGCATTTCTTGGCTGTCTTCCCATCTGGCTAGCTGTCGCCATCTATGCCTACCCGTCCGCAAGCACTGGGACGCCCCGTTGCTGGGGCAGCCATGCGCTATATAAGCACTCCTAACATAACATAACATACATGCAGAAAGATTTTAGAATTTGCCACCTGGACATCCTAAAGTTGTGGCGAGTGAACCGAGAGACAATTCAGTTTGTCATATGTATCCTACGCTTGACCAACACAAGGTAGAAGCCTTTCCAGGAAAGTTCTCATATTGGCCACATCTCACCCAATCTTCATTTTTAGGTCATTGTTTTGCCTCCATGCTCTACAAACTAGGCTCAGGTGAGACTAGACTTTTCCCTAAGGCAATGTCTATCTGCTGCAGCGCATCATACAAAATATTGGTTTTGGGCATGATTTGCTGAAGAGAAACCATGAAAGCCTTGAATTATGTCAACCGAGCAAAATCTTTGGCATTTATATTTACAGAAGCCATTCATTAATCTTGAGCTAGAAACGAGCTGGCACAGTGTAGCAACTTCAAATGCTATTAAATTGATGGTTAAGAGCAACCTTAGATTCATTTCTCATTGTTTGAACCTGGAACTGTTTGTCATGGGGAGATTTTATTTGCATACATCTGAGCCTTGCAAGACCCCAAACATTCAAGACCTTCCATCAGTTTCCTGTGCATAAGCTCCTTCATATTAGGTTTTTACTGAAATAAGTTTAGGAGCACTTGGTAGAGTTTTAAAGGTGTCCCTGGAAAATGTCGTTCTTGTGGCTGGCATACTGAAAATCTTTGTCTACTTTCCCTTTGCTGTGCAGAAAATGCAGAAAGAAGGTTTGTCTAATAAAACTACCAATTAAAGCTGGGTTCATTGCAGCAAAGACACATCTGTTTATCTGTTCTGTGGCAACGATTTCCAAATATTGTCAAACTGGCAACATCCTGTTAGCTGATTTGTGAATCAAGAGGTTTATATATCAGAACAAGTGCAGGATGTTTGAAAATATGCATTTTGGGAAAATGGTCATAACATTAATTGTAGATTCTGTTAATGAAGCTTCTCATCTCCCCATAGTTTACTTTCCTTTAATCTTCTTTTAAAGTATTTTGAAATTATGTTTATGTTTATATTGCATATTGTGTATGGTATGATTTTAATTAATCAAACAATACATTTAAACTAGGACTATGACAATATTGTTATTGCATTTGGAATAGCAGTATGATCTGCTAAGTCATGTATGACTGACGTTCTGTGTTGGACTTGATTCACTTCAAGCTGCTCCTACATCTGACAGATCACACATTGGGTCAAGGGGGGAACTAGGATTTGAGCTCATTGCCTGGTGACACCATCTGCAGTTCAACCATGGGATGGTGTTGCCTTCTCTTTGCAGTTTAGTACCACTTAACAATTCTTTGTGGTGGCAACGCGGGACATTGCCCAGCACTGGTTGCCGCCCAGAGCCCACTGATGAAGGAATGGTGGGTTGGGATGGACAGATGTGCATTGGTTTAGATGGCGGTGCACCAGGCCCGAGGCTGCCTTCACAAACACGATAAAACATGGGGTTCCTGGATCTCCTAGTTTGGGTTCGAGAGAGCTAGAAGAGACATATATTGGGGCATTCCTATGAAGCGACATGGTATCTGGAAGGGCATTGTAATGCAGACCTGTAGGGGAATACAATTAATCTGTCTTGTGTGGCAGATGTTTTGTGGATTAAGATAAAATCAATAAAGACATTTTTAGATAATCTTTTAGTATATGTACTTTTGAGGAACTATGTTTAAATAGAGCTAACTTTAAAGCAGACGTATTACTTGTTAGATCCACCGTACGCTGTGCAAGAAGTCTCTCTAGAAACAAGTTGATAGGGTTTAGTCCCAAAAGGGACAGAAGCTCAAAAATGAATGAAGTAAGCCACATGGATTGAAAATATGCATGTGTTGTTTCATATTATACGGTTTAGAATGAGGTAGTATATATTAATATCACTGTCCTGAACTGACCTAATAAGCAACATGATTTAGGGAGAATCCCAACACCCCAATGTAGGCATTTAAAACACCAGCCAAACAAAGAGTGCAGGGCAGGCCCTCAGAGCTTGCTCTCAGGCCTCCAGTGGGACGCGTGTGCAAAGTGCAGCTCGGTGCCATGGTAGATATTGTTACAGATACATGGTATATCTGTGAAGGGAAGAGGCTTAACTCATGATTTCCAGCCCCAATAGGCAAGGTCTGGATCCAGAGCCAGGCTTTAGACCCCTGCCATGCTCAGCCTTGCCTAGGTCACCCCTCTAAAGCTGACAAATCAAGATTCCTTGACAGATAGGGTCCATTACATACGAAACATGCTCATGGGATTAACGGGGTACTTACGCAAACCACAGGAACCCAAGTCTTACTAAGTCCACCGAGTACGCTTCTCCTCAGAAGGTGTTGCCTGGCTTCTGAAATGTTCAGCAGATTGCACTGTTCTTTTATTTACTATCTGTTCTGCAAGAGGTGTTCTTAATTTCATTGTACTTCAAATTACTTGCTATGACTTTAATTTTGATGATATTAAAAATAGAAACATTCATTATGGAAACATTCAAAATAAATATATTTAAAATGACATTGTTTATACCTACAAAGTTGACATAAAAATGTAAATGTGGAAAGGACCTGGAATAGCCGGCTTAGAGAGCCGGTAAAGACGGTAAAATGGGCAACAAGAGTAGGTGGAGAGGATTTAAGGGACGGCCAAGGCTTCTCAACCTTGACAAAACAAACACAGCAGCAGAGAAGATCCATGAGGGAAACCCCTAATTGTGAAGAAACCTAATAGACAAAAACAACAAACATGTTGATAATGAATTTCCCATTTTATTTACAACCTAAAATCTGTGACATTGTGTTTTATAATTGTAAATTCCTATTAGCATTTATTGTTACTCTTCTTTTGTTTTTATACTTCTTTTATCATACTGCACTTTTATGGATACAATGTTTATCCGAATAATGTTTATGAACTGAACTGAACAACAAACATGGGGGAACGCAATAATTGGATGCGAGCTAAGCAAAGCGGAGAGCCACAACAACTAAAGGACTCACTACCACGGGTCTGCTCCCTCTTGATTTGGCTTCACTGGCTCTGGCTAATCTCACCTGGAAGTGCGTCTATGAAAGCACAACTTTGTTGTAAGCTCTAGTGTTTGTGTGCTTTCAGTTTTCATAGACCTATTCTCAGAGTTTCCAAGGCCTTGCAGCTCTACATATAATTCTGTGCCTACGGTGTGTGTAAAACCACACCTTCACAGCATTCCTTGAGGAAATGGGTGTTGCTCATTTTGTGTTGTCCTTTTACTTTTCGGCAAAGTGCATGACTTTGTTTAGGCCCTTATTCTGTGTGTAATTCTCATACACTGGAGGTACGTTGTGAAGTCACTTCCTTCAGCTGGTGGGCCATTGTCTGCCATTATCTCTGTTGGGAGACCATGTGCAAAGAGTATCTCTTTGAGAGCAGGTCTTTTTTAACACAATTTTATTGATTCTCTATAAGCAGTGTGTCATTTCCATCAACAGCATGCGTCTCA
Source organism: Calotriton arnoldi (assembly GCA_963921515.1). Taxonomy (NCBI): domain Eukaryota; kingdom Metazoa; phylum Chordata; class Amphibia; order Caudata; family Salamandridae; genus Calotriton; species Calotriton arnoldi. The sequence continues at coordinate 2,251,598 of CAWUFW010000656.1, read as the reverse complement.
GCGGACCCTTCCGTAGCAGCATTCAGGGTACAATACACAATCAGAGGTATCATTCAACGGAAGGGGGGGAGCAGTGAAAAGAGTGACAAATAACAAAGAAACAGCAGATCCAGTGCAATCATACTGTCTGTAAAGGGGATGCAGGTAGTGGGGCGTCAGTGACTGAGAGGGAAAATCAACCTACTGGAGAGTGTGCCTCAAGGGTCAGAGGCTGGTTGGAAGTTGTGGGGACTAAGGCAAAGTCTCCGCCGTGTCCCTCCCGTACCAGCCGGCATGTGGAGATCTGTGCGGGGATGTGTACAACAAGGCCAAGTGGGATTTCAGTGATTGATGGCTTGAGGTGTGTGTTCAGGTATCGTCTCCCTCATAGCTGTCTGGGGTAGCAAGAAGATTGTCTAAATTGTCCATCTAGAGGCGATCCTGTAGGATGGCATCACATACTTGCGTAAACTCCACTCCCCTCATGCCCCACCGTGCCTCCCCCTGCAATATAGCCACTTCGCATTCTGCCCATTTAATCATTTATTTTCTGCCACATCAAAAGTCCAAGATATAGCCAGTCGGCGGCATGCCAAAACTAGCACTAAGTCTGTGATTCTGGACTTAACGTCTGTCTCTGGAGGAGTCCAAGCAGGCTGAAAGCTGGAGGTTTTAGGATGTGTTGACCAGTGGCTTCGAATATGACATATGTGGAAGTGTCCCAATAATTTAGGAGTGGTTGACAATCCCACACCATGTGATAGACATCCACCCCCACTGCGCCACACTGCGGGAGGACGCATTTGCTGCAGGAAACATAATGTTGATCCTCTTGGGAGTAATATAGACCTGACACAGGAATAATACAGGAGTAATACTGTAGGTTAAATTGTGGGGTGATGACAAGGATGGCGTCAAAATCTTTGTCAGAGATTTGAGTGCCAATATCCTCCACCCAACGTTCACCCAGCCCTTGCAGGTCGATCTTGGCCTGCCGTAGCAATGCGCTACATAGCAGTGAGTTCGCCTGGTTCCTCCCAGCAGTCTCACAAATAATTCATATGCCATCATGGAACGGGGGCTCGGAGACAGCAGGCTTCCATTTGTCTTGAATCATGCGCCATGCGGCTCCGTATGGCAAGAAATGATGAAGAGGAAGGTCATAGTTGCCGGTAGGGTCCTGAAACTCCCTAAGCATATTATTCTCAAAGAGCGCCTCAATCAAGCTCAGAACCCCCCTCTCTCACTCCCACAGACCCCCCCAGTTTCCCTGAGGGTGCAAAATGAGCAAGGAAGTTATCAAGAGCTCACGAGTATATGGGATTCTGGTGTTGGTCCACTGAAGTGCTCTGGCCCAGGCATATCATAGTGTAGTAAACAGAATCCCGTCTGCAGGATTCTGTGGCTTATGCAAGGGGTTAGTATGACCTGGAGCCATGTATCCCGTGAGGTAATCACCATGTCCCCTGGAACTGAGGTGTCTCATCGTGCCTCCCTCCACCTCGCCGCCCACACGAGCTGTGCAGCCAAGTAATATAGTTCATAATCTAGGAGTGGCAATCCCCTCCGCAGAGGGGAGACGGAGCTTAGCCAGGGCGATCCTGCGCCATTTTGCGCCCCAAAGTAAAATCAGAAGTAACCGATCTATTTCGCGATAAAGAGCCTGAGGTACCCGAATGGGGAGGGTGGCAAAGAAGTCGCTGGAGTACCCCTATTAATGCAAGGGCTACGCAACACATTACGAACACTGGCCGCGTGAGCCAGAAGGAGACCGACGGGAGCGGTGGTGAAAGGGTCGCCCTGATGTTGCTTCTGACCAATCAGTCTGCACCCTCAGGTATCTGAAAGTGCATGGCTCCCAGCGAACCTCGTCCCCTGGTTCCGGAGGCTTAGTATAGGTGCTCGGAGCATGTACGGAATAGGCATTGTATTTACCCCTGTAAACTTGTAGGCCAGACACCTCACCGAAATGGGAATGCGACTCACAGGCGCTTTCTACCTCTGATCGTTCTCCGTGGAGATATATCAACATGTCATCTGCATATAACGACATAAGGAGTGTGGTACCATCAAGGCACAGGCCTTGGAAGGGGTTACTGCAGTTACCCTGTCTAAGCGTTAACGCTATGGCAAACAAGACTGTGTAGAGCGGACATCTCTGTCTAGTGCCCCTCTCAAAGACGCATGAACTCAAAATAAACCTGCCCGTCTTATCACGAGGGCAATAGCTTTGTCCAATTCAGGAATCCACTGCCCAACCCCATGCTGGCCATAACCGTGTATAGAAAGTTCCAGCTTAGGGAGTCAAAGGCATTTTCTATATGGATTGCCAGAGCTAGGGCCTGGGATATTCCCGAAGGGGAACGTCCAAAACGTGGACCAGCCGTCTTATGTTGGGGGCCGTGCTGCAAGACGGTATGAACCTAGATTAATTTGGGTGTATCAGTTCATCAAGCTAAGAGAGTAAACAATTTACCAGAATTTTGCTGAGGATTTTATAATCCATATTCAGAATCAAGAGTGATCTGTAGGGTGAAATGTGGTCCTCTTCAATAGCCTCCATATACTGTTTTAAAAGGGGGGCAATCAGTGCCTTAAACACGATGGGAGGGAGATTAGGCTATCCAGGTCCATTGCAGTATTGTAATGTTTGGCCAGTACATGGGCTAGAATATTTATATAGGTGGAGTAGAATTCGACAGGGAAGCCATCGGATCCCGGTACCTTGCCCCTGGCCAGGGTTTTTATGCCCTTGGTAGCTTTTGGACTAGGATGTCCCCCCCACCAAGCATGGTAGCCACATCGCTCCCCAGTCTGCGGATACCAGCCTCTATGACATATGTTTGTAAATTTTGAATGCTCTGGCCTAGGTTGGTCAGCTTAGAGTCGGATTTAGTAGTGTTGATTTCGAACTGTGTGAATAGTTTATGTCCCACATGGGTCCAATTTGGGTAATATCTGGGATTGGTGCCCAGTAGGGTTGATAAGCCATGTAAGCAGACGCCCGGTCTTGTCCCCTTGATTAATTGCCTTGGTGATGTACTGGCGGTAGTCATTGCTACTCAGCCACTCTATCAACTGAAGTAATTTCTCTCCTTTTGCCGATGCCCTAAGGTGTGAGAGAGGGACATGGGGTCCAGCCCTATCCAAAATATCAAGAAATTGCTCTTGTTGAGTGATCCTATGGTGTAATTGTGCGTGGACCCTCGATGTGGTGGCTATACAGTGCCCTTGACTACCACCTTTAGCGCCTCACTTTCTGTTAGTAATGAGGACTCCATGTCCTCCTTCTCAGCTAGAGAGTTGCAGAGAGTTTTTTTCTAGGAATCTTTGAAGACAGGGTCCCCTAGGGTGTCGACATTAAGTTTCCAGGATGGAATTGGAGGCCTCAAGGAGTGCCAATCCAGTGTCAATAGGAATGGATTGTGGCCTGAGTGTGTCTTGGCTAGATACTCCGTGTGAAGAATTCTACTGCATACAGTACCATTACAGAGCAATCTATCTAAGCATACATGGAGATGGTGCTTTCCAGAGTATTCGGAATATTCTTAAAGTGCTGGATTGCGCTCTTTCCAAGCGTCAATCAAGCCCCACCCAAGCAACCAGCTGCTAAATTTAGCCGCAGAGCGAATCAGGGAGGTGGGCAATGGTGGGTGTGATCTATCCAGGGTTATATCTGCCATGAGGTTAAAGTCCCCCCTAGACCCAGTGGGAAATGTAGCATTGTAGATATATGAGGGGACAATGATGTCAGAAAGGCCTGTTGAGCTACATTTGGGGAGTTTAGGGTGAGCAGTGCCATGTCCTGCCCCTTCAGTGTGCCAACCAGTGCAATAAATCAGCACTTTGAATCAATGATCTCAATCTGAGGGAGGAAGGGTGTACTTGGCAGTAGCCGGATGATTTTTTTATTTAAAACGGTACGTTTTAACTGACATTTTCACCTAGCTGTAATGTCTCTTTAATCTTTGGGGTTTTTTCCAGGGCGGTAACCACTCTGTAGTTATAGTTAGGATTTCCAGCTAGTTATTCCTTAGACTTTTGCTTGCTAATAACTTTGTTACTGTTTGATGAATTTCCAGGTAACTTTGCAGACCTTTTCTTTTTTCTACATTAGCTGATGATGGACATTTTCTGTGGTGATTAGTTAAGGGGGTGCAAAAAATAAAGGGGGTCTCAAAACAGATTTTTCCACCTATGTATTTTTCATAGACTTTTTAAACAAAATGGCTGAACAGATTTACATGAAATTTGGCAGGAATATAGATTATGGTGTGAAAAGGGTCCTTTTTAGGTCTCGGGTGGCGTTGCAGGGCAGAGCCCTGCTTCGCCCCGCGAGGGGTTTTGTAAGAGAGGACTTTCAGAAGAGGGCTTTAAGCCCCGCCCCTCATTCCCATTGGCCGGCGTCACCGTTTATGCTAAACGGTGGCCTGCCATTGGAAATGAGGTGTTTTGGTTGCCTCCCTTTGGCTTACATTTGGACTCGGTGGCCTGCTTCACGGCTGTCGTGAAGCACTTTCTTATCTTTATGGGGCCATGTGGTTAAACACATGGCCCCATAAAGACAAGAGATCCCCATGCTCCGGCGCGGTCCTCTTTCGCTTTCGGGACCGCGCTTGTTGAATAAATGTTGTTTTCATTCCGTGGCCGCATTCGTAGAGTTCTAAGGACCTCAGGCTCTTTTCAGCATGTATTGATTCTTTGGCTTCAACAATATTCTTTCTGCACGCTTTTGTTTTTCAACCAACTGATGGGTTTAACGGTGGTTTGAAACTGTCCAAAAATATGACATATGTCCTTCAGTCCGTATTTCGCTGCAATGTAAATGCTCAGCGAGAGCCCAATGCATTTCAAATCCTGCCGAGATTGTTTTTGCCTTCACCCCTGCATTGCTTTTGTTGACAGGTTGTGAATCAGATGCAATTGATATAGAAATGTATTAGATGAAAAGCCTGACTTCTATGTGCCTTGAGTGACCCAGAGGTAGGGGTCACGTGGAATACTGCGCAAGGCTGCAAGATATTTCAAAAGAATTGCCATCTCGAGACGTTTGTTTTCTCCCAGTAGCGCCTCGGATCCCCGAGTGTTATCGATTTCTGTTTTTCACAAGGGCAATGCCATAGAAGATAAATAAGGCTTTTCAATCAATCAATCAATCAATCATGTCACTTATAAAGCGCACTACATACCCGCGAGGGTCTCAAGGCGCTGGGTACCAAGGCTTTTGGCACCGTGGGTGCCTTTGAGTTGCAGAATTCAAGGAGAATGCATGCGTTGTACTGATCGCCCATTATGCAGAGTCACGTTTCAAAATTGGAATGACGAAACGTGCCGATAAGAATGTAGAGGTCCTGTTTTTGATGTTATCTGGTTTCTGCCTGAATTCGTGCACACAGAGGTTTAGCCGCAGAGACTCGAACCTGGTTACCCATCTTCGAGGTCGTACGCTCTAACCGTTAGGCCACATCTTAATGAGTCCAGCCTGCAGGGACAGGGGCCCCTGTACTTACACTCCAGAGTGTGTCACTCCTGGGCGTGTCACTCTTAAGTTTGTCAGTCCTGTTTGTCTCTCCTGAGGTTACCACTCCTGGATGTATCACTACTGGGTGTGTCATTACTGAGGGTGTCACTCCTGAGTGTGTCACTGGGGCGTGGGGGAGAGCAAACAACCCCGTACTGGTCACTGTGATCTATTTGTATGCAGATGCTTGTTTAAACCCGAGAGGCACACTTGACACGTACTGTAATGTGCAAACTACGCACAATCCGTCACGCTCAGTCTTCTGAATGAAAGGCAGCTACCGTTCAATAAATAAACTCTGATCGTGTCTCCCAGCTGTTTCACGTGCACCCCCCACACAGGGAAGTGCTTCCACGTGCACCCTCCGAGATTTGTAACACTCACTTGCAGCCTCCGACTCTGTACACCTCCAGAGCCACACACCTATTCCTAAGTGTACCTCTCCTCCTTCAAAGAGGGGCCCGTCCCCGGCCACACGCTTTCTCAGCGTACTGAAACTCCCCTGGATGTCTAGCTCCTCTTTACTCCTCTTGGCGCTATATCGTATGCTACGGGAGCAGGCGCAGTGCTGTGAGGTGAACAAGGGAGGGCGCCTCATTTCCTCACAGCTGTGATCGGTAGCAATCTGAGTTTGTCAGGCATCTGAGGAGGGGCACTGACCACCCAAAAATACAATAATTCTGTTTTAAATGCAAGCCTGCAGCTGTACCACAACTACAACGTGTCAACAACATCGGTAGTCATAGGCGCACTGTTGACACATTCTGTAGTGTGCACACCACACACACACTTCACACGTACTATGTGGCTATGCCAATGCTTGTTAGGAATGTAATCAAGATCTCTTTGGAGAAGTTCTGACCCTGCACTACTGAGATATAGCAGATTTTCTTGAAACCGCTGGCGTAGATGAATTCTTTGAAGAAGAGCAACATAAACTCATGCAGCCATATTCTGAGGAAGACTTTAATGTCATCCAAGCTCTTCCATCGGCTAAAGCACCAGGGAACTGTGTTGCGAACATGAATTTGTTGGGATAGGAAAACAAAATGTCACGACAAAAATTCATTATTTCAAGCTTTCTTAGATGCCGCTTAAGAACTGAATCTGGATGCGGTTGAACTGGAATTTACCGAAAGGAACATGTAGACATAAAATAGGGCACAGATCAGGCTGTGCCAGTGTACATCTCTAGGCCAGGGATCATGTTGTGAGGAGGTTTGGTTGTAAAGCACAGGCCGGGGTGTGAGGGAATTCAGATGTAGGACACAGGTCAGGGTGGGAGGAAGTTTGGTTACAGGGCACAAGCCGAGTTATGAGGAAGTTCAGTTGTACAATACAGTCAGATCTTTAAGTGGTCCGGGTCCTGCCGGTGCTCAGCACCTGCAGTTCTAAAATGCAGGTGCTGAGACGGGTCTCTGTCGGGCTCTCCATTTTTGCCCTCACCCTCGGGGGGCAAAAAGATCTTCACTCTGCAGCAGTGCCACCCTTAACTGCCTTTGATGTAACGTCAAAGAGACTCATTATAGTTCTTTCACAGTTATTTCAGAACTGAGGCATTTTCAATATTACATACAAGGAAGCTATAGTTGTTGCTTATTTATCATATGCAACTAACAACCATTGACAAAGCCAATAGTTCTTGCTTATTGTAGGTTGTAGGTTTCTCTAGCTATGGACAAAAATCTGTTCAGCAAAATTAAAAGCCAGTCCCCAAAAGTAAGTGCTGATTGTTCCCACTTGCAAACACTGGCTCAAAGTAAGCACTGACTAATGCACCAGATTTAAGCATTTCATCTCGGTCTGTGGGCACTTTGTGTCCATTTCTCCTAACCTCTCCACTGCAGCAACTTTGACTGACAGCTTAAGCTCTCTTCAGCCAGTCCCAGCAAATAACTACTATACTGATGACACTACAAAGGTGAAACAAGGGCTGCTCTGGGCCCTAAACCATCTTTCATAGCTTTCAACACCCGCCTGCACCTCACACAAGCCAGAGACCCACGCCTCGCTGTGCAGAGAACTGTGCACAGAGGGTGTGCAGGTAACCGGGGGCAGGAGATGCTGGGAGGCTTTCAGTGCCACAGACAGCCCGCTGTGATGTGTTGTGGATGTGCTGGTTCTAGTGTCAGGAAGGGACAGGTATGATGTGTTCTCCATAATGGTAGAGTTAGTGGCACAGAGAGAAAGGTGTGATGTATTCTAGATGTGATGCTCCTATTGTTACGGAGTGAAAGGCGTGATGTGTTCTGTATGTGGCAGTTCTAGCACCATGGAGAACTGTGGTTGATGTGCTTGGTTGTGGCGGTTCTAGTGCCACAGGGGGTAGGCAGGTCACATGTGCTTCTTCTAGTGTGGAGGAGGGCCATTTGTGATTCATTATGGATTGTAACCATTCTCAAGGAGATATGAGCTCTAAAGCTCTCTCTGCCTAGTGATATCAGCAGTGACACGCCATCCTTCTGTGTCAGATTGCTGCAAGAAGTAACACGCATTAAAAATGCCATAGGTCTCGCCTTTCATTAAGTTAAAGCCATTTGCTTTGCTATACAATACCATTAGCAAAGCAAATGGCTTTAACTTAATCATTTCGAACCAAGATGGCCGCCAGGTAGAGCTCTGCCTCAGAAGCTCCCGGGTTGGGGATCACCAAATTTGGAATTTATCCCCGGATAACCCTGCCATCCACCTCTCGCTGCAGCACACCACATAAGTTCCTTTATTCAGGACTTACCTGCGCCGAAAACTTTCCAAGAGAAGGTCGCCGCACTCCCTCCGACACCGACCGTCCTGGCCGCCTCTCGAGGAGACGCCGCGGTGCCTTGCTGTGAAGCGGTTCCTCGATTCGCCCCTCCAAGGATCGTCTGGCGGGGCATCAAGCGGGCTCGTGCAGCCCTGGTGAGCAATTACCCTCGGAGAAGATGCCGAGGCTGAGCCTTCTTCTATGCCGATGCTGAGCCCGCCTCTCTGCCTGCAGCCGTTGCCGAGATTGAGGCCGGTGCGGATGCCGCTGTTTTGCTCTCCTCACACCCGCATCTGATGAGCCCGCCCTCTACCCGCTTCTCATGCAGGTGCGGGAACCTGCCGTTCCGCCTGCCATCGATCCCGACGTTGAGCCTGCCATCCGCACGCCGCTGATGCCGAACCGAGTCCCGCCTGCGACGCCGTCTGACACCGGAGTTAGATGCCGTGGTCGAGCTCCCTCCGCCCACCTTTGATTTCGTGTCCTCGCGGTGCCCAGTAGAAAGCCGGCTGGTTCGCGGACCGGCCGTTGAGCTTGTGAATTAGCTCACTAGGCAGACGGACCTGCCCTTACTGCCTGGTAGAAGCAGGGAGCGCCCCGCTGGGCATCTTGCCTGTATCCCTTCGCACTGTGATCCCGGCTCGCCTTGCCTGAGACACATATCAGCTGACTGCCTGCCTGCCTGCCTGCCTCAACTATCAAACGGTGAGCGCCTCGCCATCCTAATTCAATTTTATGTGCCTACTCATCCACCAGTGAAGCGCCTACCTCATACACTCCCTAGCCTGAAACTGTGTGAGACGGCCATTTTAACCTTCCATGTGATGGCGCTCCCATTAACCATTTACGTACAGGGGGCTCCATTCTGAGTGTGCTTGCATTACACAATTAGAAGTTATCCTCACTTGCCCTACTCATAGCAAGTAAAAGTGGACTGATCCTCACCTGCCTTGCATAGTAAGGGAAAGAGGACTGTTCCTTGACTCCACAACAATAGAAAGAGGACTAAGCCAGAAGCCACCCACAACAACAAAAAGAGGTCTGCATCAGTGGCCATCTTGGCACGGACCTCTGTATTACAACTCTTTCAACTTGAAAACCCACTTGCCCTATTCTTAGTAACTGAAAGAGGACTGATCCTCACCTCTCCTAGTTATAGTAAATGAAAGCGGACTGATCCACGCTTTCACATCAATAGAAAGAGCTCTTAGCCAGTGGCTACCTACAATATCCGAAAGAAGACCCCCTACAGTGGCCATCTTGGCATGGGCTCTTAGACTACAGCCCTTTCTACCTACTTTGCCTTCGCTGCTCATCTGACCATCTTGACACGGAAGCACTTTCCATAAGCAATCCTTGATAGTAGGACGGACCTGCGGATACATCTCTCCTCCCAATCCGACCACTGGGGTGGTGGCATCATCACTCTCCCCAGCATGGCAGAGCCCTGCTTGACCTCCACGGGAGACAACTACTACACAGTTATATATCCTCCTAATCTCTCCAAATCCGCCTCCAAAGCCCTCAAACACTCCATCCTGAAAAGCCATCCTGAGACGTTGATATCTGATCATCGTCTCTGCGTAAACTCAGGGCACTGTCATCAACGACCTCATCTTCCATTCCAGAAAAATATCTCGCTGGCGTAATGCCTTCTCAAGCCTCCTCAAAGTACAAGAAGCAAGGAACATCCCTCACGGAAAAAAACTCACAATCACTCCATCTGCAAACCTGCGTGCTGACCTTACCATCACCTTATACAACAGCGGCACTATCCTAATTCAAGCATCTCCCAAAAACCTCATCAAATTTGCTGACTTCTTCACCCTCCTTAAAAAACATGTTCAAAACCCGGCTCAGTTCACTCTCCCGCCGCTCCACCGCTCGCCGCCCCACCCCTCGCCCACTCGGCCAAATGCACCTTGCCTCTCACCAACCTCTCCTGCCAGTAACCTCGTCAGGGGACGACCCGGCCCTGTCACAATGTCTCCGACACATGCCATCCACTGCGCACCCACTCCACTTAACCCAGACCTCCCTGCGATCCCCGCTCCATCGACCTCCGATACTCCCCCCAGGGCCCACCTAACATGTCAACCCGGCCTCGCCATCACGCTTCCAGCACATAACACTAGACGTGTCCCTAAACCCCTAACCTCCTGCCCGCGTAATCTTCCTGTACTCCGGGCTACCGAAACTCCCACAAGGGCCCCCAACTATGTCACTGAAACACCTAATAGGGCCCAGTACTCGGGTCTAATTAGCCCCACCACTAGACTACAAAAGCAGTCAGACGAAATTGCCCCCACCCCTTTGGCCCCCTGCCCGCAAGACCTCCCCTCCCATAGGGACGCGGATCGACCTAGCCCCCTCACTCCTCCCGAACAACTCGCATGCAACCAACTCTCGGCCCGCCTGAACCCACCCCCAGACTACTAGCACACAATATCAGAACCGCTCCCTTGCAACGGGCCCCCGGCCTGCCAGAACCCACTTCCAGGCTACCAGCACATACTATCAAAACTGCTCCCTTGCAACGGGCCCCGGCCTGCCAGAACCCACCCCCAGGCTACCAGCACATACTATCAGAACCGCTCCCTTGCAACGGGCCCCCAGCCTGCCAGAACCCACCCCCAGGCTACCAGCACATACTATCAGAACCGCTCCCTTGCAACTGGCCCCCGGCCTGCCAGAACATACCTCTCTTAGAGATATTGATATTCTCCACCGCAGATCCTCCGAACTAACACTGAGCATCCACAAATCGATTCTGGACCTAAAGCACCTCCTTCACATCACCGAACTCTCCTTCTCGAGCCTCTTGCTCTCACAGAATGCGACCCACATCCCCCTCACGAAGCCCCTCATTCACCCACTACCACTATCCCTGAGACACTTGCGCCCACGCAAGCAACCCTGCCACCTCTCGGAGAAGGAAATTCTTGCTCTCCTCCACACCTACAAACCCACCCCTGGCATGATTAATCCCTCAGAACTCACGGAGGAAGAGGGGCTGACCTCCTCAGTAGCGACGACTCTGCCCTGACAACCTCATGCCCCTTAGACCTAAGGGGAGAACACCCTATCTGCACGGTTGCTACCAACCCTAACAGATCTGCTACCCTCCGCAGCAGAGGGTGGTCAATAGCAACCTAGCTAAAGTTCCCACCTCTGCTTCTACCTGCGACACCCTTTCATACCCCTCCCTAGCCGGCCTCCTAATAAACTGCAGGTCAGCTGTTAAGCATGCATCTGATGTCGCTGACCTCATCCTGAGTCATAAATCGGATCTAGCGATCCTGACTGAATCGTGGCTCAAGGAATCCTCATCCCCCTACCTAGACCTCTTAGTCCCGCCCAACTATAACATCGTAAGGATGGACAGGCACTCAAAGAAAAAAGGGGGTGGCATTGCCTGTATCTACTGTTCCAATCTCTGTATTAAGGAACTGCCGGTGGACCCTACAGATTCCTGCGAATACCTCGCCATTTCCAACAACACCTCACAGCTGTGCCAACTTCACATCTTTTACCACCCCCCAGGCAAGAACGACGCCTTTACGGACCTCCTCATGGAAATCATCACAGCCAAGGTTTCTCCAAACTCTACTGACATTTTCCTTGGCGACTTTAACTTGCATTGGAATGATCCTAAGGACCCTCAGGTCAATGCCATCAGAGACTTCTTGGCTGATCAAGCCCTTATCCAAGCTTGCTCACTCCCTACTCATTCGAAAGGCGCCACACTAGACTGGATCATTGCCAAAGAATCAGCGGTCAAAATTATCTCTATTGACCCTTGTGATTGGTCCGACCACCACGCCATCACCTTCCTCCTGCCCAGCACCCACAAAACATGGACCCCTCAACCCGTGATTCCTAAACAATGGGTTAGAGACACCAAGAACCTCGACCACGAGAAACTGGCAGCGCGTTGTGAGTCCGACCTCCCCCCACCTCAGTGCACCTCGGTCGACAACCTAGCGGAACATTACTCCTCAACCATATCCAACATTCTCGATGACCTGGCACCACTAAAATTAAAAAGAACCCAGATTAAAGACAGAAATCCCTGGTTCAGCGGATCCCTCAACAAGGAGAGGAAATGAAATGAAATTTGTACTTGTAAAGCGCACTTATACCCCCAAAGGGGTGTCCTGGCGCTGTACGCATACCGCTGTGGAACCCTTCCTGGCTTTTCCCTGTGAAATGTCCACTCCTGGGCACCCCCAGGGTGAAGCCAGGCATCCCAGCGCTGTTGGGGCCGTTGTGGAGATTAAGCAAGCTATTGCCCAGAGTTGCAGAGTGGGACCCATGATTAGAATAGGCACCGAGGCGAGAATTATCAGGTCCGAGGAAATTGAGCCCAAGACCCGCCGAGGCGGGAATTGAACCCTGGTCCCAGGCCAGATCTCTGCATCAGGGTCTGCCGCTCTAACCATTGAGCCACACTTCTCCAGATCCCTTCGACAAACTGAACGAATCTGGAAACAACACCCATCAGCAGCACATCTAAAACTTCTCCGCCAGGCCAGAAACGCCTACAATAAGAAAATCCTCAACACAAAAAAAGAATTCTTCAGAACTGAACTGGAGAATACCAAAAATCGACCTCGCAAGCTGTTCGACTTGGTCAAACACCAATCCAACAAACTAGCGAAAACCTAAGCCTACACATCAACAACTTTCACCTACTAGATGACTTCCATATCAAGCGAGGAATTCTCGTCCTTCTTCTGCAACAAAATCTCTGCCCTAGGAAATGAACTTAAATCCGCAACTCACCACCAAAAACAAATTCTGCCTGCCCCACCTCCTCTCTCTGCGTTGTCCTCCCGAACTTCACCCAAGAACCTTGCGCACTGGTCCAACTTTAGAATCTACGACGAATACTCTATCTCGAAAATTCTTGCCTCCTTAAAACCGAACAATCACTTTAATGATCCTCTCCCCTCTAACTGCCTAGCTGCCGCCTCTCAGGCTATAATCCCTTCCTGGACCTCAATAATCAACGCCTCCCTCCTACAGGGCTCAATTCCTGACTCGCTCAAGGCTGGCCAAGTTGTCCCCATCCTAAAAAAACCCACGCTGGACCCTGCCTCCGCTGAGAACTACAGACCCATATCCAACATCCCACTCCTTGCCAAAGTTCTAGAAAAATGTGTGCAACAGCAGCTAAGCCTACACATCAACAACTTTCACCTACTAGATGACTTCCAATCAGGGTTCAGACCTGGACACAGCACGGAAACCACCCTCCTCCACATTGTGGATGACGCCCTCCAAGCCCTCGACCTAGGCGACACCTGTCTCCTAATCCTTCTAGACCTGTCCTCCGCCTTTGATACGGTTAACCACGAAATTCTCCTAGAACGCCTCAAACTCAGAATGGGGTTGGATGGCACCGTCCTTGAATGGTTTAGATCTTTCCTCCAAAACCGCTCACAGAGAGTCCTCATCAATGGTAATCTTTCTGCCCCCTCTCCAGTTTCGGTCGGAGTCCCTCAAGGATCAACCCTCTCCCCTACCCTCTTCAATCTTTACCTTGAACCTCTCACCGAGGTGCTTCGTGCCGCCAACATGTCCTACCTCATGTACACCGACGATACACAGATCTACATAAAAATCTCTTCCCCTGAGGACATTTTCTCCCTGAACGAGGCCTTGAAGCTGACAGTCCATTGGCTCACCGCCAATCAGCTTAAACTCAACGCAAATAAAACTGAATTTCTTCTGATCTCCCCACCCAAAACCAATCCTGACATCCAGGAATGGATCAAGACAATCACAGCACTAAACTGCCCTCCTACCATTGTTGACTCGGCGAAATCCCTTGGAATAACCCTTGACAGCAGCCTGAATATGCGTGGCCATATAAACTCGATGGCCAAACCGGCTAGATTCCACCTGAGTTACCTAAGAAACCTAAAACCTTTCCTCGAAGTTTCCGACCTTAAAACGACAATCCAGGCACTAGTCATTTCCAGACTAGAATATGGATGCTCTACTCTGGCAGGGCTACCCAAGAGCTCTCTGGCCCCATTGAAAGCCTGCCTCAACACCGCCGCCAGACTCCTAACGGGCACAAAGAAATTCGACCACATCTCTCCTCACCTCAAAGCTCTGAACTGGCTTCCCCTTCAGGCCAGAATCCAATTTAAAGTGGCCTGCATTACTCACAAAGCTCTTTACTCCAATTCCCATACTTTTCTCGCACAAAAACTCGTGGTATCTGGAGGGACCAGAAACTCCCGATCTGCCAAAGACCTGCTGTTGCAACCAGCACGCTTTCAGAAGAAAAAAACCTACAATCGGGCCTTCTCTGGGGCCGCACCAAGAATTTGGAACTCTCTCCCACCCGCCATCAGAAGACTTCCGTCCTTGGCACAATTTAAGAAGGAAACCAAAACATTCTTAATGGGAAAATACCTCGTCTAAGGAACACTTTACAATCACCTCATCGACATGTTCCACCCTCCACCTCGGCATTCATGGCCTCTATGGATGATACATCTTGCTGCACTCTGGGCATCCCCCAAGAGCTGAGACTGCGAGCCTTCTTATATACTATATCCACTTTGTTTTTTTCTCCCCACATGTAGCTTGGACTCTAGACTGCGTGCTTGTATATTCTATCCACGTGCTTTAAGTCTCTGTTTTTCTTCCCCACATGTAACCTGGACTTTAAACTGCGTGCTCCTCCTGTATAATGTATTCCCTATCTATCCCAATTTGACACCTCCCATCCTTAAGCGTTGTATCCCCCCCTTAATCATGTAAAGCGCTCTGATACCCTCACGGGTCTGGTTCGCGCTCTTTAAAACTATAAAATAAATAAATAAATAAATAAAAATCAAAGGCGAGACCTATTGCATTTTCAATGCTTGTTGTTATTTGATCTGAATTTTTTCAGTTGTTACTAAGTTATAAGGGACAAAAAGGTAGTGGTATATTAGGTCATGGTATACCGCTGTACATGGCCATGACGAAACACAATATTATTGGTTAATGAAAGCCCTTGCACAATAAAAAAGACAGCCATATTGCTTAGATCACACTTGGTCTTTGGTCTGTCTTTTAACATGAAATATAGCTTATTACACTTTTTGTAATATATAGGAAGAAATGAGACAGTTTAGCAAAGTCTGTAGAGTTAGGCAAATTTATTTTGATTGATTTATATATTTTTTAAAAAGTTTACGGAGTTCTAAAACTATTTTCAAAGTACCACTGTACCTATTGAAATAAAAACAAAATTGACAAAATAAATTAGAGGAAGGGCTATTAGAACTACATCATACCAACAACTTAATTTTGAAAAGAGGACATTAATTGGCTTAAATTCAATTCTTTGGTGTAACTATAATTTAAAAATTGTATGTAGGTACTATGGTACTATCGAGGAACCCCTATTGAAAGCAAAACGATCACACAGACAACTCTGACACTCATTATGAACTTTGTCCTATCGCAAAAGTACTGCGGTACCAAAACAACAATTTAAAAGATTTAATACCATAATAAACAATATTATATGCTTAGAAACAAATTAAAAGAAACATACACATTCAATTAAAAAGAAAAGTTTAGGATTAGTTATAGTTAAGAAAAATTCAGTTATTATTTTTATACAAAATCTACTTAAACTACCCAAACTGTACAAATTGAAAAGTAAAAGTTATAACATCAAGTTATAAATTGCGCCTAAGCAAAACATACTATAACTCGTGCACCTCTGTACATAGTGTTGTCAATTCACTAGCCACATTATATTAACTATAACTCGCCCCTCTACCATGCACAGTGTTGTCATAAATGATGTCCTTTGAGATGTCATCAGTGTTCTTATGGATGCTATGAATTAACATGCTATAAGTGATGTAATATGAAAGGGTATAAGCAGTGCATGGGAAAGGTCCGATGGGCAATCCCCCGTGGCAACCAACCTCCAGTCATGCAGGGGCTTTGCCCATACGCTGCAGGGTTTGGCCTCTGAGCAGCCAACCAAACGCCACGCATGGCCTTCTTCAAGACCAAAATATAAAAAGCGACCCTGTTGGCTTTATCCAGGGTGAGCAGTGAATAATAAATGAGTGTCTATGGCCGCTCATTTATCATTCACTTTTGGCAGGTGTTTTTTGTTTTTCTCAGTGACCCAGTTCCACCTAGGATGCCCAATCTTTTTGTTTTTCATTAGGGGCTGTGGGGGGAGTCCCAGGGCCCCCACGGCCTGCCGGCTTGTTGCCCGTTTGATAGGGCCACACAGGAGCTGGCAATTTTTTTTTATATTAAGGGGTGTGATAGTGCCCACCCAGGACACCCCAGACCATCATTTTTGTTGGGGGACATGGAGGACGTCCCAGGGTCTCCGCTGCTGCACCAGCCCTGTGCTCCTGCAGGAGCCACCATGTTTTTATCTTTAAGTGGGGTGCTCCGGTGTTCACCCGGGGCACTCCACAGGTGATCCCTGCCTGGAGGCAGCCAGAGCCGATATTCCTCCCACCTCGCAGGGGCAGTTTTCTTTTTCTCCCATCGAGCGGAAGCATTTCACTGTTTTTCCGTGCCATAAAGTGCGGGCAGGGCAAAGTTTTGTGCTTCCACCCAGCACGCTCTCGGACAAGGAAATAGACGGTGTCCCAGGGGTTGGGGATGCCGGGACACAGTCCCTGATCTGGCCCAGGTGCTGGGGTTGCTGAGGACTTTTCAGGCTCTTTGGGGGTTGGATACATATTCCCCTCCAATTTATTTTTTATACGGCCCGGAAGAGGGGGTCCTCGGGCCCTAGTTAGGCTCAGGGAAGGCGGCTGCACACCCCTTCCCCTTTATTAAAATATAGGCCATGGGGATGGGGTCCCCGGGGCCTCTTAAAGGCTTGGGGAGGGGGGCCATGTGCCCCCTCCCCCTAAATAATAGAAGCGCCACCACTAGGCCCTGGCCCACCCAGGGGTGTTTTTTTTATTTTATTTACTGCACATGTTTGCAAAAT
This sequence comes from Calotriton arnoldi, assembly GCA_963921515.1. Lineage (NCBI taxonomy): Eukaryota > Metazoa > Chordata > Amphibia > Caudata > Salamandridae > Calotriton > Calotriton arnoldi. The sequence goes on along the minus strand of CAWUFW010000656.1, from coordinate 2,234,369 downwards.
TTCCCCAAAAATGTTTTGACTCAACCACCAGGCCTAGGGGGTCAGGGTATCCCTACCCTGCCGCCTTAGGTCTTTTTTTAACCTTTTTCTTAGGACTCAGGACTAGTTCAAAGTCCTAAGATGGCTGCTGCCAAATTCTTATTGATGTGGTGGCAGCCAATCAGATCTCACCATGAGATCTGTCGAGCCACAGATACTTTGCTGTGTGAAATATACAATATTTTTTTGCCTCAATTGCTCAAAAACTGCTGATTATATTTACACCAAATCACAAAAAGCCCTCTTTCTGAACCAAGATCGATCTTTCTGCCAAATTTGGTGTAAATCAGGTCAGCTGTTAGGGCTGTAGATGTATCTATCTAAAGTTCCTGTGGAAAAATGAATGGGAGAAATGTGTTGTGGGACCACCCCCTTTTTCTCGGCCCCCGCTCGACGGATCACAAAACAGACAAAACACAACACTTTTTAAAAAGGTTTAGTGGAGATTTGTTAAAAAGCATCAAAGTTATTAGCAACACAATAAAGGCATTTTCTATGGAAACACAGTCCTAAATGAGGGGCTCTGAATGTGAGGCAAAGGATACGGATTTTACCAGCCACGCTTGCCAGAGGCTCATGTGAGAGCCTTACTTTTTGCATTCATTGGGAAAGCGCATCCATCTTGGGATAAAGAAAGGACTTCACCTCCCATAAAGCAACGCATTGACTCATACTGAGTAGCCAATCAGTGGCATGCGATATCGCTTCAAAATGTAGGGTGACAGCCATTATGCGCTTTCAGACTGCAGTTTCCTTTGAAAAAGAGGACTTCTCGAAATGCGTCAGGATTGCAGTCTCATGCTGATAATCTGCTGGCAAGTGAAGCTGTTTGACCGATAATAAAGGCTGTTTGGGGAAGCTTTTCCTTTGTTCGAGTGCAACTTACCTGTTGGTCACTCCCCACTGAGCGCGATGTATCTAGCGGCCGTCCTGCCGCTGAGTTTGCACCACTCCGGAAATTGGGGGTCACGGAGCTCCTATACGAGGGGCTCTGAATGTGAGGCAAAGGATACGGATTTTACCAGCCACGCTTGCCAGAGGCTCATGTGAGAGCCTTACTTTTTGCATTCATTGGGAAAGCGCATCCATCTTGGGATAAAGAAAGGACTTCACCTCCCATAAAGCAACGCATTGACTCATACAGAGTAGCCAATCAGTGGCATGCGATATCGCTTCAAAATGTAGGGTGACAGCCATTATGCGCTTTCAGACTGCAGTTTCCTTTGAAAAAGAGGACTTCTCGAAACGCGTCAGGATTGCAGTCTCATGCTGATAATCTGCTGGCAAGTGAAGCTGTTTGACCGATAATAAAGGCTGTTTGGGGAAGCTTTTCCTTTGTTCGAGTGCAACTTACCTGTTGGTCACTCCCCACTGAGCGCGATGTATATATATATATATATATATATATATATATATATATATTCGCAAACACATATATATTATATATATATTATATATTTTTTTTGGGGGGGGTATGTGTTGTGTGTGTATATAGCCACCCACCACTATGCAAACTATAAAAACAAGCATTGGCATAGCCAATAGGTCTCGCCTTTGGGACCTTATAAATGTTTAGTTATCCAGCACAATATCCTTGGTGCAACAATATCAACTGTTGCATGGCTAAACACTAATAAGGTCCCAAAGGCGAGACCTATTGGCTATGCCAATGCTTGTCCATGAAGACTTGTTGCTTTTAATCATGCCTTGGACCCCTGATACCGCCATGAGCACCCCAGCCGTTGCTAAAATGCAGCAAATTTCTGAAATATGTACAAACTTCACGATTTCCCAAACTTGTATACTCTCCACAGCATTTGTCGCTGGAAATAAATATTTGCATAGGTTTAATAGATGCCAATGCACTCAAGATCATTTCTCAGGTCCCTTGAAAAATCTTAATGTAATAAAGATCACGGCGGCCACTTATCCCAAAAAACATGAAGAACATTTTAGAGTCATCTGGACATAAAATAACGCCTGAGAAAACGAAAAAGGTAATATTTTTAGAGGAGCATGGAGCTATCCCTTTATTAAGTGGCAACCCTACCTCAGATAGGGTGACCAGACGTCCTGGATTTCTCCGGACAGTCCCGGTTTTCAGAGGACTGTCCCGGTGCTTTTGTTAATTTTAAATACATGTCTCAGTTTTTGGGACAGAGGTCAGATCAACCTGTGAATCAGAAGTAAAAGGTATGCTCCACTTTCACATGCACCTCTGTGTAAAGTCTTAAACAGTGCTTGAAATGGAAAAATATAAGTGCAGGTACTCTGTACCAGAGTACCTGCTTGTTTCTGAGAAGTGCCGGTACTCCCCCAATCAAATGTATTATATTTTCTGGAGAAAGTGCCGGTACTCTCCCTGTTAAAATAAAAAAGTGCCGGAACCCCGTACCGGACAGTACCGGCCCATTTAAAACACTGGTCTTAAATAATTAAGGTAATTTATTGGTTTCTGTCCGGCAGCACAGAAGGAGGTCCGCTACCTACTCCCACCAGCAGAAAGAAAGAGAAGGGAGGAGGGCAGGGAGCGCATGGTGGAGGTCTTGCTGTATATAATGTTATGTAAACATATAGCCTTGTAAATGTGTTTATGTATATATGTATATATATTTTTTTATAGCTATATAGACATTTACAAGGCTCCGTAAACAACCGGATAGGCCTGATATAAAAGTGAGACTAAATGCTTTAGTCCTACTTTTATGTCTGACCTGTCCTGGTTTTTGCTTCTCAAAATCTGGTCACCCTAACTGAAACCATTTTTTTTTTTTTGTAAATCCAAGTGCACTTTACATGGGAGGACTTTTTAGCCCATACTGATAGCAATAAAAACAAAACTACAAGTTCCAAAATGCAATTTGTTTCTAGCTAACATCAGAACTGTCTAAATGTGTAAGCTTCTATCATCAACCTTTAACTGATGTCCTACGAACTAATGCTCGGTCTCTCTCTCTCTCTCTGACATCTCTCGCACAAAACCACTGTCTGTGATTTAACTACCCTTTGACTCCAGGCTCTGACTGAATGTACTGTGCCCGGGCTCGTGATGTTGACCGGCGTTTGTGAGAAATGGAAAATGCGGGTCAGGAGAGAGAACTGCAGCTGAGGAGACTCGTTGGAAGTTGAGAGAAAGATGAGGCGGAGAAAAGGGCAAGAAAAGTGACAGCCGGAGGAAGGAACGAGAAGAGTTTGGTTGCGAGCCTGAGCAGATGCGACGGGCAGTAAAGAGAGAGAGGAAACAACATAGGAGTAGTGAAAAGGCACCAATGGAAGTGGAGGACGAGGAGCCAGTGACAACGAAGGAGGAGTGTGGAGAGGCGGTGCGGGAGCAGCTGATGCTGTAGAGGGAGGGTTGTGGGAGGAGGAACCCTAGCGTCTCGAGGGAGGAGCAGGCTCATGCAGTGACTGGAGAGGGCTGAGTCCGGAAGCGGGTTGCCCCGCTGTCTGCAGACATGGTGCACCTCAACTACACCCGGGACCCGGTGCCCGAGTCTGTGAACACCGATATGCAGAATCTAAGCCTCCTCACCGCCGAGGTGAGGCGCATGAGGACCCCGGAAAGGGCACTGGAAGAGAGGGTTCATCGGAAGTGAGGGGCAGCAGGAGCGGTGAGTGAGTCGGGGAGACGAGGGTAAATATGGGCGAAGAAGAAGAAAGGGGTGTAATATTGATGGCTAGGAGTAAAGTGGATGTGGGAAATGAGGAAGACAAGGCAGTTCGAAGGTGGGGCGTGGGAGGGGTTGTTTTGAACCTCCCCTCACACTAAACGGTTAGTGGAGTAGGGGAACTTCTAGAGCAACGAGATGTTAGAGGGGCAATAGCAAACTGAGGAAGGGAGGCTGTGGGGCAAAGAGGCGTGAAGGGTATGGCATGGTGCCATGTGGCACTGAATGGTATGGTTTGGTGTGATGATGCTTGGTATGCAGTAATGATCTATGTACGCCGCGGGACCATTCAAGGCAAAAAAAACAAGCACTTTTCAAGCACTCGTGGCGGCATCCACCCTGCGGGATCGAGCAGCGGCGCGGCCATGTTAATTACAAACATATGGCCCATGTGCGCCGCTGCTCGCTCCCGCAAGGTGGATGCCGCCACAAGCACGAGTGTGCTTGAAAAGGAGCAGACCGATTGCTAAAGGTCATCTCCTAGGGCAGCGCATGCGCGCTGCCTAGGCGAGACCTAAAAAACGAACACACTTATTAGATGATATTATCAGTGATGTCATCAATGATGTCATTTGAGTTGTCATCATTGACGTCATAAATGATGTCATAGAACATGTCATGAGTGATGTAATATGTGAGGTCATAAGCAGTGCATAATGGGGGCTCAAGTTATAGCCATCTCTGCTGGCTATAACTGGTACAGTTCTGTGTTTTTATTAGTTCAAAACGTTAATGTTGTCACAGACATATTCACCTAACTTTAAAATTATTTTTTCACTAAAATAAGGTTAAAAGTGAAGTTCCAGCTAGGTATGTGTTGGACCTGGCCCTTTTTGCAGGATCTCCCACTGATTTTTGCCTTCTGTTGCTGAACCCATTTTTGTTGGCATTTGGACTCTGTGCACCTTTTACCTGCTAATCAAAGTGGTTGTGCTCTCTCCCTAAAACATGGTAAAATTGAATTAGACCTAATTGGCACGTTTTCTTTATGTGTAAGTCCCTAGTCAAGTGGTACCAGATGTCCTCAGAGCCTACAAATTAAATGCTACTAGTGGGCCTGCAGCACTCATTGTGCCAACCACTAACACACCCTTTAAAACATGTCTCAGGCCTACCCTGCCACTGCAGCCTGTAGTGCTGTTTTAAACTGTTATTTTGATATGGCGAAATAAACCTTTTGTGAGGCCTAAACCTTCCTTTTTAATTTATTTTGTTTATTTATTTATTTATAAAGTTTTATATAGCGCGAACAAGATCCCAAGGGATATCAGAGCGCTTCACAATAAAAGATGATCAGGGATGTACAGGCGTCAAATACAAATCAACGAAACAGTTACAAAGGGTGCATCAAAGCATCGCTGTCGCTAACAATAGCGGATCTGGGAGGGGAAGAAAAGAATAAATAAGGAAATATAGCAAATCAGTACAAGACATGAAGGTATAAGTCCAGTAACTTATAGCAGATGATCCAAATCCAATTAAGGTAAGAAGTTGCTCATGAGGAATCTTTTTACTTCCAATTTGAAAGCAACCGTGGAAGTGAGTCTGCAAACTTCAGGGGGGAGAGACTTCCAGATCCTCGGGGCAGAGCCGGAGAAAGATCTTTGACAAGTTCTCTTTTTGCGAAAGATCTGTGGTTTCAGGAGGAAGGAGTTAGCGCTTCTTGAGGGTCTACCACCTCCAGATAATTCTAGCTTTAGGACAAGATTCTTGGGGGTTTGGAAATGGAGAGCTTTGTGAGACAGGCAGGCAATCTTTAGCTGTATTCTTGCTTCAAAAGGCAGCCAATTTAGAGATTTTAAGACTGGGGAAATGTGCGCATTTCTTTTTGTGCCCGTGGTCAGTCTGGCCACAGCATTCAATGCAGCCTTAAGTGGGGCCAAGGTATATTTAGGGAGGCCACAGAGCGTAGCACTGCCATAGTCTAGCCTCGGCAAAACCAGCGCTTGGACCACCTGCTTGAAGTCCGCTTGTGGAAGGAAAGGTTTGAGGTTCCTGAGTAATCTCATCTGGTGGTTCGCTCCCTTGCACACCTTGCTAATGTGATTCTTCATATTTAAATGTTTGTCCAGGGTGAATCCGAGAGATTTGGCAGAATCAATAATGAGGGGGGAGCAGTTGAAGGCAGTGAGATGGTTCATCCAGAGGTCTAGCTTGGGAGTATGATTCGGAGGAGAAATAAGCAGAAATTCGGTTTTGGAGGTGTTGAGTAGGAGGTGGTTCTCAGTTAGCCAGTTTTGAGTATTCATGAGGGTAGTGTTGAGTGATATAAGATTTTCCGGGGAGGAGATTTCCAGGTAGAGTTGCGTGTCATCTGCGTACATATGGAAGAGAATGTTCATTGAGTTTAGTGCATTAGCCAGTGGTTCCAAGAATAAGTTGAATAATATGGGGGATAAGGCGGACCCTTGTGGAATCCCCATGGACACTGGCGTGGGCTGGGATAGGGAGTGGTTCACCTTTATTCTTTGTGATCTGTGGTGGAGGAAGGACGAGAACCATTAAAAAACCAGACCGGAGAGGCCAATCCTATGCTCCAAAATAGATAAGAGGTTGTCGTGATTTACAGTGTCAAATGCAGGGGCAAGGTCAAGGAGGATTAGGATACCAAAGGGGATGATGGACGGAGCGTTTGAGCTAATCAAACACTCACCCCTAGTCAACTGATCTGGGTTTAATCCATCATCATTCTTTAGCTCACCCACCACCCCAGTTCAGACATGGCCATATGCAAATCAGTCTGACCCTGTGCCTCATGGGAACAGTCCAGCCCGAACTGCCAAGCCATGTCTTCCCTGGACCTGAAACAAGCATCCTGGGACCGGTTTCTGGTTATTCAGCCGTCATCAGCCAGGCTAGCTTGAATCCAGTGGCAAAGTGAGCAAGGGACCCACGTCTGGGCATACCCTGCCAACTTAGGGCGAACAAAGCGATACCAAAGGGGATGATGGACGGAGCGTTTGAGCTAATCAAACACTCACCCCCAGTAAACTGATCTGGGTTTAATCCATCATCATTCTTTAGCTCACTCCACCACCCCAGTTCAGACATGGCCATATGCAAATCAGTCTGACCCTGTGCCTCATGGGAACAGTCCAGCCCGAACTGCCAAGCCATGTCTTCCATGGACCGGAAACAAGCATCCTGGGACCGGTTTCTGGCTATTCAGCCGTCATCAGCCAGGCTAGCTTGAATCCAGTGGCAAAGTGAGCAAGGGACCCACGTCTGGGCATACCCTGCCAACTTAGGGCGAACAAAGCGATACCAAAGTGGATGATGGACGGAGCGTTTGAGCTAATCAAACACTCACCCCCAGTCAACTGATCTGGGTTTAATCCATCATCATTCTTTAGCTCACTTCACCACCCCAGTTCAGACATGGCCATATGCAAATCAGTCTGACCCTGTGCCTCATGGGAATAGTCCAGCCCGAACTGCCAAGCCATGTCTTCCCTGGACCGGAAACAAGCATCCTGGGACCGGTTTCTGGCTATTCAGCCGTCATCAGCCAGGCTAGCTTGAATCCAGTGGCAAAGTGAGCAAGGGACCCACGTCTGGGCATACCCTGCCAACTTAGGGCGAACAAAGCGATACCAAAGGGGATGATGGACGGAGCGTTTGAGCTAATCAAACACTCACCCCCAGTCAATTCATCTGGGTTTAATCCATCATCATTCTTTAGCTCACTCCACCACCCCAGTTCAGATATGGCCATATGCAAATCAGTCTGACCCTGTGCCTCATGGGAACAGTCCAGCCCGAACTGCCAAGCCATGTCTTCCCTGGACCGGAAACAAGCATCCTGGGACCGGTTTCTGGCTATTCAGCCGTCATCAGCCAGGCTAGCTTGAATCCAGTGGCAAAGTGAGCAAGGGACCCACGTCTGGGCATACCCTGCCAACTTAGGGCGAACAAAGCGATACCAAAGGGGATGATGGACGGAGCGTTTGAGCTAATCAAACACTCAACCCAGTCAACTGATCTGGGTTTAATCCATCATCATTCTTTAGCTCACTCCACCACCCCAGTTCAGACATGGCCATATGCAAATCAGTCTGACCCTGTGCCTCATGGGAACAGTCCAGCCCGAACTGCCAAGCCATGTCTTCCCTGGACCGGAAACAAGCATCCTGGGACTGGTTTCTGGCTATTCAGCCATCATCAGCCAGGCTAGCTTGAATCCAGTGGCAAAGTGAGCAAGGGACCCACGTCTGGGCATACCCTGCCAACTTAGGGCGAACAAAGCGATACCAAAGGGGATGATGGACGGAGCGTTTGAGCTAATCAAACACTCACCCCCAGTCAACTGATCTGGGTTTAATCCATCATCATTCTTTAGCTCACTCCACCACCCCAGTTCAGACATGGCCATATGCAAATCAGTCTGACCCTGTGCCTCATGGGAACAGTCCAGCCCGAACTGCCAAGCCATGTCTTCCCTGGACCGGAAACAAGCATAGTGGGACCGGTTTCTGGCTATTCAGCCGTCATCAGCCAGGCTAGCTTGAATCCAGTGGCAAAGTGAGCAAGGGACCCACGTCTGGGCATACCCTGCCAACTTAGAGCGAACAAAGCGATACCAAAGTGGATGATGGACGGAGCGTTTGAGCTAATCAAACACTCACCCCAGTCAACTGATCTGGGTTTAATCCATCATCATTCTTTAGCTCACTTCACCACCCCAGTTCAGACATGGCCATATGCAAATCAGTCTGACCCTGTGCCTCATGGGAATAGTCCAGCCCGAACTGCCAAGCCATGTCTTCCCTGGACCGGAAACAAGCATCCTGGGACCGGTTTCTGGTTATTCAGCCGTCATCAGCCAGGCTAGCTTGAATCCAGTGGCAAAGTGAGCAAGGGACCCACGTCTGGGCATTCCCTGCCAACTTAGGGCGAACAAGCGTACCAAAGGGGATGATGGACGGAGCGTTTGAGCTAATCAAACACTCACCCCAGTCAATTCATCTGGGTTTAATCCATCATCATTCTTTAGCTCACTCCACCACCCCAGTTCAGATATGGCCATATGCAAATCAGTCTGACCCTGTGCCTCATGGGAACAGTCCAGCCCGAACTGCCAAGCCATGTCTTCCCTGGACCGGAAACAAGCATCCTGGGACCGGTTTCTGGCTATTCAGCCGTCATCAGCCAGGCTAGCTTGAATCCAGTGGCAAAGTGAGCACGGGACCCACGTCTGGGCATACTCTGCCAACTTAGGGCGAACAAAGCGATACCAAAGGGGATGATGGACGGAGCGTTTGAGCTAATCAAACACTCACCCCCAGTCAACTCATCTGGGTTTAATCCATCATCATTCTTTAGCTCACTCCACCACCCCAGTTCAGATATGGCCATATGCAAATCAGTCTGACCCTGTGCCTCATGGGAACAGTCCAGCCCGAACTGCCAAGCCATGTCTTCCCTGGACCGGAAACAAGCATCCTGGGACCGGTTTCTGGCTATTCAGCCGTCATCAGCCAGGCTAGCTTGAATCCAGTGGCAAAGTGAGCAAGGGACCCACGTCTAGGCATACCCTGCCAACTTAGGGCGAACAAAGCGATACCAAAGGGGATGATGGACGGAGCGTTTGAGCAAATCATACACTCAACCCCAGTCAACTGATCTGGGTTTAATCCATCATCATTCTTTAGCTCACTCCACCACCCCAGTTCAGACATGGCCATATGCAAATCAGTCTGACCCTGTGCCTCATGGGAACAGTCCAGCCCGAACTGCCAAGCCATGTCTTCCCTGGACCGGAAACAACCATCCTGGGACCGGTTTCTGGCTATTCAGCCGTCATCAGCCAGGCTAGCTTGAATCCAGTGGCAAAGTGAGCAAGGGACCCACGTCTGGGCATACCCTGCCAACTTAGAGGCGAACAAGCGATACCAAAGGGGATGATGGACGGAGCGTTTGAGCTAATCAAACACTCACCCCAGTCAACTCATCTGGGTTTAATCCATCATCATTCTTTAGCTCACTCCACCACCCAGTTCAGACATGGCCATATGCAAATCAGTCTGACCCTGTGCCTCATGGGAACAGTCCAGCCCGAACTGCCAAGCCATGTCTTCCCTGGACCAGAAACAAGCATTCTGGGACCGGTTTCTGGCTATTCAGCCGTCATCAGCCAGGCTAGCTTGAATCCAGTGGCAAAGTGAGCAAAGGACCCACGTCTGGGCATACCCTGCCAACTTAGGGCGAACAAAGCGATACCAAAGACATGGCTTGGCAGTTCGGGCTGGACTGTTCCCATGAGGCACAGGGTCAGACTGATTTGCATATGGCCATGTCTGAACTGGGGTGGTGGAGTGAGCTAAGGAATGATGATGGATTAAACCCAGATCAGTTGACTGGGGGTGAGTGTTTGATTTGCTCTAACGCTCCGTCCATCATCCCCTTTGGTATCGCTTGTTCGCCCTAAGTTGGCAGGGTATGCCCAGGCGTGGGTCCCTTGCTCACTTTGCCACTGGATTCAAGATAGCCTGGCTGATGAGGTTTTGAACCCGAGCTGGTCCCAGGATGCTTGTTTCTGGTCCAGGAAGACATGGCTTGGCAGTTCGGGCTGGACTGTTCCCATGAGGCACAGGGTCAGACTGATTTGCATATGGCCATGTCTGAACTGGGGTGGTGGAGTGAGCTAAGGAATGATGATGGATTAAACCCAGATCAGTTGACTGGGGGTGAGTGTTTGATTTGCTTTAACGCTCTGTCCATCATCCCCTTTGGTATGCTTTGTTCAGCCCTAAGTTGGCAGGGTATGCCCAGACGTGGGTCCCTTGCTCACTTTGCCACTGGATTCAAGATAGCCTGGCTGATGAGGGTTTTGAACCCGAAGCCGGTCCCAGGATGCTTGTTTCCGGTCCAGGAAGACATGGCTTGGCAGTTCGGGCTGGACTGTTCCCATGAGGCACAGGTCAGACTGATTTGCATATGGCCATGTCTGAACTGGGGTGATGGAGTGAGCTAAGGAATGATGATGGATTAAACCCAGATCAGTTGACTGGGGGTGAGTGTTTGATTTGCTCTAACGCTCCGTCCATCATCCCCTTTGATATCGCTTGTTCGCCTAAGTTGGCAGGGGATGCCCAGACGTGGGTCCCTTGCTCACTTTGCCACTGGATTCAAGATAGCCTGGCTGATGAGGGTTTTGAACCTGAAGCCGGTCCCAGGATGCTTGTTTCCGGTCCAGGGAAGACATGGCTTGGCAGTTCGAGCTGGGCTGTTCCCATGAGGCACAGGGTCAGACTGATTTGCATATGGCCATGTCTGAACTGGGGTGGTGGAGTGAGCTAAGGAATGATGATGGATTAAACCCAGATCAGTTGACTGGGGGTGGAGTGTTTGATTTGCTCAACGCTCCGTCCATCATCCCCTTTGGTATCGCTTTGTTCGCCCCTAAGTTGGCAGGGTATGCCCAGGCGTGGGTCCCTTGCTCACTTTGCCACTGGATTCAAGATAGCCTGGCTGATGAGGGTTTTGAACCCGAAGCCGGTCCCAGGATGCTTGTTTCCGGTCCAGGGAAGACATGGCTTGGCAGTTCGGGCTGGACTGTTCCCATGAGGCACAGGGTCAGACTGATTTGCATATGGCCATGTCTGAACTGGGGTGGTGGAGTGAGCTAAGGAATGATGATGGATTAAACCCAGATCAGTTGACTGGGGTGAGTGTTTGATTTGCTCTAACGCTCCGTCCATCATCCCCTTTGGTATCGCTTGTTCGCCCTAAGTTGGCAGGGTATGCCCAGACGTGGGTCCCTTGCTCACTTTGCCACTGGATTCAAGATAGCCTGGCTGATGACGGCTGAATAGCCAGAAACCGGTCCCACCATGCTTGTTTCCGGTCCAGGGAAGACATGGCTTGGCAGTTCGGGCTGGACTGTTCCCATGAGGCACAGGTCAGACTGATTTGCATATGGCCATGTCTGAACTGGGGTGGTGGAGTGAGCTAAGGAATGATGATGGATTAAACCCAGATCAGTTGACTGGGGGTGAGTGTTTGATTTGCTCTAACGCTCCGTCCATCATCCCCTTTGGTATCGCTTTGTTCGCCCTAAGTTGGCAGGATATGCCCAGACGTGGGTCCCTTGCTCACTTTGCCACTGGATTCAAGCTAGCCTGGCTGATGAGGGTTTTGAACCCGAAACCGGTCCCAGGATGCTTGTTTCCGGTCCAGGGAAGACATGGCTTAGCAGTTCGGGCTGGACTGTTCCCATGAGGCACAGGGTCAGACTGATTTGCATATGGCCATATCTGAACTGGGGTGGTGGAGTGAGCTAAGGAATGATGATGGATTAAACCCAGATCAGCTGACTGGGGGTGAGTGTTTGATTTGCTCTAACGCTGCGTCCATCAATCCCTTTGGTATCGCTTTGTTCGCCCTAAGTTGGCAGGGTATGCCCAGACGTGGGTCCCTTGCTCACTTTGCCACTGGATTCAAGATAGCCTGGCTGATGAGGGTTTTGAACCCGAAACCGGTCCCAGGATGCTTGTTTCCGGTCCAGGGAAGACATGGCTTGGCAGTTCGGACTGGACTGTTCCCATGAGGCACAGGCTCAGACTGATTTGCATATGGCCATGTCTGAACTGGGGTGGTGGAGTGAGCTAAGGAATGATGATGGATTAAACCCAGATCAGTTGACTGGGGGTGAGTGTTTGATTTGCTCTAACGCTCCGTCCATCATCCCCTTTCGTATCGAAGGAGGATTAGGAGGCAAGATTAATTGTGGTCGAGCATTTTTAAAATGTCATCGATAACGTGAATGAGAGCCGATTCAGTGCTGTGTCCACTCCGAAAGCCAGATTGGTGTTGGTCTAGGAGTTGGGAATTCTCAATGTGAGCGCAGAGTTGAGATTGGATGCATTTTTCAAGGAGTTTGGCCAGAGTAGTGATGTTGGAGATAGGGCGGAAGTTGTTTAGGTCGGCACTATCAGCATTAGTTTTTTTTAGAATAGGTGAAATCTGAGCTGCTTTTAGGCAGTCGGGGATCGTGCCTTGAGACAGTGAGGCATTGATAATCTTTGTCCAAAGGGGGGTGACGACTTCCTTGATTTCTTTGAAGACGGAGGGTGGTAAAGGGTCGCTAAAATGATTGGATGGGTTGATACTCTGAAGAATCTTGTTAATGTCTCTTTCGCTGAAAGGAGTAAAGGTGCCCCATGAGGCATTGTTCTTGGTGCTCAGGCTGGCTGGTTCGAGCTGTTCTGAGTGGGACGGAGGGTGCGCAAACGATTAGGATGTCATAGAAGCTTTCTTAGAATCCAGTTCGATATTGATGAGTCTTGATTTCTCGGTGAAGAAAGCAGCCAGATCATCACATGAGGGTGGGCTGAGACCTGGGTCAGAGCGCATGGGTGCATCAACCGATTGTTGTTTAACAATTTCAAAAAGTTTCTTGGGGTGATTAGAAGCTTGGTTAAGTTGGGATCTGAAGTAGTCGGCCTTGGTGCTCTTGATTTGTTTGTCATAGGAGCTCCTTTCCGTTCTAAGGACTTTTAGCTGATCCAAGGATGGTTTGGATCTCCAAGATCGTTCAATTGCTCTTAGGTTGCGTCGTTCCGAATTTAGGTTGTCATTGAACCATTGTTTGGAGATTTTTGTTGAGGCATTTTTTTGTTGGAGTGGTGCCATGGAATCCATGATACTTGAGATCGTAGAGTTGTAAAAGTCTGTGAGTACATGAACCTCAGACATGTCAGCTTGGGAGGAAAGGGCAGATTTACATTGTGTTGCTAGTTCAACTGTGTTGATATGTTTAAGGTCCCTTTTCCATATCTTCAACTTCATCGGATGAGCCTTCCTCAGGGACACCTCCCAGCTGATATAAAAGAGGATGATGTGATGGTCGGACCAGTCACAAGGGGAGATGTTATCCAGTGAGATGGTGTTTCCTTTGGAGATGATGAGATCCAAGATTTCTCCTTTATTATGCGTTGGCCGGTCACAGTATTGAATCAGCTTGTGATCATCTAGGAAAGATTTAAGGCATGTAACAGCTTGGTCATTGGGGTTGGACCAGTGAAGGTTGAAATCACCAAGGAAGATTTGGGACACTACGGAATCGACATTGCCGGAGATGATTTCCATTAGTTGTTCGATGAAGGAGAGATTGTCCCCTGGGGGGGGTGATAGAATGTATGTAGTTTACATACCGGGAGGTGATTATTTGAGATGTTGAGACAGAGATATTCACTGGAGGAAGGCGTAGAGGACTAGAATGAGAGACCGAGAGTGTATTCCGATGTATACAGGCTAGACCACCGCCCTGCTTCTCCGCTCTGTCGAGACGAATGATGTAATGGGAAGGAGGCACTAGGAGGTCTAGGAAAGGAGTGGAAGAGGGATTCAACCAAGTTTCAGTGAGGATGATGATATCTATCTCATTGTATTGGATGAGGTCGAAGATATCAGAGGCGTGTTTACTGGCTGATCTGCAGTTGAGCAGTATGCATTTAAGTTGTCCCGGTGTGTGAGGGGGAGACGACTGTGAGATGCTAACTCGCTTGAGGTTGTCTTTATTTATGAGTCGGAGGTTGTGTGGGGGTTCCCTGTTCGGGTTAGCGTGAATGACTTCAATTTGACCGAGAGGAGTCTTGATGGTGTCTAAGTTAGGGGAATAAGAGGAGAGCAGATCATTGATATCCTTAGAGGCAAGATCGGTCTTCGTCCTTTTGGGCCGGGAGTGGGCGTTAGGGAGAGGTAAGGTATTAAATGTGGAGAGGGAAGGATGCTGGGCAGGGCTAGATATCCTGCTAGAGGGGACTCTGGGCAGGTTTTGAAGGGAGAGGAGGGAGCTGATCAAGGGGAGATGCTCAATTGAGAGGGCTTTCAAGACATGAAGTTCGGCTATAAGAAGGTGCAACTGGAGGGATAAATCATCAAGGCGCGCCACCAGATCTGAATGCTGGGTGAGGGTTAAAGGGTGTATAGGGGGATCAGGTGGCGAGGAGGGACCACGAAGGGAGCCAGAGAGGTCAAGGCAATACTGCTAAGTTCAGGAGGGGGGAGTTGGCCATTGAGGATTTGCAATGTTCCTCAAAGCTTGGAAAGAGGGGCTGGGGAATGTGATAGGATGGGTGGACGAAATGCCTGAATGTCGGGGGTGGTCAAATAAGGGTAGAGTGAGTTTGGCTGATCAAGATCCGAGGAGAACCGTTGCCCAGTCTCCTGCCTTGCAGGTGGCATAGTTATAGGGATGAAGGAAGGGGGGTCATCAGTTAGGAGTGAAGATGGTAGGGCGTGAGGGAACCTCTCTGCTCGAGAGTCATCCTGTATCTAACTAGCGGTCGGCGAAAAGAGTGAATTTGGCTGATCATGATCCGAGGAGGACTGTTGCCAAGTCTCCTGCCTAGCAAATGGTGTAGTTATAGGGATGATGGAAGGGGGAACATCTGTTAGGAGTAAAGATGGTAAGGAGTGAGGGAGCCTCTCAGCTCAAGAGTCACCCTGTATCGGACTAGCGGTTGGCGAGAGGAGTGAGCCCATAGGTCCGCCAATCAGCTGAGAAGGTGGTCGAGTGGATTGATATAGACCGACCGGGGACAGGGAGGCTCTGAGATCAACTAAAGGAGGATTAGAGTTTAGAGGGAGTGGGGTACTCTCAGCTGTGATAGGGGGAGTACTGGTTAAATCCAGCGTATTTGTAGGGTATGGGTAGGGGTCAGTGGATTTGGCGTGCACCGTTTTTCTGAGTGTAGGGAAAAAATTGTCCATCTTAACTAGGTTTATTTATTTATTTATTAAGAGGTTTTATATAGCGCTGGCCAGACCCGAGGGTATCGGAGCGCTTTACAACAGATATAAGGCAGAAATCACATAAAAAGACAAAGGTAAGCGTAAATGTTCGGAAGACCCAGTGTGCTGTGCGTCATTGAGGTAGGGAGGTCCTGAGATAGCCTCGATGCATGCACAATGTCTTGGGCTAAACCTCCTTCCGGGAGGAGGGAACGAGGAGGGGTAGGGGAGCGGGGATGAGGTAGGTAGTGGTGGAACATTGACAAGGGGCTGTAAAGTGCAGGAGGAGGTAGGCTGTGGTGGAACATTGTCAGGTGGCTGCAGAGTGCAGGCTTGTGCGTTTCGGCGGCGATTCTCGGTTCGGGAAGGCACGTTGAGGTAGAGGTCTTTTAGGAGTCTTTTGAATTTTATAAAGGAAGGGATAGTCCTGATATCGGCTGGGATGGAGTTCCAGATTTTGGGTGCGTTTCCAGCGAAGGATCGTGCAGCGGTTTTTTGTTTGCGTGTTTTCAAAGGGATGAGTAAGAGGGTGTTGGAGCTCCTGAGGATTCTTGTCTGGCCGGCTTTCTTGAGTTTGGAGGCCAGGTATTCCGGTTTCCCTGTGTGCAGGGCTTTGTGCGTGAGGCAGGCAGTTCTAAAGCTGGCACGCATTTCGACTGGGAGCCATTTTAGTTCTCTGAGTGCGGGAGATAGGTGGTCATATTTCTTAACTCCCGTGACCATTCTGGTCGCTACATTGAGAGTTGTTTTGAGTGGCACTAGGTGGGATCGAGCTGTACCGGAGAGGTCTGCGTTCCCATAGTCGAGTCTAGATAGCACCAGTGATTGGGTAGCTTGTTTGAGGTCTTTGGGCGGGATGAAGGGCTTAATTTTGTTGAGAAGCTTCAGATTGAGGAAGGCGCTCTTCGCAGAGATCTTAATGTGTTTGGTCATGTTCAGTTTTGGGTCGAGGGTGATTCCTAGAGATTTTACTGAGTTAGCCAGGGTGAGATTACCGTTGAGAGCATCAACTGCTTTCAGCCACTCTACGATTTGAGGGTTTTCTTCTTTGTTGGAGATGAGGAGGATTTCGGTTTTGTCTTGATTGAGTTTAAGGTGGTTTGTTGATAGCCACTGTTGAACTTCTCTAAGAGTGTTGTTGAGTCTTAGAATGTCGTTAATGGAGGAGGTTTCCAAGTAGATCTGGGTGTCATCTGCATATAGGTAGAAGGGGATGTTGGCTTTTTTGAGAAGGGTGGTGAGGGGTTCCATGTATATGTTGAACAGTTGAGGGGAGAGCACTGAGCCTTGGGGGACACCTCTGTTGACAGGGTGTAGGTCGGACGTAAAGGATTTGATTTTTATTCTTTGGGAGCGGTTGTGTAAGAAGGAGAAGAACCATTGTAGGACCACCTCGTCTGCACCTACTCTATCTTGGAGAGCCTTGATGAGTAGCTTGTGATCAACCGTGTCAAAGGCTGCCGATAGGTCCAGGAGGATGAGTAGGCAGCATTGGTCAGTAATAAGGGACTTGTGGATGTCATCCACGATGTTAATGTTGATATTAGATGCTTGGATTAAGATGATACCATTGTTGTAGAGGGTGATAGTGGTGTTAGCTTTGAGGGTGGACGAAGGTGACGTTGTTAATTTGAAACCATGTGGGGTTTTCCTACTGCCTGACATTTGAAGCATGGAGTAGAACACGGTCCGCCAGCATGCGCGCTTTCTACTGTACAAGATGAGGTCATTAACAAGAGTACCCTTGTTTGCACAGAAGTAGGGGTCTGAGATTAAAGTTTCAGGTCTGGCTTTGAGTATGCGGTGTTTGTGTTTTTTTGCCGCATTTTTGGAGAGGTTAGACGGGTAATTGATGATGAAAGCATTGGAACCTGTGGGGTCAGGACTTATCTCCATTCTGAGAGCGTGTCCTAGTAGGGAGTGCAGCCCAGTTAGGAGTATAAGGAGGTAAGAGAAAGTTTATATATCAACTATGACATGAGTAGGCAGGTAATATTCATAATGGGCAGGCCAACTAAATTGGGAGCTGGAGGTACTGATGAGAGCTAATTTGGGCATCAGGGTAGTATGAACGGCGGAAGCCAGATGAGTGAGGGGAGAGTGACCTACAGTACTTAGGAACCGTAGGACTTAGGTCAAAAATCGAATGACTAATAGACAGGGGACTAGGCCGCGATTACATGCAGGTAGTGCTTGAGAAGGGAATACATCTTTATATGGAAGGCAGTTCAGGCAAGCAATTCACGACCTTAAAGGAAATAAGTACCTCAAGATGTGTGGAAATGGGGCCAACTAAGCCAGGCCCCTCCCACTGTGAAGAAATTGGTATGATTCCAGTAGGTAATGAGCGCACGGCGTTTAGTGTAAGATCATGAGGGACTAATCAGATGCCGAGGGTGTTTGATATCCTGGGTGGTACATATGTAAGGCTGCAATTGTCCTATTGGCTGATGGTAATGTCTTATCAGTGGAACATGGATGGTGTTAAGAGGAGAATTCCTGAACCAGATGTGTGGGATAATGTCAACATACCCACTCCAAGATGGCCGCCAAATGCAGAGGGTGGAGCCAGCCCATTTTTCTTTCTATGCCCGGCCGAGCATAGCGACCAGGGAGGGGGGGGGCACCCCTCTTCAGTTTCCGTGACCAGAAGACAAGATGGATGCCCAAAACAATAATAAAGATAAACAAAATGGGCGTCCCTCAATGTGTACAACAGAGCTAGGGAACACCACACCATCAAAGCAAACCCAGCAAGAGTCAAAGCATAATTGACTCTTAGAGTAGGCCCTAAAGGTTAATAGGGCAGGGGGCATTATACTTAAAAAGTAGGACATATGTTTTTACATTTTACATGTCTAAAAGGAAGTCAACACGCAGGTAGGTTTGCCAAGTCGCATTATTCTAGTCCAGTCTCACCAGCTCCCCGGCAGCAACTGCCGAAACCCCCGCATTCCGTGTTCCACGCAGGGAACCTAGAGATAAGAATGCGCAAGCATAACACGCAACCACACCAGGTCCCAACACACCCCCCTTCCTTCACATGGCAAACAACAAAATAACAAAACATACCTAACAAGAGAAGTAAAAGCAACACCAAAAAGCTAACATAAATGGTAAAGATGAGTAGAGTTGACACAAGTGTCCTGCAAGGTTCAATACCTGACATAGTCCTGAAATCTGGTGGGAGCAGCCCTTGTTCTAGAAGAGCTTTCTCTGGGAACAATCTCCCTGTCGGAAACATGTACCCCCGGACTTCCCCCCACAGGAAGCACACCTGTGCATGGGGTATGGACCCCAAATTTCCCTCTTACATACTCAGCTTTCGACTTCGGCACCACAGAGACTGCACATTTGTTCCAGATCTTACCATTCTCCAAAACTACCAAATGGTCTCTCACCTCCCTCACCTTAACCGGAGCAGAAAACCAAGAGGATCCTTAACGAACATGGACAGGTTTCTTCACCCTCACCCAGTCACCAACACATACCGGGGATACTCTGACACAAACGGACGCATACTTGGATTGTGCAGCAGCCCTGACATCAGCCACTTTGCCCAACTTCTGCTGATCAACCTCTTTTCTTGACATCCAGTCTTTATTAAGCTTAGAACCCGCAACTCTACCCCTTAGCAAGGTGCAAGGAGACATGCCAGTACTTGTGTGAGGAGTAGTTCTCATTGCCCACAACATCTCAGAGATGACCCCCTTCCAGTGCAATCCATTCATCAAAGCCAACTGTAGCTGATCCTTGACGACACCGTTGAAGCGCTCAACTAGTCCATTGCTACGGGGATGATAAAGGGAGGTGAGGATATGCTTGATGCCATGTTCCTTTAGAAACTCCTGCATCTCTACAGACACCAACTGAGTCCCGTTGTCAGTCACTAGCACTTCCGGGAACCCCTCCCGAAGAAAGACATACATGAAAAAATTGATGATGGTTCCATAATTGACCCCATCCACAAACCTCACCTCAGGCCATTTAGACATATAATCAATCAACACCAAGGCATATTTCGGAGAACTACCTGTCACACCAAAAGGGCCAGCCACATCAAAAGCCAACTTGTTCCAGGGTGAGTTCATTACAGCAATAGGATTGATGGGAGAAGGATAGGTTACTTGGGTTTTGTCACTCAAAACACACGCTCCACAATCACGAACACAATGCTCGATGGACTTATCTACACCCGGCCACCAGAAGTCCTCTCTAACCCTTTGCTTCATGGCGCGAATGCCCAGGTGACCTTTGTGAGCTAGGTCCAAAACTTTCTTGCGCATACTCTCAGGCACAACCAACAACCCACCCCTCTGCAGAATTCCATCCACAAGAGACAATTCATCGCATACTCTCTTAAAAGGAATCAGCTCAGGAGCCAAATCATATTGTTAGGCCAACCGTGAACCACAAAGTCCATCACCCTAGTGATCTTAACATCCTCGGAGACTGCCAGTTTCCAATCGATTTCGGAAAGGGCACCCTCGACAGTGTCAGCAACCGCACCAATAGCACACACCATTTCCAGATCCTCAACCACAGTGTCAGCAGCTCAGGTTACCCCTCAGTGAGGGGTAACCTGGACAGACAATCGGCCACATGATTCTTAACACCAGCCACATACTCCAGACTATAGTTAAACTCATTCAGTCTGTACTGCCACTTGGCTATGCGTGGAGTGGCCCTGCCCCCCCCCCCTTTGGTGGTAAAGAGATCCACCAATGGTTTATGGTCGGTTCTCAGAAGAAATTCGTTCCCCCACAAGAAGTTCCGGAAATGTTGTACGCCCTACCACAAAGCTAGGGCCTCCTTTTCGATCATGGAGTAAGTGCTCTCCGCCCCCCAAAGTGCTCTAGAGGCAAAAGCGATGGTCTCCTCCCTATTGTCACATCTCTTCTGCATAAGGACAGCCCCTAAGCCCACATTTCTGGCATCCGTAGTAACAATACAACGATCATTGATGATAAACAACTTTAGGGAGCGTGCCTGAACGATTGCCTCCTTCAAGAGCTCGAAGTCAAGACCACACTCAACAGACCACACATACTTTGCATTCTTTTTCAGGAGCTCACGCAAACGCGCCGTCATGTCTGAGAAGTTGGCTACAAATTTGGCGTAGTATTCAACCAGCCCTAGAAAGGAATGAAGCTGGTCCTTATTCTGTGGTTCAGGTGCATTCTGGATGGCATCTAAAAGCTTTACCTTGGGTTCAACCCCCCTTCCAGAAATGTGGTGCCCCAGATAGTTTACACCTTCTTGAAAAAATTTGCACTTGTCCTTCCTCAGCGATAACCCACTCGATCTGACAATGTCCAACACTTGCTTGACTCTGGTATCGTGTTCTAACTCAGTTTTCCCATAAATAAGAATGTCGTCTTGGAAGAACACGACTCCTGCAGTGCTCTTAAATAGATTCCCCATGAGGCGCTGGAACACTGCAGAAGCCGATGCCAATCTGAACGGCATGCGTATATAATGAAACGCACCTTCAGGTGTCACAAAGGACGTGAGGTGTCTTGAGTCCTTGCACAATTCCACCTGGTGGTAAGCGGAGGAGATGTCGAGTGAGGAAAAGTACTTGGCACCCTCCAAGGTTGCCAGCATCACGTTGATGTTGGGCAGAGGTTGGAGGTCCACACATATTCAAGCGTTTAGGTCACGCAAGTCGACACACATTCTGAGAGACTTGTCCGCCTTGCACGCCAAAATGATGGGAGCCAACCATTCAGACCCCTCAATGGACTCAATCACACCCATGGTGCACAACCGCTCAAGTTCCAGCTTGAGTTCACTACGTAAGCTTAACAGTACCTTGTGTGCAACGGCCTTGGCGTCATCCTTAAGGACAATGTGGTGTTGGAAACCCTTCAGTTTTCCCAGCTTACCACTAAAAATTTCAGGATACTTTTGGATCCAATCATCATCGGATAACCGTGCAACGGTGACTGCATGCACAGGGGTGGCAGGGAAAGAATTACAATAGAACTGTCTGGCTTCCTGTTTCGACAAAACCATATCCAAATGATTGGGATCCAGAATGATCCCAAGCTCGCCTTGCTCCTCCCACCCCAATAAATTTGCACCATCTTTCACAATGTATACTGGTCCTCGAGCACAATCCCCTTTGAACTCTAAGTCGCCCTCAAACTTGCCAAGAACCTCCACCTTTTTCCCACCATAGGCAAAGATCTTTATGCTGGACTGGTCTACTAGAATGTCACCAAATCTTTTAAAGTCCTTGGTATTGATGAGGGTAAAAGGAGAGCCGGAATCAGCAACAAATCTTATGTTCGTGCAGTTCAGACTTATTGCGCACACAGGGGATTTCCTTTTACGTGAATAAACAATGGAGGCTATTTTAACAACACCATCCGACTGTAAAGAGGAAGAGGACAACATTAATAACATATTATCCTCAACTTCTTCCCCAGAATCGGCATAGTCCTCTTCAATGGTTTTCACAGTTTGCGACGGCCCCTTATGCACTCCAGTAGACTTACATACACGCGCCAAATGTCCCTTTTTGCCACATTTAAAACAAGTTTGGGTTGCAGCATAGCAAAACTTGGAATTTCCCAGGTGTGATTTGCTCCCACAACGGAAACAAGAGAGATCAGCCTTCTCGGATTTGGATTTAGATAAACCAGATGCAAGTGAAGATACGCGAGTCACGTTCGCGTTGGTTCCCTTTACGGGTTTGCTGTTATGTTTAGCACTAACCATCTTGACTTCGTTAGATAACGCCGTCCCACTCATCTCCTTCATGCAAAGCTGGGAGTGCTCGATGCTTTTAGGTAGAGTGAGAGCAGTTTCTAAGTCTGGATCATCGGAAGCTAATAGTTTTTCCTGAATCTTTCTGTTGGACGTGCGTTCAATTAGCTGATCACAGATTATCTCATCCCTAAATTCCCTATAATTGCATGTGGCGGCTAGAGTTCTGAATGCGGCTACTAAATCATCGATAGACTCGCCAGAAATCTGAGCACGTTGCAAAAATGTGTGAAGCTCCAGTACTATATTCCTCTTAGGGTTGAACCGCTTGTCTAGAGTTTTGATAAGTGAAGCATAGTCGTCCACAATTAAGTAATCACCATTATCGCCTCCATTCACATGTGTGCTCACAAGCTCCAGAGGTAAGGTCTTTAAAATACTTCTTCCCTCGGCACCCAGATTGTATACCAGTAAGGCTTTCTTCTTCTTTGAAGTGAAAGTGTCCCCATCTATCGCCTAAAGATAAGCATCGAAAGTCTCCTTCCACTGCTGCCAATTGATAGGAGGAGTACCGGGAGATTGCAGAAAGGGAGGTGATGCAAGTACACGATCCATTGGGTGGCCGTGCGTGGGTGAGTTGCTGCCCCAGAAATCTCAGCACAGCGACGATCATAAATTGTTTATCTAACTTGAATGAGTGCGAAACAAATCCACTACCCGCTATTTTGGAGACACAACAGAAATGCAGTTAGTGGAGTACAAGGTGTACACATCACTGACGTGCAAGTTCGCAAGAGGTGTGCGAATCACTGACATAATGTGTTCACACAATCTTATTCCACAGAAAAGTGTGCGAAACACAGAGATGCTGAAAAATGCCCAAGAATGATTGAAATAACAATGTGCCAACGTAGGAAACACTTCCTTGTTTATTGAAAATGAAGGATATACAAAAGAAATGTTGTAGAATGGTGTGTGGATCACCGATGTTAAGATATCCACTAAGCAACAGTGAGATATAGATGGCACAGAGGATTGCTACAATAAGGTGTGCGGATCACCGAGAGAAGAATGACCGCAAAGTGCACAGGAAATTTCCGGTTGTTTCTTGCTTGATACACAAGGATCCGCAGGTCAGGCAGCGCTCTAGTCTAGTTGCTCTGTGCGCGCACATGCGTTAAGCACAACAAAGACTCCCTTGGCTATTATGATGTCAGCGCACACGCGCTAGGAGCATTACGGGAGATTCCGTGGAGCGTGGTGAGAGCGCGTTCAGGCACAGAGCGCGAGAGGCAGTGCTTAAAGTTCCAAGCACGAGGCGCAGCACAAAACGGGCAAAGGACATTAAAAAGGATAAAGTCTCACCACGACCTTCATTGAGAGCGCAATTCTTGGGATGGCAGGCGATCCACGTCGAAGTCCCTACCGGACAGGTTCCAGTGACGCTCAACAGATTCTGGCAGTTGGTTCATCTTCAAGTCATCGCCTCGAAGTGGCAGGGCAACCAACAGCATCCAGCAAAACGCGGTGGGGAAGACTGGGGACTGGACAACTCGTCGCCACTAAAAGGAAGTCGACACGCAGGTAGGTTTGCCAAGTCGCTTTATTCTAGTCCAGTCTCACCAGCTCCCTGGCAGCAACTGCCGAAACCCCCGCATTCCGTGTTCCACGCAGGGAACCTAGAGATAAGAATGCGCGAGCATAACACGCAACCACACCAGGTCCCAACAATGTCCTAGCAGTGAAAAGCTCCTAAAGTAAATTTCCACTACTGCAAGTCCTATTTATACCATTGACTAACACTAGGTTACCGTATTACATTTAATAAGTGATAACTTTGGATTGGGAGCAGGTAGAGATGCCATGTTTACACTCAAATGTATTGGAATTTAAAATCCTGTTTAATGGTAATGTCAGATTTTAAGTCACTATCTTGAAAATGACACTTTTAGAAAGTTTGCATTTTCTTGTCCCACTAATTTGTGTCTTCTGTCCGTATCCTGGGTCACATGACTGTGAATGGCTGTGCTGCTGGGGTTGGGTTTTTGTATTCCTTACAGGTGGTGAGACAAAGGGGACTGGGTTTAGGCAGGTTTCCTGCTATGGTGGCTGGGGGGCAGAGCTGTGCCCTACCCCAATTACAATTCAAAGGGATTACCATCAGCCACACAAAGAACCCTGGCACCAGCCTTTTGTCACCGCAGACTTCTTGGAGCCTTGACAAGGGATGGTATGAACTTTCCAGAATCAGATGTGAGGATAGTATAAGGAATCCCCCATCTTCAAAGGCTAGCAACAGGTATAAATATTGGACCCTCAGATCACCTCGTCAGTACATTCCTGGACCTGTGTACATTTTAGAAGGACTGCCTTGTTGCTTGAGGCCAGCCCTCATGTCTGAGAAGAAAAACTGGACCTGCTTCCTTCATCCCAGATTACCTAAGAGACTCCAAGGGTCAGTTGGCTGACCTCTTGTTCTGAGCAATAGGGACACAACAAACTATCCTGTCGCCATGTTGCAGATGAATCTGCATCTGAACCTGCCTGAGCTCTGCTGGCTTCTGCTAGAGTGGATCACTGATCCCCAAAAAATGCCTCCTCAGGTCCTCGATTTGTGGCTGGCATCAGAGTGCACTCCTCTTCTGGAAAAGAAGAAATATGATGTATAGAGATGTGTCAGATTCCAATCCAGCATACATACACTCTTGAATTCTGTGGGAACCTTCATTCCCACTTTTTATACTGATTGAGACAATACAATATTGGTCATACTGGTAAAAATAAAGGCTGGGTGGTAAACCTAATTGCAAATGGCACAGGAAAACAAATACTCACAAAAGACTTAAATATGTCAGGTGGTGTGACGTATTGTGTACATTAAGTTTTTTACTGGGTTTTTTAGGTCTGGAGTTAGCTAAGACCTTTTGATTTTACAAAAATATGTATAATATACTTACCTATAGGGGCTTTTAGCCACCTCTCTTCATCCATTGGTCTGTTGTGTCATTCACATGTTGCTTCCACCCACTACAGCAAACGATTCTGATGCATCCTCCATCTTTTTCAGATCCTGTTTCCTTCCAATGCAGTTGTAAACTCCTTTTGGAGTGTTTTGCTTTTCTGAATGCTATTTCACAACATACCAGATCAGATTGTGTCCATTTAAAACTGTTCTGTCTTAAGTTATCCTCTTTTTCCTTTATTTTCTTGCCGTCTTTCTTTCTTGCCTTCTTTCATTCTAGCCTTCTTTTCCTCCTTTTTCTTTCCATTTTCCATTTTTCATTTCTCCTTTCCTTCTCTTGTCCTTTTTCTCAATCTTTCTTTCTTTCTCTTGCCTTCTCATTTATTCTTTCCATCTCGCCTTCTCTTGTTTCTTATTTTTCTTTCTCTCTTTCCTTCTTTCTTTCATTCTCTTTCCTTATTTATTTCTCTTTCTTTCCTTCTCTTTCCTACTTGCATTCCTACCCTCTTTCCGTCTCTTTCCTACTTGCATCTTCCCATCTCTATTTTCTATCTCTCTGTCCTTCTTTTTCTCTTTCTTTCTTTTTCCTTCTTGCTTTCCTTCTCTTTCCTCCTTTCTTTTTAGCTCTGTGATAGTCAAGACCTTTTAATTTTACTAAAATTATGTGTATAACATAGATACTTATATGAGTTTTTCAGCCAGACTTTATCCATTAGTCTGTGGTTGGTGCCATTCACATTTTTCTTCTACCCACTCCAGCATGCTTTAAGGGGTGTCAGCTTGCAACCCCATACATTAAATCTCTTTTTCAGCGCACTGACAGCGGATCGGTGTAGTCCCTACCGGACTTTGGTGCTCCCCACTGGACCCGTCTCTCATAGTAAGTGAAATAAAGGATATACAGAAGGCATGAAATAAGCAGCTTACAAAGGGCAACAAACAAGGATCTAAGATCTAAGATTTACTCAATTAATTAATGTACATAAATGCATAAGCTGAGCCCACAATCGGAAAGTCACTAAGCATACAAATCAACATAGAATACAGCAAGGAACTTAGTAAAGTTCCGGAATAAATCCAGCATAGATCTGCCTTCTCAGAATAGAGGAAAGGTCTCCTCGTCCCATGGAGAAGTCATGCTCTTATATAGTGTTTTAGACAAAAGCTTCATACATTTACTACATTAGTGCATGATTCACGTACTCATAACCAATAGAAAGCAGGCAAAGAGCAACAGTTACAACGGAATGCATTTGAAGATTTTCTCACTAATTCTAATGCATGGATCTCTAATGTTCACGACATCTGTTCTCAGCTCGTGAAATGTTACATTTTATATGATTCAGTCTACAACAGTTATTCTGTCCTTGGGAAAGTACACTCTGCCCAAACAACAGCTATGAGGATTATTTTCTCAGCTCGTGAAGTCTACGCGTCTTTATTATGATACAGAATAAAAAATCATTCAAGTCACGTATTTAGACAGCAATGTCACAAAGATCGACAACAAGGCCTAAGTTGTCCCAAGTTATAAAATACAATAATTCTTAAGCACTAAGTACTGCAATTTCAAATTTAAAGCAATCCATTCTGACAGGGACAATGACGTATCAGCCCTCTTCAGCAATTGGCTGACTCCCACTACCAGTTACGGGATGCCTCCCTCTCACAAGGAACACATACACACACAAAGTTGTTCCCTTCAGAGCCAGTGAGTACTATGGAAAGGTGTGGGGTTTTTTAGATCAAAAAAACTTTTTTTGCCTATAGCAATTATTATTTTTTTTTTTTACATTGATGAGGGCCCGGCACGTACCTAAATAATAAGGTTTTGGAAAAAACATGAAAAAAAAAAAAAGAATTTCCATTAGGCCAGACTTATTGGCTTTATCAGTGCTTGTTTTTCTCTCCCAGTTGCGCTGTATCAAGTATGGAAACAAGGGTGCAGCGAGAGAGTGAACAGACCATTCCAAAATGGCCGTAGGATAGAAAGTCTTCGCGCTCGACCTTTTGTTCTACCCAGTTCCAAGTAGCCGGTCGCCACTCTGATTGGTCCCAAATGGACCGGGGATATTCACATTGAGTTGTTTCCCGAAATATTCTTGTTTGTCTCAGTATACAAAGGAGGTGAATACAGAGAAGACAACGCGATACTACTTGTGGATTATTAACAGACTGGTTTCATATTGTCATTAGCTTAATGGTCCTCAGCATAAATAACTACTATAGCTCAATACTTGAATCGCCTCCACTAAATTTGCAACCCAATTCTTTCACACGTTTCCCGCAGCAGTTCCACCACCAATTAAGAACTCTTCCCTCTACTCCCTTCCAAGATGGCCGCCGATTTCGCATATATCGTGTCTACGACACCTACCGCTGACCTTTTCCAGCAATAAGAAGTGCACATATTTTTTTTTCTTTCTTTCTATCCCCTCACCGAGCAGCCTTCCAGAAAGAAGCATCCATAAGTTCATTGTTCGTTTTTCTTACGTCTTTCTCTAGTTTAGTTGTGTTGTGACTCTTGACCTCTCACCCCGCCGGCTCCACACGTGTTCGAAGCTGGAGGATCAGTACAAGCTGCAGAGTGCAGTCAGAGCAGAGGAAGCATGAAGACACCAGGCGCCGCCAAGAGGAAGCAGCCAGCGGAGGCAGGAGAGCAGGGGGAGAGCGCCGGGGAGCAGGTGAGAGGGGTGTGTGTGTGGAGAAAACTAAAAGCCGAACCCCTGCTGGGAGAGACCTGCCACTGGAGAGCAAGGGAACGAGTGGTAGATTATGCTGATTGTCAGTGAGGGATTTAACAATAATTGGAGGGTCCTGCCACTGGAGAGCAAGGAAAGAGGGTGCAGGACATTGCATTGGAAGAAGTGAGACAAATAGACCACTGGAGAGTAAATAAAGGGAGGCAGAGCATTACATATGAAGAGTAGAGATCCATCACGACTGCCTCAATCCTGATGCAAGTTAGGAAATTGCTTTAGATACACGTCTTTAAAGTACTCTACATGGAGAAGCAGTCCACCTCTGCTCTTAGAAAAGAGCTGAAGCTTCAGTCACACGTTAACTTTATATCTGCCTTTGAAACTGTACACCCTTCTGTGTCTGTGACGTATCACTATAGAACGAGGAAAGAAAGGGACAGACTTCTGCTGGGCTATAGAAACCGGGAACATCTCATTAATGAGCAAGGAAGGGGCATATCACTGCAGAGCAAGGGCATCTTGAAAGCGAGGGAAAGGGCTTGGGTCAATGGACAGCAAGGAAAGAGGGGGCAGATTAGTGCAGGGCATTGATACATTAGTGAGCCAAAGAGAACACCACCTCAATCAATCAATCAATCACAGAATTTGTAAAGCGCACTACTTACCCGCGAGGGTCTCAAGGCGCTGGGGAAAAAAGGGGGGTGCTGCTACTGGTCGAACAACCAGGTCTTGAGTAGCCTCCTGAAGGTCAGCAGGTCTTGGGTCTGTCGTAGGCTTAGTGGAAGGGTGTTCCAGGTCTTGGCGGCGAGGTGGGAGAAGGATATGCCGCCGGTGGTGGTTCTTCGAATGCGAGGACGGTGGCGAGGGAGAGGTCGGCGGAGCCGAGTTGGCGGTTGGGGACGTAGAAGAGGAGTCGTCTGTTGAGGTAGGCTGGGCCAGTCTTGTGGAGTGCCTTGTGTGCGTGGGTGAGGAGTTTGAAGGAGATTCTCCTGTCGACGGGGAGCCAGTGCAGGTTCCTCAGGTGGGGGTGATGTGGCTGTGGCGTGGTACATCGAGGATCAGGCGTGCGGAGGCGTTTTGTATGCGTTGCAGTCGCTTGATGAGCTTGGCCGGGGCTCCCGCGTAGAGGGCGTTCCCATAGTCAAGTCTGCTGCTGACGAGGGCCTGGGTGACTGTTCTTCTTGTGTCTGTCGGGATCCACCTGTAGATCTTGCGAAGCATGCGGAGGGTGTTGAAGCAGGAGGATGAGACTGCGTTGACTTGCTTGGCCATGGAGAGCGTTGAGTCGAGGATGACTCCCAGGTTGCGTGCGGGGTCGGTGGGTGTCGGGGCTGCTCCCAGCGTCGTTGGCCACCAGGAGTCGTCCCAGGCTGAGGGGTTGGAGCCGAGGATGAGGACCTCTGTCTTCTCCGTGTTCAGTTTTAGTCGGCTGATCTTCATCCAATCGGCGACGGCCTTCATTCCTTCATGGAGGTTGGATTTGGCGGCGAGGGGGTCCTTGGTGAGGGAGAAGATCAGTTGAGTGTCGGCGTAGGAGATTATGTTGAGGTCGTGCTGTCTGGCGATGCGTGCGAGCGGGGCCATGTAGATGTTGAACAGTGTTGGGCTGAGGGACGATCCCTGGGGTACGCCGCAGATGATCTCAGAGGTTTCGGATCGGAATGGTGGGAGGCGGACTCTCTGGGTTCTGCCGGCGAGGAAGGAGGTGGCCCATTCCAGGGCCTTGTCTCGGATCCCTGCGTCGTGCGCGTAGAGTGCGGTGGCAGACAGTGTCGAAGGCGGCGGAGAGGTCCAGCAGGATGAGGGCTGCGGTCTCACCGTTGTCCAGCAGGATCCTGATGTCGTCGGTGGCGGCGATGAGGGCAGTCTCAGTGCTGTGGTTGCTGCGGAACCCCGATTGGGATGGGTCCAGGATGCTGTTTTCTTCGAGGTATCTGGTTAGCTGTTTGTTGACGATCTTCTCGATGACCTTGGCTGGGAACGGAAGCAGGGAGATGGGCCGGAAGTTCTTGAGGTCTCTCGGGTCCGCCTTGGGTTTTTTGAGTAGGGCGTTGATCTCTGCGTGTTTCCAGCTCTCTGGGAAGGTCGCGGTCTCGAAGGAGAGATTGATGATGTTGCACAGGTGGGGTGCGATGGAGCTGCTGGCTTTGTTGAAGATGTGGTGCGGGAAAGGGTCTGACGGGGAGCCGGAGTGTATTGTGCTCATGGTCTTGATGGTGTCCTCGATGTTCACGCTGGCCTAGGCTGGCAGGGGGTCGTGGTCGATGGTGTGCGGCGGGTCTGGTGCATCGATCTTAGTTGGGGCTGTCTGGGTGTTGAAGCTGTCGTGGATGTCGGCGATCTTGCGGTGGAAGAAGGTGGCGAGGGAATCACTTCACTTGAGAGAAAGAAGAGTGCACACTCGACTGTCAAAGGGAAGTGAGGGTCATACTGGTAGAAATCAAGGGAGGAAGTTGTTTCCCCTGGACAGAATGGTCAGAGTGGGCAAGGAAGGAGACGGACATACTACTGGAGAGCAAGGGAAGGCCGGCATAGTACTGAAGAGCAGTGAAAGGAAAGTAGAGAGACATAATGGCTTTCGGTCATTTGAAAGCCTGCAACTCACATTTGATATTCCTCGGCAGATGTTCTTCAAATACCTCCAGCTCAGGGATTATTTTATGAGACACCATGCATTACTAACAGTATCGAGCTCTGCGGTATGGGAGTGTCTGTATGGGCAGAATCTGAGGTCAGCAATTAGCACAATGTACCGATGCTTGTGCCAGTTTAGAGTAAATGGTTGTGAAACACTAGCTGCAAAGTGGAGTGAGACTCTGGGGGTTAATGTCAACTCTGAAGTAATTAAGACGGCGTTTGGAGCCATAGAGCGATCAGTACACAATGTTAGTTTAAGATTGCAGCAGTTCCGCACGATTTGCGCATTATATTACACCCCAGAGAGGATTGCTAGATGGGCTCGAGGGGGGGGGGGGGTGAGGACAAGGCGGGGGGCAAGGAGGGGACCACTGTAAATGCCCCAAATGCGGCTTGCATGCAGCCAACATCGTGCATATGTTCACTACTTGCCCTGACTTAGAAACATTCTGGCAGAAGATAACATATGCTATGAAGCTTAGATTAGGGGTCGACTATACTCCATCGGTGGCCGAAATCATGCTGGGCTACAAAGAGGATAGTCATGGTCATAGATATATTATTTCAATAATGTTGGTGGCAGGTCGACTTGCTATAGCCAGGGCCTGGATTTCATCTTAACCTCCCTCAGTAGCTGAATGGTGGGCAATTGTGAGAGAAACTTCCGAAAGGGAGAAGGCCCTGGCTAGAGCAAGGGGAATCAGATCCCTGCAGAAATTTGACTCCATATGGGGTTGTATTGAAGACGTTTAGAGTGTCCGATCAACTGGGACTATCTATTAGAACAGGGACCATTAATACTAGTAATAAGCTTACATATTCTAAACCTGTTTATGCTATGACTTGGAATGATACGGAAGGAATGTATGTATTATTATTGTCACTATTACTGCTTCCTGCTATCCCATGTTTTTACAAAAGAGTGTTCCCTTATTGACAAAAATATTTTTTTAAATAAAAAAAAGGAAAGTAGAGACTCTGACTACTGCAGAGCAAGGGAGGCGAGGGACACATGGCTAGGGTGAAAGGTAAGAGCGGATCATGCCACTAGAAAGCAAGGGAAGTGATGATCATGCCACTAGAAAGCAAGGGAAGTGATGATCATGGCACTAGAAAGAAAGGGAAGTGAGGATCTTAGCACTAGAAAGCAAGGGAAGTGAGGAACATACCACTAGAAAGCAAGGGAAGTGAGGAACATGCCACTAGAAAGCAAGGGAAGTGAGGAACATGCC
Source organism: Calotriton arnoldi (assembly GCA_963921515.1). Lineage (NCBI taxonomy): Eukaryota > Metazoa > Chordata > Amphibia > Caudata > Salamandridae > Calotriton > Calotriton arnoldi. The sequence goes on along the minus strand of CAWUFW010000656.1, from coordinate 2,202,679 downwards.
ACTAGAAAGCAAGGGAAGTGAGGAACATGCCACTAGAAAGCAAGGGAAGTGAGGATCATGCCACTAGAAAGCAAGGGAAGTGAGGATCATGCCACTAGAAAGCAAGGGAAGTGAGGATCATGCCACTAGAAAGCAAGGGAAGTGAGGATCATGCCACTAGAAAGCAAGGGAAGTGAGGATCATGCCACTAGAAAGCAAGGGAAGTGAGGATCATGCCACTAGAAAGCAAGGGAAGTGAGGATCATGCCACTAGAAAGCAAGGGAAGTGAGGATCATGCCACTAGAAAGCAAGGGAAGTGAGGATCATGCCACTAGAAAGCAAGGGAAGTGAGAGTCCTGCCACTAGAAAGCAAGGGAAGTGAGGAACATACCACTAGAAAGCAAAGGAAGCGAGTAGCATACCATTAGAAAGCAAATGAAGTGAGAGACATACAATTGGAAAGCAAGGGAAGTGAGGTACATACCCCTAGAAAGCAAAGGAAGCGAGTAGCATACCATTAGAAAGCAAGGGAAGTGAGGGACACACTACTACAGCACTAGAAAGCAAGGAGAGTGAGGGACATGATACTGGAGAGCGGGGAAAAAACACTGGAGAATAATGGAAAATTGGACAGACTACTGCTGTGCAAGGAAAGATATGGACCGGGCATTAGAGCAAGGAAGGGAAATGAAAGGAAATAACCTGCTGAGCAAAGGAAGCTGAGGACCTAATACTAGTGAACAAAACAGCAGTTTATTTCAGTCATGGGCGGCGGGGCTAGTGACGTATTGTATTGTAATTGCGTTTATATAGCGCTTACTACCCCTGACGAGGCGTCAAAGCGCTTTTTCGGCGAGTAGCACGCTACTCCGGAACCCATAAAGGATTGGTGTTGAATTAGTACAGTGAAATATGAAAGTGATTTAAGTGGTGGATAGGTTAGTCAATTATTTGGATTCAGAAGGATAGCGGAAGGATAGAAGAGGGAAAAAAGGTTTGTATTTATATAGCGCTTGTTACCCCTGATGGGGTTTTGAAGCGCTTTTTTGGCGAGTAGCACGCTACTCCGGAACCCATAAGGATTAGTGTGGAATTTAGTAAAGTGAAATATGAAAGTAATTTGAGTGGTGGATATGTTAAGTCAGTAATTTGGATTGAGAAGGGTTGGGGAGGGATAGAAAAGGGGAAAAGGTTTGCATTTATATAGCGCTTGTTACCCCTGATGGGGTGTTGAAGCGCTTTATTGGCTAGTAGCACGCTACTCCAGAACCCATAGAGGATTAGTGTTGAATTTAGTAAAGTGAAATATGAAAGTAATTTGAGTGGTGGATATGTTTTTCAGTTATTTGGATAGAGAAGAGTAGCGGAGGGATGGAAGAGGGGAAAAGGTTTGCATTTATATAGTGCTTGCTACCTCTGATGAGGTGTTGAGGCGCTTTTTTGGCGAGTAGCATGCTACTCTTGAACCCAAAAAGGATTAGTGGTGAATTAGTATAGTGAAATATGAAATTTGAGAAGTGAACATGTTAGTCTGTTATTTTGATTGAAAAGGATAGTGGAGGGATAGAAGAGTGAAGGATTTAGACTTTTTTGTTTTGTTTTGGAGGTCATAGCAGTAGGAAGATGCTTTGGGATGAGTAAAAAGGGGATGTGGAGGGGTAGAGTCAGAGGGAAGAATTTAGAAAGGCTTGTTTTGGGGGATCAGTATAGTAAAAAGAGGTGTCAGATGATGCAAGGAGGAGTAGAGTATGGGAGATTCTAGAAAGGTTATTTTGGGGATCATAGTAGTGCTATGGGGTTTGGGATAAATGAGAGAGTGGATGTAGAGAATATATTGATAGAGGTATAGGGTGAGAAATAGGGTTGTGCATTGGAAAGAGTAGTAGGAAGAAGTTTGAGATGAGTCAGAAAGTTGGGGTAGAAGATATATTGAGAGAAGTATAGGGTGAGAAATAGGATAATGCATTTGATATGCTGAATTGAAAGAAAGTGATAAATATATAGATCCATAAGTATATGGAAAGTATATAGATGCATAAAGGAGGTAGGTATATGTAGATTAAAGGTATTGATAGAGGTATAGGGTGAGAAATAGGGTAGTGCATTGGATATGCTTTTTAGGAGAAAAGTAATAAATATATATAGATCCAAGTACGTGGAAGGTATATAGATGCATAAAGGAAGTAAAAAGATGCATTAGATAAACTCTGGTTTTCAAGTCATTATAACATTATTAAAGTCTGACATGCAACCTGATCAATGTGAGTCTTACTGACTGTTGTCATTGATAAATACAGATGTAAATATCCTGGCTAAGATGTTAGCCACCAGACTCTGCTCACTAATATGGTTCTGCCGGACCAGTCACCCTTTATCCCCACTCAATCAACAGCGCATAATTTGCACACTCTCTTTGCACTGCTCCACCAGTTAGACCCATCCATGCAGGCGGCAGTCCTTTTGGACACCGCAAAAGCATTTTACTCCATAGAGTGGATGTACATGTTCACGGTCTTGCATTGGATGGGATCCCCCAGACCTTTCTACAGTGGGTACGCCTGCTGTACACTAGTCCACTGGCATAAGTGTGGATCAATGGTAATACATCGGAGGCACTGCGCATATATAGGGACACACGTCAGGAGTGTCCTTTGTCACAGATATTATTTGTGCTGGCTCTGGAACCCCTGGCATGTGCGACTTGTCAGCGACATGCTGCCTCCGCACTACGATTAAGCTTGCATCTGCTAGCCATATGTCTATATGTAGACGATATGGTGTTATATGTTCGAGACCCAGCTACACACCTGGTGCCGATCATTCGGGTGTACGTCCATTATAAACATTATTTATAATTAAATATGAATTGGTTGAAATTGAAATCGACTATCTTTCCTTTGATTTCAGATACTGTGCTGCATTCGCTGGACTTTCCTCTGGAGTGGAGCACAGACCCTATCAAATATTTAGGGATTTGGGTCCATAAAGACCCGGAATTAGTAATCCGTTATAACAATGGTAGGGTCATTTCGAAACTCGAGGACCAGGTAGCCCCGTGGTCCCAGCTACCCCTGTCGCTGGCCATCAAGGTGGCCTTCAAGAAAATGATAGTACTGCCCAAATATCTCTACCTCATTTTTAACATACCAATTACTCTGACACGGCAATTTTTAAAAACACGTAGATCTCACAAGATAACTTTAGCTTGGGCAGGAAAACAGCCTAGAATTATTTTAAACACGCTCACACTTCCATACGATCAGAGAGAATTCAGTGCTCTGGACTTACACCTATATTATCTGTGCACTCCGGCTCAATTTGCCCACTACTGGAACTATCCCCAAGCTTATATGATGCAAATAATGATAGAAAGTGATGATGCATATCCAAGTCCCCTCAAAGCTATTTTGCCACACCGCCAACTGAAGGTGACACGTGAAGAGATCATCCCCATCAATAGCACTACAAGGGCATGGAGAGCTCTTGGCATGCGTGCGTTCAAGACCCCATTATACGCGCCTGCGCTCCCACTGCTGTATCATGCAGCAATTTCGGTCACACATGAGAATGGGGCGCTTGACATGCTTGGGGAAACAGGGTTAAAGTCAACAGGGAACGCCTATTTCGGAGGGGGGGGGGGTGGGGGTTGACTTTGTTGCCCTGGCCAATGAGTTACATACCCAGCGCAAGAACCTGCTCCTGACCTTCACAAAATATCGCCTTCGCGCAGCCCTGAGGGAGTGGTACACCCAATTCCCTGCTGAACCACCGGCTCTTGATGCGCTACAAATCTTGCTTACTAGGACCACACGTAGAAGCTATATTACTAAGTTGTATAACGCTGCGCAGAGAGACAGGCTGGCAGCCTTGAACACAACATTAGAAAAGTGGAACACCACTGAGTCCGGCAGACTGGGGCTTTTGTTGTGCACTAACAGCTATGATCATATCCAATTGTAACTTGAGCATTGTACATTTAAACTATTTGCAGCAAATGTATTATACTCCGGTCTAATTGTTTAAATATGGGCTCCGAGTGGATGCAAACTGCGTGCGCTGTGGGGCCTTGAAGGCGCAGACTTCATGCACTTGGCTTAGTTGTGTGCTCTTATCTGCCACTTCTGGGAGCAGGTTGTGAAAGCTCTTACTGATATGGTGATGGAGTGGTGAAGTGCACCCCTCCGATGTGCTTGCTCAGCTTGGTTAAGTCTCTACAACCGGCCAATTCTAAGCTGGTGGTGGTGGCCCTCCTCTTGGCGAAGAAGAGAGTGGCCATACACTGGGAGAAAGTCAGTACCAAAAACCACTCAGTGGTGAAGTGACATGGCATACTGTAGAGACCAACTGGAACTGTATGCAGAAGAACTACCACGGGCCTCGAGACCAAAGGACATTTGGAGCCTGTTTACAGCCTACTTACTATCCATCCCAGATGTACACTAGTCGAGGGGACTATTCTGATACACCAGGGCGTGATGACCTGGTTTCGCATGGCTCGAGCCCGCATCTATGGCATTGTACGGCATATGTGATTAATAATATTGCATGTAGCATCTGTTCGCATGATGTTTATGCTTGTGGAACATGTTAAAATCCAATTTAAAAAAAAAAAAAAAGAATTCGGAGTGTGCTACTGTGTGATTTTCTCATTACTAGGATACAGTAGGGTGGAGGTATTTTAATATTTCCAATATTCTTACCTCTGCTAAGACAATCTTTTCTTTCTTCTGTGTCCTGAGGGCTGCTCAGTTGGAAATGTTCTTCTCTTTTTATGATGAACAGCTCACAATGTCTGGTACTTTGGACACTTGGGTGACTTTGGTCATATGGTGATGTCTGGAAGTGATGGGGTGTGAATACCTGTCGGCTGCACCGCACTGAGCAAGGCAAGGGGCTGCTACTCTTTAGTGATGGTATTGTTGAAGCGCTCTTGAGGCCGGAATTCCGCCCCATGTACTGTGGTGATACTGTTCGTGCAATGATTTCGAGGTAAGAAAGGTGCTCCTTGTATAGTGCCAGTACCGTCTGCTTTAAAAATCTACAAGATGGGGGCTGGTTAGTGGCGTTACTGTTTGTTCAGTGCTCTATGGCAGGCAGGGTGCTACCCGCTGTGTAGTGGCTGCACTGTTCATTCAGTGTTTTCGAGGTAGGTATGCAGCTCCCTGCATAGTGGTAGTACTGTCGGTTAATTGTCGTTGTGGTAGGGAGAATCACCCCTGTATTTGGACAGGGGAGCTGCTGGTAGGTACTCACCAGTTAGCTCACTGTGTCCTCATTGGCACTTTCCTGAACGGCCAACATGTTTCATTGGGGTTGTTGGTCTTCTGTGACCTTTATTGGTGGCTTGCTGGTAGGACTCCACCTGGCAACTACCTGGTAGATACACCTTACATAAAGTATTGGAAAACGTAAGCTGAACCTAATGATATACATATATTACCTATATCACTTGCTGTTTTCTCCTTTTTAATTAAAACTCTGCAGGTCCGGTGCGTCCTTGAGGTGGCACTGGGTCCCCGTGCCCTGATGAAATTACTACAAAGTCATTGGCAATGAAACATGTCGGCCGTTCAGGTTAAAATGGTCTAAACATAACATTGTTGTTTTAAATGAGTACGGACACAATGAAAATTAAAGACAGGTGTTTTGTGTTTCTGTAACTCAATTTTAAGCTTACAGGAGTAGCACAATTGGCCTCCTGTATGTAACGGGCTCTTCAGTTTTTGGATTAATATCAATTTAATTTTGACACATTGCTTCTCTTCAGCTACACGTAATTGGGAGTCCGGTTTCTTTTCCTTTTGTGTCAGGAAAGTGCCAATGATGACACAGTGAGCTAACTGGTGAGTACCTACCAGCAGCTCTGCCGGTGTTGCTTATGTGAGGCACTTCCTTGACTCACCTCACTTTTTAGGTCTCGCCCTTCTGGGCGAGACATTTTGTAGTGGGCTTGCAGAAATGCGACTACAACTTTTGGCTGGCCTAGAGCATGCGAGTACGCGCACAGTAACGCGCATTCCTCGCATGCTCCAGGTGCCATATGTCTTTCCTCTCACTTGCTCCTCCCCCTCCCCCACCACAGAGCACTTCTCGGGGCCGCGCGCCGTGTCACTTTCACGGCCGCGCGTCACTTGCTCTCCCGCTCCTCCCCCTTCCCCCCCACCACAGAGCGCGTCTCGCACGGCCGCGCTGCCAATGCTTGTATTCTTAGGCATGGTTACTCTATAGCAACGCAAGTCCTGCATACTTTCTAATACAGAATTCCAAAATGTTGTGGTTAATTAGTATTCCATCTTTTCTGGACGGCTTTGTTCCCTCTAAGGCATTGGTTGCTACTGTGGCGAAAGATAATTGAGAAACGAACGGTAGCGACACAGTCATTAGACTATCCAAGACAACTAGAGCACAATCTGTTCTTTTGTGAAAGCACTCTTCACGTATAAAGGGTGAGTGTTAATAAAAGAAGTGTTAAAACCGGATTCATATTGGAAGCAAGCCTGTCTCCTGTGCTCCATCTTGGTTTATGTGTGATTACTGAAAGCCAGATTCTTGCTGTTTTCTTTGGTGAGACAGCCAGATGCTCCATACTGACATTATCTAAAGCCCGAGTAACATGTAAGGCGCAGTCAGTGCTTCCAGAGGTTCTCTCTCACTGGCACTCATTCTTTTACTCAGAGGCAGACTGGGCCACTAGGATCGAGCTACGTTCACTGACACGCCCAACACTCTTGCCTATCTTTTCTCACCCCCTGCCAGCCTTTCAAAGGTAGCAGATGGTTCGGAAATCTCTTATTTTCTATAGGTCATTAATCATTTAGTAGCATCGAGATGTGGTCTAGAACAGGAGTTAGTAATTCTAGCCTCTGGTTACGCTGCTTTTCTTACATGACCACACTACGATTCTGGGTAATCCACTTTTACTCAGTTATGTTCGCTTATTTACTGTAATTGGTTGTACTCAGAAACTGGTTCAATGTAGGCATAATAAGGGACACACAAAGCAATGGGTAGTGCAAAGATGCTTAATGTGCTCCGCTGAGGTGTGCATTTTATGTTTGAATATAGCCCATGTCTTTCTTGCTGTATTCACATGAAACAAGAAAGTACTATTAAAAACAAGTACTCTCTCGTTAGGCACGTACTGGCTGGTTTACACTGCATGTAATCACATTACTGCTGGGCACATTTACCTATACATCGGACAAGCACACGTATCTGACTCTGCCCAAGCGCTATTGGCCCTTTTTGAGGGTAAGGCCTGCTGGGACTTGTTCCGCTTTCCTGATAGGTTAGCGAGGCTCTACTTGGAAGGAGACCTGGCATAGTGACGTATCTGCTGGCTGTGATCCCTGCGTCTAATCCTGGTTCATCCTCTTGACCTCACCATGGGGTCCTGCACGATTCACATTATCCGCAGGCACCTTTGTTTCGCAGGTGTTAAATTGTGTGCAGCTGATGCTAAGCATATCGCAGCAGGAGCAAGATGGACTCCCTTAGATTCTCAGAGTTTACTGGATATTCATCATATTTCAAACTCATAAGAACATGCAAGCTAGCCAATAAAAGTCAGCCCACTTTGAGAACATTAAACCATCGATGGTTTGGCAATCACCCCTAAAGTCTCTAATTTCTAAAAAGTGGGCAATTTGCATTCGAGTTTGTTTTAAAAAAAACATTGACCATTTAGTGCAAATGATTCTCTACCACAGATCATATGCAAGCTTTAGAAAAGAAGATTTTCTCTTATGGCCTACAGTTCTGTTTCAAAGCTTGTAAACTGTGACTGCACCCATAATGTGTTGTTGATTTATTCTGAACAGGAATACTGTGGTGCTGAAGCCACGTAAGTCTATCAATATTTTAGTACAGCGAAGAACCAAGCAATAGCAAAACCAATAAGTCTCACGTTTTATGATTTTTTTTGTATTTAGGTTTTTGTCCTTAAAGAAGCTGTCATGCATGAGTGCACTCATACCGTAGCCATATTGCAATAGTTTCGAATAAACAAACTCCATATGTGTGTGCATGCACTGCAGTCATTTTGGAATGGTTTGGCTTTGTCAATACATGTGAAACAATTGAACAAGCATTGGCAAATCCAAGTTATGGGTATGCTGGTGCAAAATAGTGGGCGGCAGCACAGAGTAGTTTGGGCCACATCCTGCACCAGGGAATAATTGAGGTTTGATAGTTTGGGGGCAGCACATCGATATCAAGGGGGTGGCTCAAAAGTGGAGAGGCTACCAGAGGGGTACTGCTTAAAGCCCCATGACATTTTCCACGATAAGTTACATCTTTAAGGGGAACCCATCCAGTCAATAGAAACACCACCCTTCTGTACTACATGTCTATTCGTAGCATGAAAGTCTCTGACAGACGCTAGACCTCTATGTAAGAAAGACCTAAATGTAGTTTTTGTCCGTTTATTACCCTACCTTTAAACCAGCATTTACAAACTCAGTATGTCTGGTTTTAATGGGTGATTGCATGCAAACACGGTCCTGCAGAAATATGTACAGACGATTTGTGCTTGCATTTTGCTATGCCTATGCCCCATTTTTTTACTCCCCGGGTTTGCAGTGCTGCAAACCCGGGGAGTAACAAAACAAAAAAAAGAAACAGAAGTACTGAATGTTTGGGGAGTAGGAATAGGGTTCTGATATAAGGAGTCACAGAATGCGACAAGTGGTCTAGAGTGACTGCACAAATAGTCCCTACACATTTGTCCATGCACTAGAAGGTTAACATCAGACCTGTTGACTCTGTCAATGCTTTTAGTCCATGTGTTTGAGGTCTCTAGATTGTACCATTTCTGTCTCCGATTTGAAATCGGAAGGGCTTGTAAAGATTTCGATAAAGAAAGGCATGAAGTGTTATGACCAATCACATTTAAGAGGGTTTGTGATTGCTATGTGGTGCTTCTTTACAAAAAATAAGATCCAGTGTAGAGCCCATATTGTACTCTGGGATCGGTCTTTAGTATTTTGTGTCCCAGTATGGTGGATATAAGGAGCAAAGGAGGTGCCTTCACCTTTTTCCAAGTTGAAACCTCCTAAGGAAATATGAACAAACGAGAATGTTAGTTGTACAGTAATATAGGAAGCATTCAATTAAACCCTTTTTAGGTCGAGCCTAGCGCAGCGCGCATGCGCTGCTCTATGGGAGGCTTCTTGTAAGCACTCCAAACTTCCCCCAAAAGTTCTTTGTGTGGGTCTGGTGACTCCCACACATTCTATTGGCCTTTGCGTGTGGCTTTCAATAATGAAAGCACGCAAATGGCCAAAGGCGGGTGCATGTCCCACCTCTTTGTGTAAAGGTCACTCCCACTGCGTTTTGGTGTCTGCAGCGAGCAGCGGCGCGCTTTGTGGCAGCTGCATTCCTCCCTTGTTGTTGTGGATCATGTTACTAATGAAACACAGCGCGGTCGCTTTCACTTTGCGGCCACACTTGTTTTCTGTTCCCATGATTTTTGTCCTTGTGCATATATTGCAAACGCACACGTTATTTTAACCCCTTATTATTTTTTTGGAACGGTTTATATGCATTTGAGGCGCCCTTTTGTCTTCTTTTTTATTTTAAGTATGATAATATTAGTAACTATTATTATTCCTAGCAACTTTGCCATTGACATTATTGCCCTTCATTACACTATTTGTTAGTCTTTAAATCATCAGCAGGAAAAGTAATAATACTAGTTCTTCTAGAACTAATAATAATGACCACCTTAATAATTATTGTAGTAATAATAACAACCTTCCTTTAGTTGTTCCTCGTTGCCAAAATTGGTCCTGACTCTCTGACTCTCTCTCTCACTCTCTCTCTCTCACTGACTGACTCTCTCACTCTCTCTCTCTCACTGACTGACTCTCACTCTCTCTGTCACTGACTGACTCTCTCACTGACTCTCTCACTGACTCTCTCACTGACTCTCTCACTGACTCTCTCACTGACTCTCTCACTGACTCTCTCACTGACTCTCTCACTGACTCTCTCACTGACTCTCTCACTGACTCTCTCACTGACTCTCTCACTGACTCTCTCACTGACTCTCTCACTGACTCTCTCACTGACTCTCTCACTGACTCTCTCACTGACTCTCTCACTGACTCTCTCACTGACTCTCTCACTGACTCTCTCACTGACTCTCTCACTGACTCTCTCACTGACTCTCTATCTCTCTCACTGACTCTCTCTCTCTCTCTCACTGACTCTCTCTCTCTCTCTCACTGACTCTCTCTCTCTCTCTCTCTCACTGACTGACTCTCTCTCTCTCTCTCACTGACTGACTCTCTCTCTCACTGACTGACTCTCTCTCTCACTGACTGACTCTCTCTCACTGACTGACTCTCTCTCACTGACTGACTCTCTCTCACTGACTGACTCTCTCTCACTGACTGACTCTCTCTCACTGACTGTCTCTCTCTCACTGACTGTCTCTCTCTCACTGACTGTCTCTCTCTCACTGACTGACTCTCTCTCACTGACTGACTCTCTCACTGACTGACTCTCTCTCTGACTGACTCTCTCTCTGACTGACTCTCTCTCTGACTGACTCTCTCACTGACTGACTCTCTCTCTCAAACTCTCTCTGACTGACTGACTCTCTCACTGACTGACTGACTCTCTCAATCTCTCTCTCACTGACTGACGCTCTCACTGACTGACGCTCTCACTGACTGACGCTCTCACTGACTGACGCTCTCACTGACTGACGCTCTCACTGACTGACGCTCTCACTGACTGACGCTCTCACTGACTGACGCTCTCACTGACTGACGCTCTCACTGACTGACGCTCACTGACTGACGCTCTCACTGACTGACGCTCTCACTGACTGACGCTCTCACTGACTGACGCTCTCACTGACTGACGCTCTCACTGACTGACGCTCTCACTGACTGACGCTCTCACTGACTGACGCTCTCACTGACTGACGCTCTCACTGACTGACGCTCTCACTGACTGACGCTCTCACTGACTGACTCACTCACTGACTGACTGACTCACTCACTCTCTCACTGACTGACTCTCTCACTCTCTCTCTCACTGACTGACTCTCTCACTCTCTCTCTCACTGACTGACTCTCTCACTCTCTCTCTCACTGACTGACTCTCTCACTGACTGACTCTCTCACTGACTGACTCTCTCACTGACTGACTCTCTCACTGACTGACTCTCTCACTGACTGACTCTCTCACTGACTGACTCTCTCACTGACTGACTCTCTCACTGACTGACTCTCTCACTGACTGACTCTCTCACTGACTGACTGACTGACTCTCTCACTGACTGACTCTCTCACTGACTGACTGACTCTCTCACTGACTGACTGACTCTCTCACTGACTCTCTCACTGACTGACTGACTCTCTCACTGACTGACTGACTCTCTCACTGACTGACTGACTCTCTCACTGACTGACTGACTCTCTCACTGACTGACTCTCTCACTGACTGACTGACTCTCTCACTGACTGACTCTCTCACTGACTGACTCTCTCACTGACTGACTCTCTCACTGACTGACTCTCTCACTGACTGACTCTCTCACTGACTGACTCTCTCACTGACTGACTGGCTCACTGACTGACTGGCTCACTGACTGACTCTCTCACTGACTGACTGACTCTCTCACTGACTGACTGACTCTCTCACTGACTCTCTCACTGACTGACTGACTCTCTCACTGACTGACTGACTCTCTCACTGACTGACTGACTCTCTCACTGACTGACTGACTCTCTCACTGACTGACTCTCTCACTGACTGACTGACTCTCTCACTGACTGACTCTCTCACTGACTGACTCTCTCACTGACTGACTCTCTCACTGACTGACTCTCTCACTGACTGACTCTCTCACTGACTGACTCTCTCACTGACTGACTGGCTCACTGACTGACTGGCTCACTGACTGACTCTCTCACTGACTGGCTCACTGGCTCACTGACTGACTCACTGACTGGCTCACTGGCTCACTGACTGACTCACTGACTGGCTCACTGGCTCACTGACTGGCTCACTGGCTCACTGACTGACTCACTGACTGGCTCACTGGCTCACTGGCTCACTGACTGGCTCACTGGCTCACTGGCTCACTGACTGGCTCACTGGCTCACTGGCTCACTGACTGACTCTCTCACTGACTGACTCTCTCACTGACTGACTGACTCTCTCACTGACTGACTCTCTCACTGACTCTCTCACTGACTGACTGACTCTCTCACTGACTGACTGACTCTCTCACTGACTGACTGACTCTCTCACTGACTGACTCTCTCACTGACTGACTCTCTCACTGACTGACTCTCTCACTGACTGACTCTCTCACTGACTGACTCTCTCACTGACTGACTCTCTCACTGACTGACTCTCTCACTGACTGACTCTCTCACTGACTGACTCTCTCACTGACTGACTCTCTCACTGACTGACTCTCTCACTGACTGACTGACTCTCACTGACTCTCTCACTGACTGACTGACTCTCTCACTGACTCTCTCACTGACTGACTGACTCTCTCTCTCACTGACTGACTGACTCTCTCTCTCACTGACTGACTGACTCTCTCTCTCACTGACTGACTCTCTCTCTCACTGACTGACTGACTCTCTCTCTCACTGACTGACTGACTCTCTCTCTCACTGACTGACTCTCTCTCTCACTGACTGACTGTCTCTCTCACTGACTGACTCTCTCTCTCACTGACTGACTCTCTCTCTCACTGACTGACTCTCTCTCTCACTGACTGACTCTCTCTCTCACTGACTGACTCTCTCTCTCACTGACTGACTCTCTCTCACTGACTGACTCTCTCTCACTGACTGACTCTCTCTCACTGACTGACTCTCTCTCACTGACTGACTCTCTCTCACTGACTGACTCTCTCTCACTGACTGACTCTCTCTCTCTCAAACTCTCTCTGACTGACTCTCTCACTGACTGACTCTCTCAATCTCTCTCTCACTGACTGACGCTCTCAATCTCTCTCTCACTGACTGACGCTCTCAATCTCTCTCTCACTGACTGACGCTCTCACTGACTGACGCTCTCACTGACTGACTCTCTCACTGACTGACACTGACTGACTGACTCTCTCTCTCACTGACAGACTCTCACTCTCTCACTGACACTCTCACTCTCTCTCTCTCACTGACTGACTCTCTCTCTCACTGACTGACTCTCTCTCTCACTGACTGACTCTGTCTCTCACTGACTGACTCTCTCTCTCTCTCACTGACTGACTCTCTCTCTCACTGACTGACTCTCTCTCTCTCTCACTGACTGACTCTCTCTCACTGACTGACTCTCTCTCTCTCACTGACTGACTCTCTCTCTCTCACTGACTCTCTCTCTCTCTCTCACTGACTCTCTCACTCTCTCACTGACTCTCTCACTCTCTCACTGACTCTCTCACTGACTCACTGACTCTCTCACTCTCTCACTGACTGACTCTCACTCTCTCACTGACTCTCTCACTCTCTCTCACTGACTCTCTCACTCTCACTGACTGACAAACTTACTGACAAACTGACTGACTCTCTCACTGACTGACTCTCTCACTGACTGACTCTCTCACTGACTGACTCTCTCACTGACTGACTCTCTCACTGACTGACTCTCTCACTGACTGACTCTCTCACTGACTGACTCTCTCACTGACTGACTCTCTCACTGACTGACTCTCTCACTGACTGACTCTCTCACTGACTGACTCTCTCACTGACTGACTCTCTCACTGACTGACTCTCTCACTGACTGACTCTCTCACTGACTGACTCTCTCACTGACTGACTCTCTCACTGACTGACTCTCTCACTGACTGACTCTCTCACTGACTGACTCTCTCACTGACTGACTCTCTCACTGACTGACTCTCTCACTGACTGACTCTCTCACTGACTGACTCTCTCACTGACTGACTCTCTCACTGACTGACTCTCTCACTGACTGACTCTCTCACTGACTGACTCTCTCACTGACTGACTCTCTCACTGACTGACTCTCTCACTGACTGACTCTCTCACTGACTGACTCTCTCACTGACTCTCTGACTGACTGACTCTCTGACTGACTGACTCTCTGACTGACTGACTCTCTGACTGACTGACTCTCTGACTGACTGACTCTCTGACTGACTGACTCTCTGACTGACTCTCTGACTGACTGACTCTCTCACTGACTCTCTCACTGACTCTCTCACTGACTCTCTCACTGACTCTCTCACTGACTCGCACTCTTTCACTGGCTGACTCGCACTCTTTCACTGACTCGCACTCTTTCACTGACTCGCACTCTTTCACTGACTCGCACTCTTTCACTGACTCGCACTCTTTCACTGACTCGCACTCTTTCACTGACTGACTCGCACTCTTTCACTGACTGACTCGCACTCTTTCACTGACTGACTCGCACTCTTTCACTGACTGACTCGCACTCTTTCACTGACTGACTCGCACTCTTTCACTGACTGACTCGCACTCTTTCACTGACTGACTCGCACTCTTTCACTGACTGACTCGCACTGACTCTCTGGCTGACTGACACTCTCACTCGTTGCCAAAATTGGTCCTGACTCTCTGACTCTCTCTCTCACTCTCTCTCTCACTGACTGACTCTCTCACTCTCTCTCTCTCACTGACTGACTCTCTCACTCTCTCTCTCACTGACTGACTGACTCTCTCACTGACTCTCACTGACTCTCACTGACTGACTCTCTCACTGACTGACTCTCTCACTGACTGACTCTCTCACTGACTGACTCTCTCACTGACTGACTCTCTCACTGACTGACTCTCTCACTGACTGACTCTCTCACTGACTGACTCTCTCACTGACTGACTCTCTCACTGACTGACTCTCTCACTGACTGACTCTCTCTCACTGACTGACTCTCTCTCACTGACTGACTCTCTCTCACTGACTGACTCTCTCTCACTGACTGACTCTCTCTCACTGACTGACTCTCTCTCACTGACTGACTCTCTCTCACTGACTGACTCTCTCTCACTGACTGACTCTCTCTCACTGACTGACTCTCTCTCACTGACTGACTCTCTCTCACTGACTGACTCTCTCTCACTGACTGACTCTCTCTCACTGACTGACTCTCTCTCACTGACTGACTCTCTCTCACTGACTGACTCTCTCTCACTGACTGACTCTCTCTCTCTGACTGACTCTCTCTCTCAAACTCTCTCTGACTGACTGACTCTCTCACTGACTGACTCTCTCAATCTCTCTCTCACTGACTGACGCTCTCACTGACTGACGCTCTCACTGACTGACGCTCTCACTGACTGACGCTCTCACTGACTGACGCTCTCACTGACTGACGCTCTCACTGACTGACGCTCTCACTGACTGACGCTCTCACTGACTGACGCTCTCACTGACTGACGCTCTCACTGACTGACGCTCTCACTGACTGACGCTCTCACTGACTGACGCTCTCACTGACGCTCTCACTGACGCTCTCACTGACGCTCTCACTGACGCTCTCACTGACGCTCTCACTGACGCTCTCACTGACGCTCTCACTGACGCTCTCACTGACGCTCTCTCTCTCTCTCTCTCTCTCTCTCTCTCTCTCTCTCTCTCTCTCTCTCTCTCTCTCTCTCTCTCTCTCTCTCTCTCTCTCTCTCTCTCTCTCTCTCTCTCTCTCTCTCTCTCTCTCTCTCTCTCTCTCACTGACTCTCTCACTGACTCTCTCACTCTCTCTCACTGACTCTCTCTCTCTCTCACTGACTCTCTCTCTCTCTCACTGACTGACTAAATGACTGACCCTCTCACTCCCTGACCCTCTCACTGACTGACCCTCTCTCTCTCACTCTCTCACTGACTGACCCTCTCTCTCTCACTCTCTCACTGACTGACTCTCTCACTCTCTCACTGACTGACTCTCTCACTCTCTCACTGACTGACTCTCTCACTCTCTCACTGACTCTCTCTCTCTCTCACTGACTCTCTCTCTCTCTCACTGACTCTCTCTCTCTCTCACTGACTGACTAAATGACTGACCCTCTCACTCCCTGACCCTCTCACTGACTGACCCTCTCTCTCTCACTGACTGACCCTCACTCTCTCACTGACTGACTCTCTCACTGACTGACTCTCTCTCACTCTCTCTCTCACTGACTGACTCTCTCTCACTCTCTCTCTCACTGACTGACTCTCTCTCTCTCACTCTCTCACTGACTGACTCTCTCTCTCTCACTCTCTCACTGACTGACTCTCTCTCTCACTCTCTCACTGACTGACTCTCTCTCTCACTCTCTCACTGACTGACTCTCTCACTCTCTCACTGACTGACTCTCTCACTCTCTCACTGACTGACTCTCTCACTCTCTCACTGACTGACTCTCTCACTCTCTCACTGACTGACTCTCTCACTGACTCTCTCACTCTCTCACTGACTCTCACTCTCTCACTGACTCTCTCACTCTCTCACTGACTCTCTCACTCTCTCACTGACTCTCTCACTCTCTCACTGACTCTCTCACTCTCTCACTGACTCTCTCACTCTCTCACTGACTCTCTCACTGACTCTCACTCTCTCACTCACTGACTCTCTCACTCTCTCACTCACTGACTCTCTCACTCTCTCACTGACTGACTCTCTCACTCTCTCACTGACTGACTCTCTCACTCTCTCACTGACTGACTCTCTCACTCTCTCACTGACTGACTCTCTCACTCTCTCACTGACTGACTCTCTCACTCTCTCACTGACTGACTCTCTCACTCTCTCACTGACTGACTCTCTCACTCTCTCACTGACTGACTCTCTCACTCTCTCACTGACTGACTCTCTCACTCTCTCTCACTGACTCTCTCACTGACTCTCTCTCTCACTCTCTCTCACTGTCTCTCTCTCACTGACTCTCTCTCACTGACTCTCTCTCTCTCACTGACTCTCTCTCTCACTGACTCTCTCTCTCACTGACTCTCTCTCTCACTGACTCTCTCTCTCACTGACTCTCTCTCTGACTGACTCTCTCTCTGACTGACTCTCTCTCTGACTGACTCTCTCTCTGACTGACTCTCTCTCTGACTGACTCTCTCTCTGACTGACTCTCTCTCTGACTGACTCTCTCTCTGACTGACTCTCTCTCTGACTGACTCTCTCTCTGACTGACTCTCTCTCTGACTGACTCTCTCTCTGACTGACTCTCTCTCTGACTGACTCTCTCTCTGACTGACTCTCTCTCTGACTGACTCTCTCTCTGACTGACTCTCTCTCTGACTGACTCTCTCTCTGACTGACTCTCTCTCTGACTGACTCTCTCTCTGACTGACTCTCTCTCTGACTGACTCTCTCTCTGACTGACTCTCTCTCTGACTGACTCTCTCTCTGACTGACTCTCTCTCTGACTGACTCTCTCTCTGACTGACTCTCTCTGACTGACTCTCTCTCTGACTGACTCTCTCTCTGACTGACTCTCTCTCTGACTGACTCTCTCTCTGACTGACTCTCTCTCTGACTGACTCTCTCTCTGACTGACTCTCTCTCTGACTGACTCTCTCTCTGACTGACTCTCTCTCTGACTGACTCTCTCTCTGACTGACTCTCTCTCTGACTGACTCTCTCTCTGACTGACTCTCTCTCTGACTGACTCTCTCTCTGACTGACTCTCTCTCTGACTGACTCTCTCTCTGACTGACTCTCTCTCTGACTGACTCTCTCTCTGACTGACTCTCTCTCTGACTGACTCTCTCTCTGACTGACTCTCTCACTGACTCTCTCTCTCACTGACTCTCTCTCTCACTGACTCTCTCTCTCACTGACTCTCTCTCTCACTGACTCTCTCTCTCACTGACTCTCTCTCTCACTGACTCTCTCTCTCACTGACTCTCTCTCTCACTGACTCTCTCTCTCACTGACTCTCTCTCTCACTGACTCTCTCTCTCACTGACTCTCTCTCTCACTGACTCTCTCTCTCACTGACTCTCTCTCTCACTGACTCTCTCTCTCACTGACTCTCTCTCTCACTGACTCTCTCTCTCACTGACTCTCTCTCTCACTGACTCTCTCTCTCACTGACTCTCTCACTGACTCTCTCACTGACTCTCTCACTGACTCTCTCACTGACTCTCTCATTGACTCTCTCTCTCTCACTGACTCTCTCTCACTGACTGACGCTCTAACTCTCTCACTGACTCTCTCTCTCTCTCTCACTGACTCTCTCTCTCTCACTGACTCTCTCTCACTGACTGACTCTCTCTCACTGACTGACTCTCTCTCTGACTGACTCTCTCTCTGACTGACTCTCTCTCTGACTGACTCTCTCTCTGACTGACTCTCTCTCTCACTGACTCTCTCTCTCACTGACTCTCTCTCTCACTGACTCTCTCACTGACTCTCTCACTGACTCTCTCACTGACTCTCTCACTGACTCTCTCTCTCTCTCACTGACTCTCTCTCACTGACTGACGCTCTAACTCTCTCACTGACTCTCTCTCTCTCACTGACTCTCTCTCTCTCACTGACTCTCTCTCTCTCACTGACTCTCTCTCTCACTGACTCTCTCTCTCACTGACTCTCTCTCACTGACTGACTCTCTCTCACTGACTGACTCTCTCACTGACTGACTCTCTCTCACTCTCTCTCTCACTGACTGACTCTCTCTCACTCTCTCTCTCACTGACTGACTCTCTCTCACTCTCTCTCTCACTGACTGACTCTCTCTCACTCTCTCTCTCACTGACTGACTCTCTCTCACTGACTCTCTCTCACTGACTCTCTCTCACTGACTCTCTCTCACTGACTCTCTCTCACTGACTCTCTCTCTCACTGACTCTCTCTCTCACTGACTCTCTCTCTCACTGACTCTCTCTCTCACTGACTCTCTCTCTCACTGACTCTCTCACACAGGCTGACTCTCTCTCTCACTGACTCTCTCACACAGGCTGACTCTCTCACACAGGCTGACTCTCTCACACAGGCTGACTCTCTCACACAGGCTGACTCTCTCACACAGGCTGACTCTCTCACACAGGCTGACTCTCTCACACAGGCTGACTCTCTCACACAGGCTGACTCTCTCACACAGGCTGACTCTCTCACACAGGCTGACTCTCTCACACAGGCTGACTCTCTCACACAGGCTGACTCTCTCACACAGGCTGACTCTCTCACACAGGCTGACTCTCTCACACAGGCTGACTCTCTCACACAGGCTGACTCTCTCACACAGGCTGACTCTCTCACACAGGCTGACTCTCTCACACAGGCTGACTCTCTCACACAGGCTGACTCTCTCACACAGGCTGACTCTCTCACACAGGCTGACTCTCTCACACAGGCTGACTCTCTCACACAGGCTGACTCTCTCACACAGGCTGACTCTCTCACACAGGCTGACTCTCTCACACAGGCTGACTCTCTCACACAGGCTGACTCTCTCACACAGGCTGACTCTCTCACACAGGCTGACTCTCTCACACAGGCTGACTCTCTCACACAGGCTGACTCTCTCACACAGGCTGACTCTCTCACACAGGCTGACTCTCTCACACAGGCTGACTCTCTCACACAGGCTGACTCTCTCTCACACAGGCTGACTCTCTCACACAGGCTGACTCTCTCACACAGGCTGACTCTCTCACACAGGCTGACTCTCTCACACAGGCTGACTCTCTCACACAGGCTGACTCTCTCACACAGGCTGACTCTCTCACACAGGCTGACTCTCTCACACAGGCTGACTCTCTCACACAGGCTGACTCTCTCACACAGGCTGACTCTCTCACACAGGCTGACTCTCTCACACAGGCTGACTCTCTCACACAGGCTGACTCTCTCACACAGGCTGACTCTCTCACACAGGCTGACTCTCTCACACAGGCTGACTCTCTCACACAGGCTGACTCTCTCACACAGGCTGACTCTCTCACACAGGCTGACTCTCTCACACAGGCTGACTCTCTCACACAGGCTGACTCTCTCACACAGGCTGACTCTCTCCACACAGGCTGACTCTCTCACACAGGCTGACTCTCTCACACAGGCTGACTCTCTCACACAGGCTGACTCTCTCACACAGGCTGACTCTCTCACACAGGCTGACTCTCTCACACAGGCTGACTCTCTCACACAGGCTGACTCTCTCACACAGGCTGACTCTCTCACACAGGCTGACTCTCTCACACAGGCTGACTCTCTCACACAGGCTGACTCTCTCACACAGGCTGACTCTCTCACACAGGCTGACTCTCTCACACAGGCTGACTCTCTCACACAGGCTGACTCTCTCACACAGGCTGACTCTCTCACACAGGCTGACTCTCTCACACAGGCTGACTCTCTCACACAGGCTGACTCTCTCCACACAGGCTGACTCTCTCACACAGGCTGACTCTCTCACACAGGCTGACTCTCTCACACAGGCTGACTCTCTCACACAGGCTGACTCTCTCACACAGGCTGACTCTCTCACACAGGCTGACTCTCTCACACAGGCTGACTCTCTCACACAGGCTGACTCTCTCACACAGGCTGACTCTCTCACACAGGCTGACTCTCTCACACAGGCTGACTCTCTCACACAGGCTGACTCTCTCACACAGGCTGACTCTCTCACACAGGCTGACTCTCTCACACAGGCTGACTCTCTCACACAGGCTGACTCTCTCACACAGGCTGACTCTCTCACACAGGCTGACTCTCTCACACAGGCTGACTCTCTCACACAGGCTGACTCTCTCACACAGGCTGACTCTCTCACACAGGCTGACTCTCTCACACAGGCTGACTCTCTCACACAGGCTGACTCTCTCACACAGGCTGACTCTCTCACACAGGCTGACTCTCTCACACAGGCTGACTCTCTCACACAGGCTGACTCTCTCACACAGGCTGACTCTCTCACACAGGCTGACTCTCTCACACAGGCTGACTCTCTCACACAGGCTGACTCTCTCTCACTGTCTGACTCTCTCTCACTGTCTGACTCTCTCTCACTGTCTGACTCTCTCTCACTGTCTGACTCTCTCTCACTGTCTGACTCTCTCTCACTGTCTGACTCTCTCTCACTGTCTGACTCTCTCTCACTGTCTGACTCTCTCTCACTGTCTGACTCTCTCTCACTGTCTGACTCTCTCTCACTGTCTGACTCTCTCTCACTGTCTGACTCTCTCTCACTGTCTGACTCTCTCTCACTGTCTGACTCTCTCTCACTGTCTGACTCTCTCTCACTGTCTGACTCTCTCTCACTGTCTGACTCTCTCTCACTGTCTGACTCTCTCTCACTGTCTGACTCTCTCTCACTGTCTGACTCTCTCTCACTGTCTGACTCTCTCTCACTGTCTGACTCTCTCTCACTGTCTGACTCTCTCTCACTGTCTGACTCTCTCTCACTGTCTGACTCTCTCTCACTGTCTGACTCTCTCTCACTGTCTGACTCTCTCTCACTGTCTGACTCTCTCTCACTGTCTGACTCTCTCTCACTGTCTGACTCTCTCTCACTGTCTGACTCTCTCTCACTGTCTGACTCTCTCTCACTGTCTGACTCTCTCTCACTGTCTGACTCTCTCTCACTGTCTGACTCTCTCTCACTGTCTGACTCTCTCTCACTGTCTGACTCTCTCTCACTGTCTGACTCTCTCTCACTGTCTGACTCTCTCTCACTGTCTGACTCTCTCTCACTGTCTGACTCTCTCTCACTGTCTGACTCTCTCTCACTGTCTGACTCTCTCTCACTGTCTGACTCTCTCTCACTGTCTGACTCTCTCTCACTGTCTGACTCTCTCTCACTGTCTGACTCTCTCTCACTGTCTGACTCTCTCTCACTGTCTGACTCTCTCTCACTGTCTGACTCTCTCTCACTGTCTGACTCTCTCTCACTGTCTGACTCTCTCTCACTGTCTGACTCTCTCTCACTGTCTGACTCTCTCTCACTGTCTGACTCTCTCTCACTGTCTGACTCTCTCTCACTGTCTGACTCTCTCTCACTGTCTGACTCTCTCTCACTGTCTGACTCTCTCTCACTGTCTGACTCTCTCTCACTGTCTGACTCTCTCTCACTGTCTGACTCTCTCTCACTGTCTGACTCTCTCTCACTGTCTGACTCTCTCTCACTGTCTGACTCTCTCTCACTGTCTGACTCTCTCTCACTGTCTGACTCTCTCTCACTGTCTGACTCTCTCTCACTGTCTGACTCTCTCTCACTGTCTGACTCTCTCTCACTGTCTGACTCTCTCTCACTGTCTGACTCTCTCTCACTGTCTGACTCTCTCTCACTGTCTGACTCTCTCTCACTGTCTGACTCTCTCTCACTGTCTGACTCTCTCTCACTGTCTGACTCTCTCTCACTGTCTGACTCTCTCTCACTGTCTGACTCTCTCTCACTGTCTGACTCTCTCTCACTGACTGACTGACTCACTCTCTCTCTCACTGACTGACTCTCTCTCTCTCTCACTGACTGACTCTCTCTCTCTCTCACTGACTGACTCACTCTCTCTCTCACTGACTGACTCACTCTCTCTCTCACTGACTGACTCACTCTCTCTCTCACTGACTGACTCACTCTCTCTCTCACTGACTGACTCACTCTCTCTCTCACTGACTGACTCACTCTCTCTCTCACTGACTGACTCACTCTCTCTCTCACTGACTGACTCACTCTCTCTCTCACTGACTGACTCACTCTCTCTCTCACTGACTGACTCACTCTCTCTCTCACTGACTGACTCTCACTGACTGACTCTCTCTCACTGACTGTCTCGCTGACTGACTCTCTCTCACTGACTGTCTCGCTGACTGTCTGTCTCGCTGACTGTCTCGCTGACTGTCTCGCTGACTCGCTCGCTGACTCGCTCGCTGACTCGCTCGCTGGCTCGCTCGCTGGCTCGCTCGCTGGCTCGCTCGCTGGCTCGCTCGCTGGCTCGCTCGCTGGCTCGCTCGCTGACTCGCTCGCTGGCTCGCTCGCTGACTCGCTCGCTGACTCGCTCGCTGACTCGCTCGCTGACTCGCTCGCTGACTCGCTCGCTGACTCGCTCGCTGACTCGCTCGCTGACTCGCTCGCTGACTCGCTCGCTGACTCGCTCGCTGACTCGCTCGCTGACTCGCTCCCTGACTCGCTCCCTGACTCGCTCCCTGACTCGCTCCCTGACTCGCTCACTGACTCGCTCACACAGACTGACTCTCTCACACAGACTGACTCTCTCACACAGACTGACTCTCTCACACAGACTGACTCTCTCACACAGACTGACTCTCTCACACAGACTGACTCTCTCACACAGACTGACTCTCTCACACAGACTGACTCTCTCACACAGACTGACTCTCTCACACAGACTGACTCTCTCACACAGACTGACTCTCTCACACAGACTGACTCTCTCACACAGACTGACTCTCTCTCTCTGACTGACTCTCTCTCTCTGACTGTCTCTCTCTCTCTGACTGTCTCTCTCTCACTGACTGACTCTCTCTCTCACTGACTGACTCTCTCTCTCTCTCTGACTGATTGACTGACCCTCTCTCTCTCTCTGACTGATTGACTGACCCTCTCTCTCTCTCTGACTGATTGACTGACCCTCTCTCTCTCTCTGACTGATTGACTGACCCTCTCTCTCTCTCTGACTGATTGACTGGCTCTCTCTCTCACTGACTGGCGCTCTCGCTCTCGCTCTCTCTCTCTCTCTCTCTGACTGACTGGCTCTCTCGCTCTCGCTCTCTCTCTCTCTCTCTCTCTGACTGACTGGCTCTCTCGCTCTCGCTCTCTCTCTCTCTCTCTCTCTGACTGACTCTCTCACTGACTGACTGACTGACTCTCTCTCTCTCACTGACTGACTCTCTCACTCTGTCTCACTGACTGACTCTCTCACTCTGTCTCACTGACTGACTCTCTCACTCTGTCTCACTGACTGACTCTCTCACTCTGTCTCACTGACTGACTCTCTCACTCTGTCTCACTGACTGACTCTCTCACTCTCTGTCTCACTGACTGACTCTCTCACTGACTGTTATACAGGTACTATTTCCCATCCTTCACCCTCCTGTTATTTATACCCCCCTCCCCCCCCCCATAACAAAAAAACCATAACAAGCAACCATTGGGACAGGCAGATATAAGTTGCCAGCATTGAAAGGACAAAGAAAAACTCAAGACATTATTTATTGTTAATACTTTTTTAATATGGTCGTTCAGTTGTACGTAATGCTTTCTTGGTCATATAGAAGGTAACAAAAATGCTTCCGACACTTCTTTATTATAACTTTTCAGCATGCTGCAGACTTCTGCACAGCTTAAAGACATAGGCAAAGTCAATATCTCTGGCTAAACACTTATAAGGTCCCAAAGGCGAGACCTTTTGGCTATGCCAATGCTTGTTTTATTTGTCTGTCTAGTCACGATGCTGTAGTTTGGGGGAACAAGTAGATCAATGTAAGACGATGAAGTTTCGGTGAGCCAAGATTCCGTTAGTACCGCTACTTCAATTTCTTGGTTTAAAATGAGATCGGCCATGTCAGAGGCATGCTTCACTGCTGATGGGCAGTTAAGCAGAAGACCTAGGAGCGGTTTTAAGGAGTTCTCAGGATTTGCGTCATGGCTGGAGGAGGTTAGCCGAACCCTCTTCAGGTTATCGATGATTAACTTTCTGTTTTTTTGAATGGAAGTTCTATTCACGTTGATTTTGACAGTTCCAATTTTGTTTTCGCCTCCCAAGCCCGGGAGACTAGGGGCCTCTTAGTGGCGTATTTTGTGCGCGGTCATTTACATATGTGCATTATACATGCCACTTTTTTCTTTATTTTGTGCAAGCTGAAGGAATGTTTTGTGTGTGCAAAATGGCCCCATCCTGTTATTTCAGTTAAAGGGGAGATTTTTCGTTTATTTGGGTATATTAGAAGTGTCTGCCACTGAGTTCTGCAGGATGACATCCTAACAAGTTTCAGTTTGTGTGGCTGATGGGGTGCGAAGGCACAAACTAATATTTCTGCAGATGAAATCATTACTTCCAGCTTGATTTTTGCCAAACGGGGTTTCAAACTTGTAAGCACGCCCCTGCTGTACAGAAATACTAAGCAATAAAAGACATAAAACGCTCCTTAATTTGTAAGGGACAGTGAGAAACCAGTTGCTGTGAGGAATGCTATCATTTTGGGCACCAAATTGAAGGCCTAGTCTGCAGGCATATGGGTGTATTATGTGGCATAGAAACAATTTATACAGTCAATAGTATAAAGCTGCTACGTAACTAGGGTGTCTTGGACTAATTGGTTAGGCACGTGTGGCCAGCAATGCTTATGGTGGCTCTAATAATATTTCTAATTGCCGAAGTGTTGATTATTTTCATGGAAATTCCAACATGGTTTGAAGAAGAGCAGCAGATAATAAATGCTAATCATCATAAAATACTAAAGTCTGTGTGTGCGCGCACTGTTTCAGAGTAAGGTCCCCTTCTCTTTCCCCTCTATGTGGAACAGCTTCTCTGACACATTTGTCTCATTCTAAGCGCTGCATCAGTCCTTTAAGCGCAGCCGAGAGGTTGAAGTGGTTTTCTTTGCAGATGTGGCATTTTTCTTTGGAAGGGGAGGGGGGGTCAAGGAAATCTATCCGAATAGGACCCCTTAAAAAGTTAGTGTTTTCTGGACACTTGCTTATACCTCTTGTTGAGACAAAAGTGCATTTCTTTTAGCCGTATTTATCACTCTCGATAAAGTCCTGGAGTTGGGGACACCTCCTCTTTGGCCATGTTCCAGTCTTAAAAGGCAATCATGCCGCTGTGTTTCTGAAGGCAAAAAAAAACCAGATGATGGACGGAATGCAGAGCAAATCAAACATTCACCCCCAGTCAATAGACCTGGGTTAAATCCATCGATCTTTTGTTCACCATGCCACCCCAGTTTAGACCTAGCCATATGCAAATCAGTCATGACCCTGTGCCTCATGGGAACAATCCAGCCCGAACTGCCAAGCCAGGTCCTCCCTGGAACAGAAACAAGCATCCTGGGACCGGTTTTGGGGCATCACCTCTCATCAGCCAGGCTAGCTTGAATCCAGTGACACAGTGAGCCCAGGACCCACGTCTGGGTATACCCGGCGCACTTAGGGCGAGAAAGCAAAAGACACACAGATGATGCTTGTTTACAGTCCAGGAAGGACCTGACCTGGCAGTTCGGGCTGGACTATTCCCACTGGGCGCATGGTCTGTGGAAGTGGACCCCCAGGTAGGCACATCGGTGCAGGGCCACCCTCTTGTCCACGGGTCCGAAGATTAACAAAGGAGAGATCGGCACTGGAGTGAAGTAAAACAAACCAAGTTTATTTGGACACTCATGAGTGGGACCGCGTCCGAACAACACCCCAGAGTGCTGTGGGAGGAGGTACACCAAATACAAAAATCCTCACCCTTATATACTGTTTGTGTGCAATCGCGTGAGCAAGAAAAACTGGAAGAAAACGAGTTTAAGCGCGGCAATAGCTGTGGGCATGTAGAAGCAGATCAGTGACCAGGTGGACAGGAAACAAGGAGGGAGAGTATGGAATGTTTATAGTGGCAATAAACATTTATCCGATAACATCAGGGATAGGCGCACCTGTGGTTGCAGCTCCAAGCACGTACATCAGATAGGTCAGGTCAGATAGATGGTTAAGGGCACGGGCAGTGTGAAAAGGTGAACAGCAGAGAACAAAATGGATGCGACAGACAGAATGGCTGCCGCTTATGCTAACATAGAAATTACACTTTTCCACAGTCGACCCTTTTAGCATAAGCTAAGATAGATTTTTTTCCCCTTCTAAGGGGCATCGCGTATGTCCTCAACATCTATTGTCATAAGTCCGTCTATTTCCCGCTCCACTGCTAAGCGGGCATTTGTGTCATGGATATTTACTTTAGTCGGTATGCAGGCGGCACAGGCAGAAATACAGAGAGAGCAGAGCATTGGTCCGCAATAAACACACAAACCGCAGGAGAAGACAATAGCTAATCACACAAACAGAACTGTTAATATTTTCCAGCCCCAAATTGAAAGCAAGTCCCCAAACCACCCACTCCAAGTCCATGTTCCTGGGTCCTGATGTATTTCGGTGGCTATCTTGTGTAGTTTGAAAATGGCCGCATAAACGGACGGCGAATTGTCTGGTATGTAGACACAGCAGCTGGATCCGATGACACGGCATGCTCTGCCCCGATCAGCTAAGATGACGTCCAAAACAAGTCTATTCTGTAAAGCGACCATGCGGATTGATGCTTTTTCTTCTGTCAAATTTCCTAAGGCCGCAGTTTTCTGATTAATCACTGCCTCCATTCTACGGGTGAGGCCACGGATCAGCTTGCTGTTTTGCACTGGGCCAATGAAGAAGAAGAATCCTCTGTTGAAGTCAGTATACTGCTCCCACGTGGTCTCTGTCTGATCAACTACAGAGACGTCGATGGTACGTTTTCTCCCATTACCAATGTGGTGGTTGAATAATTGCAAATACCGGTGGTATGTTGGGGGAGCCAAAAACACAGGTGGTAGAAGAAAGGCTACATAACAGGTACCGGACCAACCTGGAGGTAGGAAGTAGTATGCCTGAGCTCCACAAACGAAATAAGTATGACATGATGCGAGGAAGCTGCTTTGGCCCTCCGTAGACATCTGTAACACTGTAGCACAGTTAATGTGGCCCACTGGCACATTGCCTGTACTCTGTACACAGAGGGGACCAGTAGTTTGAGCAACAAAAATAACAGGTGGCCCGTTTCCTCTAGCCGGCCTAGTGTTTGGATACACGTATTTTGTTGTTGCATTTCCCCTACTATATTCTTCCATTTCCAAGACAGTCCCCTTCGCTTGTGGGTCCCCATCTTCATTGGGATAGCATGCTTTATTCAGTTTGGCGTTGAGGCCGCCCACGTCCCATGTTTTCGAGAGGTTAAATACCTTGGAAGCATATAGAAGCGCAAACCAAGCTCGGCAGGAGACATTGTGAGAAAATGGCAGTGGTGACAACGGCATTCCTCTTGTGTTCTGGTGGGGAGGAATCCTGCCACAAATCCAACAATTAGCATTGCTCAGCTGGTGTGTCTGCAGCATTTGGAGAAATGAATTGTTACTTAGCGTTTGCCGGTACCCCTGCTCATGTTGCTTCAAATCAAAATGATGGTGTTCCTTTGTGGTGGGCGATGTAGCTGTAATGTTAAGGAAGGTAGCCCCAGGCACTGCTTCCTCCACTACCCACATTACCGTAGCTATAATGACAGCAATCAGAGTCAGACCGATGATACAAATTGTGCAGCCGTTACACATTGTCCCAGCAATCTCCTTCTTCTTCTTGGGCGGGCTCATTTTGTCAGCAAATGACAAGGAAGGTAGCGCCCTAAGAGTCCTGAGTGGGTGTAGATTTCTTCACTGAGTTTGAGGCGAGTCTACCACTAATAGGAAGACCCCCCTTTGTAGTCCGACTTAACCACTCGGGACACTGGCTTAACCTATCTTGCTTTGCACTGGAGCGCCTTTCTTCCTGGGTCGGAGTAGGTACCTGGATGTACCGGGTATCGTGTGGTCCGGGAATACTTCCTCAACTCTTTCAGGCGATGCAGCCCGTCCTGCCTCTGTGACTAAAATGTCACGGTGATCCTTCAATGCAGCGGGGTCCACTAAGGTGTGTGGGACCTTCTTACAATGGCTTGCATGTATCCAATTTTTCCTGTTGGTCACTCGGATCGCAGTACGGGTGGGGAGGAGGACTTGTTCGGGGCCCCTTCAACGAGGTTTTAGACTGTCTGTTCGCTGGAATATCTTGACCATCACATGGTCACCTGGGTGCAAGTCATGTCCGTCACCTTGTGACCTGTCCGGGAGGTCTTCTCGTACCTGCTGATGGATAGAAATCAAACTGTCAGTCAACTGAGACAGATAATCACTCATCAATGTGTGAGGCACATCATGTATAGGGCGAGGTTTAGGAACCCCCCAAACATTCATGGGTCTGCCAAACACCACTTCATATGGAGTAACCCTAGAGCGTGTATGAGGTATTGATATGATGGAAAGCAGTGCTAAGGGCAGTGCATCAGGCCACTTCAGAGAAGTGGAAGCCTGTATTTTTGCCAATTTAAGTTTCAGCGTGGAGTTGTAGCGTTCCACCAAGCCTGCTGACTGAGGGTGGAAAGCAGCATGTAACTTCTGCTTGACCCTTAGCCCTTTCATAACGTAGTCTACAACCTGTCCAATGAAATGAGGTCCATTGTCACTCCATAGGACCCGACAGGCACCAAATCGAGGGAAAAATTCTTTCAGGAGTATTTTCGCAGTCGTGAGGGCTGTGTTGTCCTTTGTAGCATATGCTTCCACCCATTTGCTGAAGGCGCAAACCACTACTAAGACATACTTGAGATTATTACAGCGTTCAAACTGGATGTAGTCCATCTGAAGGACCTCAAAGGGTGCAGATGGTGTCGCGAACCCTCCTGTTGGAGTTCGTGTTCCCTTTCCAGGGTTGTACTGGAGGCAGACCAGGCAAGACTGGACTACCTTTTTAGCAGTACCAGCAATGTCAGGATGGTCCCAAACTTGCATAAGCTGTTTTGTTACTGAGGATGCACCAACATGAGCTGGACCATGTGCCGTATGGATCAGAGGGTATAGGTATGCGGTGGGCAACTTCCATTTAGTCATATCTTTGCTCCTCCAACAGCCCTCATCATCCAGTGCTCCCTCCTTAGACCATTGGTCTAATTCATCGGAGGAGGCAGATTGTTGCATGTCCAGTACTTCCTGTCTAGCATCATGCCAACGTTCAGCTTGTGACTTAACCACATACAAAGACGTGGTGCTTCGTTGCGGTCTCACGGGCTGTGTGATCCGCGAAGGCATTACCTGCTCCTACTTTGTCTGTCACCTTCTTGTGTGCGCTGCACTTGACGATAGCTATTTTCTTTGGATAGGTTAAGGCAGTAAGAAGATAGTGCATGGAGAACTAGTGTACAATCTGTGTTCCATGTGAAGTGAGGAAACCGCGTTCTTTCCACAGGCGACCAAAGTTGTGCGCTACCCCAAACGCATACTGACTATCAGTGTAGACATTGACAAGCAGGTCTGTACTAAGTTCACATGCTCTTGTTAATGCAATCAGTTCGGCTGCTTGGGCTGATTTCTGTGGGATGCGAGCTGTCTCAATTACTGTCTGGAGTGTCGTAATAGCATAGGCAGCAGATGTGGTGCCATCGGGTAATTTCAAACATGAGCCATCAACCCATAACTCCCCATCTGTAATGGAGAAGGGAGTATCTTGTAGGTCAACGCGACCTTTTGTTTGCATATTTCTCACTGAAGAACAATCATGTGACTCTTGTGACTGAGGCGGAGTTGATGGAAATGGTAGTAATGTGGCAGGATTTAGTGTCGGGCATCTTTTCAGCGTGATATGGGGGGCCAAAAGTGTCCATTCATATCCTGTCAAGCGAGCACTGGTCAAATGCTGCGTCTTTGTTTGGTTTAGCAGGGCATCAACTGAATGGGGTACTAACACAAGCAGTTTGTGTGACAGAACTATTCCTTCGCTCTGGCGTATAGATACAGCCGTTGCTGCTACCGCTCGGAGACATCCAGGCAGCGCGCGAGCGACTGGGTCAAGGACAGCTGAAAAATATGCACACGGGCGTTGTTTGTCACCGTGCATCTGTGTCAAGACCCAGAGGGCACAACCTTCCCTTTCGTGTACATAGAGTGTGAAAGATTTAGTGTAATCTGGGGTACCTAATGCTGGTGCAGAACAGAGTGCTTGAAGTAACTGTTGAAAGGCGTTCTGGCAGTGAGCGGTCCATGGGAGGGGCATCGGGGTGTCCTTGGTCAAAAGGGCTAACGGGTTTGATGATATGTGAAAAACTGGGTATCCGTTGTCTGCAAAAAAGAGGTAAGACCAATCAATGTACGGACATCCTTTTGAGTACGGGGTACAGAGGTGTCTAGAATGGTCAGAATGCGATCTGGCGTGAGCGCACGTCCCTCCTTAGACAGGAGGTGACCTAAATAGGTAACCTGCTGTCTACAATATTGCAATTTCTTTCTAGAGACTTTGTGACTATGTGATGCAAGAAATGATAACGGTAACAATGTACCTTCTTCATATTGCTCGGGAGTGTCAGCAGCAAATAAAATGTCGTCAACGTATTGAATTAGAACCACCCCTTTTGGTACGGGAAAGGAATCAAGTTGTCTCTTTAATGCTTGACTGTAGATACTGGGACTTTGTGTAGCCCTGTGGAGCTCTGCAGAAACGGAATGATCTGTTTTTCAGTGTGAACCCAAATAGGTAACGGCTTTCAGGGTGAATGGGTATTGAGAAGAACGCATTTTTCAAATCAATGACAGAAAATGTGGTGGCAGTGGGAGGGACCATAGTGAGGAGGGTTATGTCATGTCAGAAACTACCGGATATTGGGGCACCACAATCTCGTTGACCTCACGTAAATCAATAATGAACCTGTAAACCTTAGTATCGGTGTCCTTTTTAAGAATAGGGCTATTGCAAGTATTATAGGGAACCTCTTCTACTACACCTGCTTTGATCAAATCTTGGACAATACCTGCTAGTGCCTCCTTGCCCTCTCGAGATATCTTATATTGGGGCAAACGAGGCAATGGGGCACCTTCCTTCACTTGAATTTGTACAGGTGGGATAACCATTTGACCCACGTCAGTGTCTGATCTAGCCCACAGGGTGTAAGGCAGGGACGCCAGAGCAACGTCCTCAGTCATAAGGCAGGATCTATCAAGTGTCGGATAATTGTTACTAAGGATAACACGTACACCTTCCGGGGAACAGCGTATTGTAGCACGAAAATACTTAAGCATATCAATACCTGCAATGTTATCCGGAGTGTTAGGGGAGAGCAAGAATGGACTTGTTGTAGTGAATTTATCTATTCTGAATTCGAGTGGCTGTGATAGTGGGCTAGGTGTAGGTGTTCCATCGAACCCTATCGATGTTATCGTTGTGCCAGACAGGGGATCCCTAGGAACCAGTCTTTTAGACGGGGCACTACGGGTAGCCCCTGGGTCAACCAGAAACCAATCAGTTGATCCCAAGACGTTTGCGTCAACATAGGGACCCATTTGATCTACTGGCACCTCAACCGGTCCCACACCCCGTCCTAGGCATCCCTATGCATAATCGTAATCTGTGGGTGTATCAGCAGAATAGTCAGTCATTTGGTACGGATGTCGTTTGTCAAAGGTATTAGGGTAGTTCGGTCCGTGTTCGACTGCCTCAAACCGGGGGCGAGCACCTGCACCACCCCTACTTCCTACGTTCCCTGGGCGCCCTCTCATACCTCCCCTTCCCCGCTGGTGTTGTTGGTTTTGTAAAAGGGGGCACTCGGAACGCAAGTGCCCAGTCTCTTTGCAATAGGCACACTGGTCAGGAGACAAATTGGCCCGAGGGAGAGGGAGTGCTTCGGGTGTGTTCATTGTATGTCCGCCCCCTACACCCCTCCTAAATGGTGGACCATACGCTTGAGCCATCATGACCTTTGTTTTCAAATCCTTAAATTTTTTTTTTTATCCTCCCTTCGCTTCTTGTTCCTGTCACTCATAATATTGTGCCATTGTCAGAAGGGAAACTGGGGAGAACGTAGTCCAAGAACTTTCACTCGCCTTGAGGCGACTAGATATTTCTGGTAACATGTCAGCAACAAATTTGTCAACAAACAGGTGTTTACCCGTCTCATCGGCCAGGGACTGGCCACTAAAGTCATGAAATGTCTCCTCAAATCTTGAGAAGAAGTCAGAAACTGACTCATCCTTTTTCTGTTTACAGGACGCTAACGTGGTCCAATCTATTTTCTTAGGGGGTATGAAAGTCTTTAATTTAGTCACAATAGCTTTAGGAAGATCTAATATCTCCTGTCGGGGTTTCTGGGCAGGTCCCCTGTTCGCATCTATTTCTTCTAATCTTTGCCAGGTTTCACCATATGCCGCAACGTCATTGGTTTTACGTATTGTTCAGGGGGCAAAATAAGCCCAAAGAACATATCTATATCCGCTAAGGTCATAGTGCAAGAACTGATGGCTCCCTCCACCTCCTCGTAGAAGACGGCAGGGTTTTTCCGGGGGTCGGGCAAGGCAGGCTTAAGGGCCATGACATCTGTTCTACTCCAAGGAGTGTAGACCCAATTATATAGGAAGTATCCCTTTGCATCATCGGAATCCTTATCACTTGTTCCCGCACCCTTCGAGGGAACATATAGGGGTGCGGCTTCACGCATTGGTCTCATAGCATTACTAGGATTGTTCGCGTCCATCGAGACATCTGTATTCTCTGTCTTAGACTTTTCTGTTTCTACGTCTTCCGCTTTTTAGCTAATTCTTGTTCCCTTTTTATTTTAAGTGTGTCATCCCGTAGTTTAACCGCTCGTCTGATTGTATCGGGTATGTTTTTGAAAGGGTAAGTCCCATCTCCTAATTGCTTATTATCCGCATTCAAGTCTTTTGGTCCAGGTTCATCAGAGGCAGCTTGCCAATCAAATAGTACATTCCAACAGAATTTTTCTAAGAAATATAACTGTTTTGCGTCTTCCCAAGCCTGGACTACACCCATGAGGATTGTCGCCGTAGTAGTCCGACGAGATTCCTCTTTAGCACTGTCTTTCAATTTGTCTTAACTAGACAGAGCAGAGCGAGTCTGTCGCATGTCTCGCCTATCTTTGTCCGTGTCTTTGGAGGGGGAGGTCTCATCATCAGAAGCACCTCCCTCCGGGGCACTCGGAAAGGGGGATTTATACGGCGGTGGGGGTCGCTCTAGTATGATGCAATCATCATGAGGCGTATTAAGTACTGGATAGACGGGACATCTAATAGGGTACTGGCCATTTACCTGTAATCAATGTTTGATTTGATTTAATTCAACACATTTCTGATACATTGTCTTCCGCTGTTCTTTCTTCGCTATTGCTTCCGCTTTCTTCGCTCTCTCTCGCACTTCCTTGTCCCACATACGTAAACAATCAAACATATCCTGTCTACTCTTCCTTTTGAACAAACACTGTTCCACGTACTGGACCTTCTTAAAATCAAATGACCCGTTTACTGGCCACTGTAGATCGGGTTCTTTTTTGTGTATTTGTTCCACAATGAGCCGTACATTATGGGACAAATACCATATTTTACATACATATCTCTATTTGGCGTCCCTTCCGCAGGAGCCGGCTGACTTTGTTCCAAAACATTTCTTGCACTGCAACAGCAACGAAGTTTACTAAAGACAGGCATGTTTTACGAGTATATGTAAAATATTACAATCCAAACAATTTCCAGAAGGAGAAAAATCCCCACATTACCTGCCTTGTCTTCAGTCTTTGCAAAGAATGAACACCAAAATCAAACCAAACAATCAATTGTGCCGCATTAGCGACTTTACCAAACCGAAGTCTTCAACTCCCACCTGCCGATCTCAAGTTGACCTAATGGTCAATGCAAGTTCGCCAAAGGAGCCCCAGTCTAGACCGGCCACCACCAGGAAGATCGAGTCAGGAAAACCGGAAAGTTCACATCGGCTGCTTCACATGCAGGGCGCCCCTCAGTGACAATTTTGATCTTCCGTCGAGACCACTCCTTCGGACGGCCGCGTCTCTGATGGGGCCCCACGTTTGGGTGCCAATTGTGGAATTGGACCCCCAGGTGGGCACACCGGTGCAGGGCCACCCTCTTGTCCATGGGTCCGAAGACTAACAAAGGAGAGATCGGCACTGGAGTGAAGTAAAACGAACCAAGTTTATTTAGACACTCATGAGTGGGACCGCGTCCGAACAACCCAGAGTGCTGTGGGAGGAGGTACACCAAATACAAAAATCCTCACCCTTGTATACTTTTTGTTTGTGTGAGCAAGAAAAACTGGAAGAAAACTAGTTTAAGCGCGGCAATAGCTGTGGGCATGTAGAAGCAGATCAGTGACCAGGTGGGCAGGAAACCAGGAGGGAGAGTAGGGAATGTTTTATAGTGGCAATAAACATTTATCCGATAACATCAGTGATAGGCGCACCTGCGGTTGCAGCTCCCAGCACGTACATCAGATAGGTCAGGTCAGATAGATAGTTAAGGGCACGGGCAGTGTGAAAAGGTGAACAGCAGAGAACAAAATGGATGTGACAGACAGAATGGCTGCCACTTATGCTAACATAGAAATTACACTTTTCCACAGGTCAAGACTGATTTGCATATGGCTGGGTACAAACTAGAATGGCATGGGGAGCAAAAAAACGATGGATTTAGGCCCGATCTCTGTATTGGGGGGAATGTATGACATTGTTCTGCATTCTGTCCATCAACTGTTGTTTTTGCATTTGTCACCCCGAGTGGGACGGGTATGCCCAGACGTGGGTCCCGTGCTCTCCATGCCACTGGAGTCAAGCTAGCCTGGCTGATGAGGGGTGAAACCCCGAAACCGGTCCTAGGATGCTTGTTTCCAGTCTAGGGAGGACCTGACCTGGCAGTTTGGGCTGGACTGTTCCCATAGGGAGCAGGGTCAAGACTGATTTGCATATGGCTGGGTTCAAACTTGAATGGCATGGGGAGCAAAAAAACGATGGATTTAGTCCCAGATCTCTCTACTTGGGTGAATGTATGACATTGTTCTGCATTCTGTCCATCAATTCTTTTTGCTGTGTTTGTGAAAGCTCTCGGGACATCCAACACTTGGCACTATGTCATTTCAGATAATGGGGGCATCACAGTTTCACTACACTATTCACTGGTGCAGTCGATGGTAACCTTTGATATGGGTACTGGGCGAACTGGATGGAAAACTCTCTGCAATGACCTAAGTAGCGATGTGTTGACTTCAACATGTCAACAGGATGCAGCAGTGCGTCTCACTGAGGTACAAGGATGGATCCATAGATGGTACTAAACGCCTTTGCAGTCACACATACTTGATTTGAGCACTTCTGCACTGTCCTGGGTGCAGAAGCTCTGATGTAGGCTTCTTACTTAAAGCTTCAGAATGAGGCCTCGTTAGAGCATTTTGATCGGTGGTGATGTGAACTGCTGGTGCTACTTTTCAAGGCAGCACTCTTGCTCTGACAGAGTTTCTTCTGCGTTGGGTCAAAGCCCCTCAGGCTTCAGTTTAGAGCTGGGTTCAGTGTTCTTTCTTTTTGTACTTGTGTGGAGGAGGAAAATATTGAGTGGATGCTGAAAAGTGCCAAAGTGAAAGGCTTGACATCAAACATGGAGGGACATTCAGACGACCAGGCTGGATGAAAACCCATGCAATCTATCGGTTTGTTTCTTTTGAGTCACAATAATACCTTGCTTAACATGGCTATGTGTGCTTCTGAGAAGTTCAGCTGATCAAATGTATATATGATGTGCTTGCACCTGTGCTAAGTTTTTATTTCCACCAGCGTTTATTTTTGTAAAGCTATTAAAACCATTAATACAGATTTAAAAAAGGTTTTTTTTTCTTCAGTTCGACATTGTTACTCCTCTTCACAAATGGATTTATCCTAGATTTTCTTTTTGCCAAAGTGCCATTTGCAAACCAGTTCTGCCTGACAGTTGCCTGCTTTGCAAATAATGAGACAAACTCTGCCGTAATGGGACAGACGTGAGACACTATAAACCTGTCTGGAGTTTCCTGTCCATTGAATTTGGGATTCCGAATTTCATGTTTCTCCCTCATGGCTTAGAGTTAAGAGACTAACTAAGGGTCTCCAAGGCCTATCAGAGAGCCTAGCTGTACGACCCATTGAGACTTTAGCTCTGTCTTCACTGTGCTTAATCGACAATCGAAACTTAGTTCTCACTTTTTTTTAAACCATTTCTACCATTTAGTGCTCTTCTGCTTTAACAGACTCTAAACATCATGACTTTAGTCTTAAGTTAAATTATCCACTCTTTTCTTTCTGACAGAGTTTTAGCTGAACAATTGGTCTTTGTGTTGTTGGTGTAAATTAATACCCCTCTATCTGCGGGACCCAGTTTTGGTGGAGATAGCATTGCTCTTGGGACTTATCACCCGTGGGGAAAAAACCCAACCAAAACTGAGATCAGACTCGCTTTAAAAAAGATTTAAGTATCTACCATCATTTAAGTCCCAGATGTGTGTGGGAAAAGATGGATCCAAGGAACTTTTTAAAATGAGAAATATTTCATGTGTGTATAAAGGGAAACCATCTAGACATACACTAAGAAGTATATGTCAACATTATTGATATCTTTCACTCCAAAATGAACGTCGTTAGGCAAAACATTTTTCCCTTCTAACCTCCAACCTACTCCTATTAACTCACCCAAACCATCTCTCCTCTTTGGTCATATTTCAAGGCGGGTTCCTAAACATGATTTTTCACAAGGAACCATCAGGCTATTCATTGCATACTTGAAAATGTAGTGGCTTCTAACTTTCAAAAAATTAATCAAGTCGGACTCCTGATAAAAATATATTTAGATGATATAAACCAACCAGAAAATACCTGCCCTTTTTACAGAACCCCCCACCCCCCCCCCGCCATTAGTATCTGAAGATGTGGTAAATTGTGCAGCCTCACACCTGGATGACTACCTCGAGGCAAACCGTTTCCTATGTGAATACTGATGAGGTTTTGCATAGATTACAGTACAGAAATAACAGGTGGATGAAAATGTCCTCAGAATGTTTTCCGTAAATATTGAAATGACTGTATTGTTGTTGTTCTTGATCTATCCTTGGCCTTCAACACTGTTGATCTTGACAGGAGATATTGTTATTTATCCCTATGATGCAGGTCGAATTTATATGTGCCTCGTATACATTTTAATTGATATATATCTTTTCCACTCTTTTTAAAAATAAAATCCACATAATTCACTATAGCAAGGGCATGATATGAAATTTTGAAACCAGTGTTGGATTTTTTCAAATTCCTTAACACATATTGTGAAAACTAATTTCAACTGATGGTTCGTTTTGCCGATACATGTTGTGATTTATTCTGATCGGATTTCTACTATTAATTCCACTTATGATTGACGGGTATTCTGGAACTTGCCCATCAATTCTCACTAAGAGGTTTATGTACCTAGTAACATTATAGTTTTATTTACCATTTCAGTAGGAAACCTATTGGGCCCATCAACATATATACTTAGAAGTACTTTGCAGATTAGGTTATTCCTCATCGCTTATTGTCAGTGCTACCATTTTTTGGCCACACTATTGCAGCTTCTTTCTACTCACATTTGTATGGTGTATCGCTTTTTCACAATGTGCTGTGCCATCTGCACCATTTTCTGTCTATAAACCCCATATGCCAAAATAATATTAAGTTGTGAATCAGAAGATCTTGTGTGTTTTGTATACTGAGATTAGATTGTATCCGTATCTGTGGGAGGATCCCTACCACTAATTTAAATCCCTTTTTAAAGAGTGACTTTTTGGAGCCACTGTATTTCTTTAGATTACCAGTGATATGGAAAGCATTGCTTCTGCCCGCCAGGCTTGGCCCACTATCGCAGTTATTCAGTGTAAGAATGCTGCTTGGTTCCTCCTTGCAGAAGGGTGGACTGTGGTGTTGGTAAGTGCTGATGAAGGCACTACAATCTCTTGGCTATGTTTTCATTTGGAAACTAGTGAGCCAGGGAGTTAGCTGACTTCATTTTCCTCCTGCCTTCAAGCCTTTGATTTTAAAATTGCAGAGAATGGCATCTCCAAGAACCTTAGATTCTAGTTGCCTTTCAGACTGAAAGGTGCTCTCCTAGTCATTGTCTGGCACAGACACCACAATCCTCAATGGTTTCCTACTACAGAAAATGTGTTTATTCATTTGGAATAAGCTTATCCCTGTTGCTGTTTTAGTTTCTGGTAATGTCTTGCATGGATTGTTTTGCATTTATGCTATCAAATCTGAGGTTTTGTAAAAATCTGTGCTGCTTACGCGGTGATGCCTTCAAATCTAATTCCATAGCTCCATTTTTTGTTGACTCTCTCACTGCTAGAGTGACATTTCTTTTTACATTTTCTGTTTGGCAATTATTGACCTCCTTTGGAGTTGGTCTGTGTATCTGGTGCACAAACTGGTACAAAACATAATGCCAGAGGGAACAAATGTTGAGTTGACCACTACTTAACTTTCCATTTTGTTGGAGCATAATCTTTGCCAAATGCAATAGAGCGAAGGAGGATGACCCAAGCTATTATAAGGGATCGACTGGTCCAGTTCAGGGTGGTCTGTTCACTCATTACCTGTAATTACATGGCACTGTCGCACACTTGCAAGAAGGCTTTCCCCTCAGTATCTCAGTAATGATGCGGACTCTGCACGTCTCTTTCAGCTGCCCCTCTTCAGCCCTGTGGACCCTGGCGGGAGTGACTCTGAGAGTGATCTGACTGACAGCGAGGAGAGTGTCTATTCCGGCCTTCAGGACTCTGGCAGTGACAGCAGTGATGCTGAAGGTGGCGAAAGCGATTCTAAGATTGATGGTTCCTTTCCAGCTGAAGATGAGGACAGTGGAGTTGAGAAAGAGGGGGAGAAGGTGAAAGCCTCTCCCACTTTGCCAAAGCTGCGGGTAAGTGTGGGGCGAGTTAACTCATTCATCAGCAGAACATCGTGGGTTGCGTGGAGTGTCGGTGTTCACGAATCCTCTAGCTTATGATTTCATTGTTGAGGTTAAGAAAGCCTTTTTATGCCTACACGCAAGCAGGTCTCTACTGCCCCTGTTCTATCAGAGTCGGATAGGAATACCAGGTGGGTGCTTTGTAGATGATGGTACCTGTGACTGTTAATTGCTGTCAATGTAGTGCCATTTAAGTACATTTAGGACTGTGCAAGGATCACTGTACTCCGAAAATTTAAGGAGGGCACAGCAGTGGCGACTGGTAGAGAGTGGGCTGCTGCTGGTGGGTAGAATCTATAGACCAATTGAACCAACCCCAGGCTGCAATGTCCTAATGTTAGGCTGTGATCCCTGTGCAGTGTACTGAAAGAAAGGTATGGAGGTACGCTGGGGGGGGGCGGACAAGATCTTTCTTCAGCTTGGCCTAGTGTTGTTGTTGGGGGGGGCGCGTGTGTGTGTGTGTGTGTGTGTGTGTGTGTGTATATATATGTGTGTATATATGTGTGTGTATATATCTTACATCAAAAAGTTCACTGCACTTCAGAAGTCGTCTTTTTGAAAAGGC
This sequence comes from Calotriton arnoldi, assembly GCA_963921515.1. Lineage (NCBI taxonomy): Eukaryota > Metazoa > Chordata > Amphibia > Caudata > Salamandridae > Calotriton > Calotriton arnoldi. The sequence goes on along the minus strand of CAWUFW010000656.1, from coordinate 2,162,605 downwards.
TGTTTAATTCAGCATAAATTCCACCACCATTACCAGGTGGTAATGGTGGTGGAATTTATGCTGAATTAAACAGCCTTTTCAAAAAGACGACTTCTGAAGTGCAGTGAACTTTTTGATGTAAGAAATTTTCGCGAGGTATGGTCTAACCTCGACGCTGCACCAGCTGAGTGAAGCGTGCACCGATTGTGGACCGGTTGCTTGGTAAAACATATATATATATATATATCCAATTCTGAGCTCCATAAAGATCAGACACCGACACAGGGGTAGCGTTGCCATTTCATCCTTCGTTTATTCCGAAATTATCACCCTGACGCGTTTCGGCATTCCTGCCTTGTTCACATTGGCAGTCGTCTAAAAACAACGTACTTCTTTTAAACAGTGCTTTGGTCACATGACCCAGTTGTTGAATAGCCATAGAAGACAGACTCATTATGCTGCTTAAGATTCAAGGTATGTACCTTTTCCTTTACAAATATTTTTCTCTCAAAATAAACATAACCACAATTTCATCATTGTCTATCATCATGTCAATCACTTTGAAAAATTATGGACCCTAGACTGTCCCTATAATACTCAATTCTCTTTACATAGTGGACCATGTTTATTAAAAACAAGGTGCTCTACAGCGCACCACTTGTTTAGTAAATCTCACAAGTGGTGCCTACTTATCTAGGGTCCTTCAAAGTAACATATCACATTTTAAAACCTCATATCAGTAATAAAATCATGATGTTAAAAAATAAATATATATAAACACATTTTGTAAAGGAAATTAAAAGTTCATTTTAGCAGCATCAAAAGACTTTTTGATGTAAGAAATTTTCGCGAGGTATGGTCTAACCTCGACGCTGCACCAGCTGAGTGAAGCGAGCACTGATTGTGGACCGGTTGCTTGGTAAAATATATATTTTGTGTGTGTATGTATATAGATATATAATGGTGAGATTTAAGGTAAATGCAGGTAAAACTGAAACAAGTGGATTCTGCAAGAGGTTGGATAATGGTCAACATAATCCTTTCTTGCTGCACTCATGATGTATGTGCTGCGGTTGTCTATCATGAACTCCTTTCTGTGTACAGAAGGAGAGCATTGTGAAGCACTATATAGGTGACATTTTGGCTCTGTGGAGAAAAGCAAGGAAATGGGTGTATCAGTTTTAGTCTCTATTATTGATTTATTTTTATTTATTTTTAAGTATTTTTTTATTTAAATTTTAATTCGCCACACATCACTGAACAGAACGTGGATTCGTGAAGTGCATGATGAACAGTGGAAAAATTAACTAAAGCCTAGAAAGACATAATTTCTGGAGATGTTCTTGGACTGGAATCTGCCTCCTAGCCAGATTGAGTGTAACCAGTCAGTTACGGTAAACAGTCATTTTGATTTTGCCTCCCCCCATGCCCCCCCCACCGGCTGCTTCTTGCCTTTTGGAATATGGGCAGAAGAACTTACCAGAAAGTGACCGGGATGATATAAGTAGGGAAGGGGGCTGGTTGATGTGTTTGGGGAACGCCAAAGTGAAAAATTGGTTAGTGCATAGTGTCCGAGATGGTGTTCTAATATGGCTTCAGTTTTTGTCTGTGCTTTCCTTAATTCACTTGTAGCCTGTTTCCTAGGATAGTGGCCCCACTTTCTAGGATTCGAGAAATGGTATGGTTTGCTTTACTAGAAATTGAAGATAATAAAGACTACTGTTTTTTGTTTTCTGTATTGGGGCATTTTATAATTGTAACATGGTCTGGTTGCACTCCCTCTTGGGAGTAATATGTCTTTCCATTAAACGGCTAGTATAAATGAATGAATAAATACATTGAAAAAAGATAGAAAGTGGGATCCCTGAGGAACCTCGTTGGTAACTGTCCTCCCATACAGGACGCTTTACAAAGGAAATGAGGAAAACCAGGGCGGCATTCAGAGACCCCACCTGTAGCCCAGTCTGCAAGACAGTCGAGGCTTTCCAAGGAGCCTATTAGATTGGACTGTGGCAGAAGGGCCTTTTTACACACAAGCTTAGTTATGCAACAAAAGAAGGGCTCTCTAACAAAATGTTTGTGAAACATGGGTATCAGGCTTCAAATGTATTTGTTGACCACACTGCTCTGGGGCCACAGTACTACTAAACCCCAAACCTGACTTAACCCTTGTTAGATCTTGACTCTCGGTGGTAACGAGACCATGCAGCCCAAGACTCGCTCAAGGAGGCGATGAGAGTTAATCAGTCTGGGTTCAATAAGACAACTCGATACCCAGGGCCACTGGAATTATGTGGAAGGAGAGGGCCAAGTTCTGCGGCAGGGTTAACTTATGAGACAAGAAAAGGAAATTAAATGCGGCGTAATACGGCACGTTGTCTGGTAGTATTACTTCATTATATTGTCATTTTTTACACTTGTTGCACTTCAGTTTAACACCCAAATATAGCAATAAGCAATAGGAAGGTGAGAAGTCCACCTTAGCAAAGGACCTTCGACTGCACGGCAACACGTGTTGCTGCGATTTTTAGTAACTTTTGAACCATTACAGCTATAAGCAACTTTTTTTGTTGTTAAAATCTGCAGATGATGAATTATGTAGCAAAACAGCAGACCCATGTGTAGTGAGGAGGTCCACGCAGGTAGGATGTAATTCAGGAAGCTTTATTGTAGTTAGTTGCAAGTAGATAAGATCTTGTCAAGCAGCCACACCAGGAGCAGCCTACCTGCTGCTCAGCCCATGCTCAACTGTCACTTCACCTCACAGGCACCCAATGTGAGAAGTTGGCCTGGCATATGCTGTCCACTAGTTATAGTGGGCACCTTGCACCAGTTCAAACGACCCTTATTGATGATGGGTTTAAAGACAACCTTTATTGAAAGCTATCCTAGTGCTAGCTATGGAGAGCAGCCTTCAGGCTAAGTCTTGAAGGAGTGTAAAGCAGCTTGGTTTACCAGATTATAACCTCTTGAATGACTAAATGAAAGGAGAACCACACAAGATATATATATAAAATATATGTATTTATTTCTAAACACTAACTACTAATCCCTTTATGAGATTAGAGTTCAAGATACACAGTATCACAGTATTAAAACGACAGTAAATAGCACAATACACAGTGGGGTCCAGGGGGAGACCAAACCATATACTAAGAAAGTGGTATAAGAACCACGACTTGACTAGACACAGTGCCTAGAGCACGTAGAATCGCTGGGACCCCAAGGAACCACCCAACGTAGTGACACAGGAGACCCACGGGGGACGTGTGCAGTGTGGGAACACAGCCGCGAGCGCCGTAGGATTCAATGCGGAAAGTCGCGGTTGGAATTTTAAAGCAAAAGGACACTTAGGAGAGGACTTTGAGCAAACCCCTTTAGACTTCAGGGGTTCTAGGGCCAACACCCACGGGAGCACCGGAGTACTCGAGTTACCTCACCCAGGGAAGCCGGGTGCATAGGTGTCAAAGGGTGTCGGGAATCGTCGTCGTTTTCAATGGCGATCTGCTGCAAAGTGCTGCTGCCGGGAAGGAGAAAAGTGTTTGGTGTGATCCAAGCCTGGATCGAAGATGTGAAGAACCTGAAAGCAGAGGGGACAGAGTCTGGGTCACTAGCCAGTGACCAGGAGCGGAGCAATCGAATGCCCACCGATGTCGGGTGCTTCAGGTGCGAAGAGGTGAAGCTTGACTCTGCAGCCACGGGGTCCTAGAGACGTCGACCAGGAGCCGGTTTCGAGCTGTCCCACGAAGGATGTCGAGTGCTGGGGTGTCGGTGATCGGCTTGACCACAACAAGCCTTGGCAACAGCAACCCACGCAGGAAGAGAAAAGATGCTTCTGTGCGGACCAGCAAGGTCCTGGGGACTCCCCTAGCGATGTCAGGGCACGTCTGGAGCAACCAGGGAAGCCCAATTAAAGTTAGAGTTGCCTTCTTGGGGACCCACAGGTCAACGGACCAGGGATCGCGAAGGGACCTCAAGAGGAATCACAAAATGGCGGCCCACGGAACACTAGTTGAGTGTAGGCCTGCAATCTTCGGCGCAATTACTGCTCGGGGTCAGGGCTACAAGTAACCCAAAGCTCAGCCTCGGGGGGTCGCCGGAAAGCTGATGCTTCTGCAAATGGTCGCGGTGTCCAGGGGTTCGGGTTGCACGGTCTTCCACGAGGGATACGGGCCTCAGACTTGCTGTGGGCTCAGATAGACCGCGGAGACCTAGGAAAACCCACCTCCTGTGTGGCAATATTCTTCGGAGTCCGTCGGAGCTCGGAGATGCCAACCGGTCAGTTGCGTTAAAGGTGCCTGCCTTGCAGGGTAGTAACTCCTTTACTCCAAGGGAGATTCTTCAGTCGTCCAGCGTCGTGCAGATTGTCAAAGTACTTGGTTTCTGGTATCGGAGGTTAGTCCAGGTGTAATCTAAAGTCCTGTAGTCTGGGTTTCCTACTTTATACCCAAGGAAGGGGTTGGACAAACTCTGGGGACCCACCTATGGGAGGGTCAGGAAAGAGGGGTGGCTACACCCATTTCCTTTGTCCAGTTTCGCGCCAGAGCAGGGGCTGGTAGCCCCTGCAGCCAGTTTGAGCTGGACTATGCACATGGACACCAAATGTGCCCCCAGTGCAGACTTCAAAGCACTCTTGGAGTGCACCCACCCAGCCCCAATACACTAAAGCCTGTCTGGGAGGTGGTCACACCTCCCTGTGACAGGAAACCTATTGTCCAGGCCTCCCCTGCCGGAGTTTCGTCCAGCAGCAGGAGGGCAGACTCGTGTCTGTGGCTGCAGCATCCATTTTGTGATGCCAGGGCTCTGTTAGCAGGTACCGGGTATACCGGTGCTGTCATGTCTCTCCCTTTAGAAGGGTGGGATCATACTCCCACACCAGTTACTGGTGTGGGGGTATGATTCCAAGGTGTTTGACACCAAACACGACAGTTTTCCATGCAGCCACTCCAAAGTTAGCATTTACCGTTTGGTTATAATGCACTTAAGAGTATATGGTCTGGCTGCATCACCTACAACCCCGGAATAAAGATTCGGAAAGCTGCAGAGGGGCTCTGCTCATGCATGGGCACCCTCTCACATGAAACCCAGCACCCTGCCTTCAGGATTGTTAAGGCCTGCCATAGGGGTGACTGATAGGTTTTACATGTGCAGTGATATGGAGAGATATAGGGAACCTATATCTCAGTAAGGGGTGGATACACCACCTTACACAGGCTGCTGTAGCAGACCTGCTGTGTCATTTTAAAAGGCTTCCCAGGGGTGGCACAATACATGCTGCAACCCCTGGTAGGCCTCTGGGGTACCTATGCCCTTGGTACATAGTATACCATATACTAGGGACTCACAAGGGTACCCCAGAATCCAATCTGGAGTGTACCTAGAGTACATACAGTCAATTTAGAGTAGAAAGCAGATAGACTGGGGTCCTGATTAGCAGGGCCACAGTCTGGCTAAGTCGAAAAACAGTGAAACATCAGCAAAAAGTGGGGGTAACTATAAGAAGCAGATCCTACTCTCCTACACCCAACATTCCGAGGCACATCATGATGCCAACATTCCATTGAGCACACAGCACAGACCCTGGCTGAGCAGGAGGTGTAAATCACATAACAATAACAAGGGCAGAATACTACACCATGATTATGCGAAAAGCACATAATTGCAGTGACACTGTTAATACCCCTTAACATCTGCTTGTCCAGCCTGGGCCGAGGCACCTCCTTAGGGTAGAATGTCCTCTTCCTAGGGTGGTGGCCTTGAGTGAATTACGGATGTTGATGAGTTCAGCTTGCGCAAGGAACTGAATGTTGTCCATTGAAGGGCGGAGCTGTGGGGACATAGGGAGTGGATGTCCGTGCTGTGTTGTCGATGTGGGTACTTCTCTTGTTGATCATCTCTCCTAGGTTTGATTGATGGCTTTGCATTGGTTGAGTAGTGGGCGATAGACTGTGCTGTGCAGTCGGGGTTGAAGAATCCGAACTCGGCACAGTCCCTCTTCTCTATGTTTGAGCTGTGTTCTCCATCACCCCCTGGGCTCTCCTGGGTGGGTTAAGAAGCTAGAGGTCATTGGGAGCATTTGTTGTTCTGCTCCTGAGAACAGAACGTGAACTGATAACGCTTCTCCTCTAGGCTGGGAGGACTAAGACTTGTACTAGTAAAACCATCATTTGCTGCCACCAAACCGAAGCCATATCATGACTCGGTAGTCGCCGATGTTTAAAGGAGAAGCACATGGTGGGGACCTCCCATCTCCAGGGGAGTCCAACAGTCTGCTGGAGAGCAGCAGACACAATCACGGTGAGGGCACATATCAGTATACTGAGGACTCCAGTCTCCAAACAAGCGAGACCTAGTATCCAGCAGAATGGATGAAATAGGCAGCAGAGCAGCACCGGTCTGTGCTGCCAGGGATTGGGGGCCTTGCAACTTAATATAAATAAACATTGTGTCAGGTGTGGGTGGGGAGACTTGAATCGGAGACCAGCTCTGTCAAGCGCCCAAACAATTAACCCTCTCCCCTGACGAGAAATCTACAGCCAAAAAAACACAAAAACAAATGCCTTGAATCAATGTGAATTTCTGGGTTCCTGTAAAAGTCATCATGGTGTAATTACAGAACATTCAACTGATGATGCCCAGAAGTTTTTCCATTTTGTTTTTTAAAATACCTGTTCCAGAGTTAGCCACAAGGTGGCAGGAGATGCAAGAATGTTATTCTGGGAAAGCTAATACATTTCAGAACTGGTGTTCGAGGCAAATAACTTTTATTTCTACGTCTTGGAACTTAAACAGTTTTTTCACACTGTGTGCATTTGGTAATTACTGGTCCTCAGTAACTCGTAGCATTGTTTAGGTTACACAAGATTCCATTAGACCCTTGTTTGGACGATACGTTCTGGTTTCCCTACCGGATTGAGACACTTCCTGATGGGGGGCCTCCAAAACCTTCATCTAATTTACTGCGTTTCTGTTGAAGTCCAGGCTGCTCTGACTGAAAGAAGCAACAGGCCAGTAAATGCCACCAACGAGTTCTCTGCAGTGTCTCCAACCCAACTGGAGTACAGCCACACTGCGGGTCTGCGGCAGGCTCAGGTGTCGGAGGCGCCTCCTGCTGGTCTCCAGGGTGCAGCGTTCTCACCTCGGCTGCAGTGTAGAACCCTCTCCTAGGGCAGTGCTGTTTCACCCCTTGGGGCTTCCTTCCCTGAGTGACACTCGAGGGGCATCAAATGCCAAGTAAGAGGCCTGAAGAACACTCTTTGGGTTACCTTTTTTAGGTAGGTGAGGCAGCACAGGGACCTTTGGTAGACCAAACCTCCCATAATGACCTTTTATAAACAAACATGGATGCACTTAATATGCTGTAAATATTTGTCTTATGCCTTACGTTGTGTAGGGTAGAACTCAAAAGGGTGTTCACAAGTTGGAGCCAACAAACCCTGAAGAGAAAATGCTGCTGGTGTGTGGTGTTTGCTGTAGGTTTTCGTATGGTTTATGGCCACCTCTGAGCAGAGCTCGTAGGCCATCCTGATGTGAGCTGCACTGACCGATGCCAGCTGACTTGTGGGCCAGGAATTTCAATTTGTGACAGTTTCATTGTAAGGTAGAAGACAACGGAGCTACAAGCCTTCAGTAGGTATCAACTGTCCATCGACCTTTAGCAAACGGAGCCTTTTACTTGTCTGCTTTGACTGACCTAATTATTACATTTCCAGATGTATTTAAATCTTAATGAAAAATCACGGTGAGCAAAATTGTCAACCCTCGAATGACAGTATTTAAACATTAGAACGATGTTGGTAGGTTCTCGCTCGTCCATCACAAACTACCCCTTGACGTGGCTCTGTGGAAGGGGGTTTGGTGGGGGGGTGGGGGGGAATTGTTTAATGCAAACGTAATCCCTTCATATATCCACCTAAAGAGCCTCATCCCCCAGTGTCCTTTCTCATTGAAACGAGGTCTGTCCACTGACATTGTGTCCTCAGGACACTTTGGAGCTCCGCGTCTGCTCTGGCTCTTCTCGAGTCTCACGGCCACAGGCTGGATGTGCCTTTACTCCACGCTCTCAGCTTCGCTGGATGCAAGTATTCAGGATGTGTTTTTTCCCCCTCCTTTGGGTTTGTGTGGCTTGCTTTTAGCCAGGGGAAATGTTGGGACAAAGGACAGAGGGATATCTTGTCCTCACATCCATCATCTCGACACACCTCTTCTAGTGACTTGCCTTCTTGCCTGTTTAAAGTTCACCAGGCACTCTCCACCGCCCATGCTTCACTTCTGTTTGAGAAAGTCCTGCAGTGCTTTCTTTTTTAGTAGTAATTGCCTTGGTATCACTTTCAAAAACGTTAATTTATGACTTGTGTTAAAGATTCATAAGGCGCTACGCTGGCTCCTACCCACTCTGTCAGTTAAACCATCTGACAGATCAATTTTATGTACAACAAGAGTGTTTCCCAGGGAGCCTCCCTCCGAAACGCTGTTTACTTTAAAAAATGTAACGCCCGCTGCGGCTGCAGGAGGACAGTTGTTGCATGGCAGCGCATTCTGGGTAACTCTGTCCCACAGTATATCACTCCGCTTTGTACGTTTGTTTGCCATAGTTTTTTTTGCTTGGTGTTTTAGCTTCTCTTTTTCTTATAACTGTGGTGTAGGCATTTAGCAGCACAGCTATTCCCTCAATTCAGTCTCCTCCCTGGTGGCTTGCCTTTGGTCTGCTGGACTCCATGCCATAGGGATTCCCAGCCACCCCCCCCCCCCCCTGGACTCCTGGGTGGATGAACAGGTGATCTTATTTGTCTCCTAACAACACGCTTCATCTGTGTCACATTTTGTCAGGGCAGTAGGAAACCAATATGCATACCCGGGAAGCGTGCACTGGAAACCGATTTCAGTGTACTCTCCAAGAGCGACCTGAGTGAGAAGAGACCAAAATGGTTGTTAAATCATGGAATACTTTCAATCGAATTTCATGCTCTTCTCCTCAACTTACTTGCTTCTGAAAGTCTTTCATGACCCAGGCACCTTACCTTTTCAGAACAAGAATCTGCTGAAACAATGTGTTTAACCAGGACAAAAGCCTAAGGTGCAAGATTCAGTCAAATGCATTGTGGAGTCTTGGAATTGTAGGCAGAATCTTTTTTTTGTTTTTGTTCCGCCATGCGCAGTTCATCGCTACTCCCATCAGTGTGGCGTCATGGCCTCAGTTTTGGAAAGCACACCTCACCCGCACGAGTAACAGACTGTGTTACACTGACCTTCCTGTAGTACTGCGTCCTTGAACCAATCAATCCACCTGGCTTCCATAATTTGGGTTCCCTCTAGTGTATGCAGATGTTAAGAACAAAACACAATCATGAACATTCTGCGCCATCTTGTCTGATGAAAGTTCCTACATGCACATAAACTACAGTCATTCTGATTTTCCACAGCCATTTTGTACTCTGTTGGTCACCTTCATTTCACCCTGTCCTCTAGCAGCCTTCTGACTCTCTGACCAAACCTGATATGTGTGCTGGGGGCTATAAACTATTTCCACGACAAACATCAACATCACCTGCTGCCTCAAACTCGTCTTTCCTCTCATCCCTGCACAAACAGGTTACAAATACCAAACAGACTCTTGCAAACATGGTTTATTGCACTACACACAGCAAGACTGGTTTTTTGCCAACAATGGGACCTGTTCTTATCAACAGAACGGACTCTTAGATCTGGCCGGTCTCACTCGTTTTTAGACCCTGAAGCAAGGTCCAGCAGCAATTAAATTGTCTGTTTTTGACCTGGGTGGGAGGAGAGTTAATGTTGGGCTTGTGTAACCATGTTGATAAAACCATGTCAGGCTTGTGTGACAACCTGCCCGGGGCGGAGACTCCAAGCTTGTAACCATGATAAAAGAAACAAATACATTGTGTAAAACTGTATAAAAGGAAGAGTCAGAAGCATTGCCAGGAGAACACCTCCCTGAAGACATCCTGGTGTCAGCAGTTGACGTGGTCTCCTCTAAGAGTAATAAACCTTTTTCTTGCCTTCCAGCTTCCAGCGCCTGCCTCGTTATTTTAGATAGTGAATCCAAAGTGGATTAAAGGTGACTTTGCGCCGGGCAGCATTGGGGATCCCAGGAGACTCGCTGCTTTTCACAAATTGGCGACCCAACGGGGGGCCCATCAGAGACACGTGGGTCCAGTAGAGAGGTCCTAACGACTGAGTGAACGACTAAATGATTGGAGTGCACCTGCCTGAAAGAGACCCTCGTCTGGCTGCCAATTGACTGAACTTCACCGGTTCCGAACGGACCTCTCTCGAGTGACCTGCGGTCCTGACTGGGGCCTTACAGGAACGCCGCATTGATTGTTGGAGTAAGAGGACAACCAGGCGCTGGAAGGGGAATACGAAGAACTGTCCATACGGTCCGGGTAAGGTCGTGAGAAAACATGACTTAAATTGATTGATTGATAGAAATACTAGTATTCCTTTTGAGTTATTTGAGACATTCCCTGCTTGCAAACAATGTAGAATAGGAATATTCTCTCTTTGCAGACAGCGAAGGACAGGTAGTGCAGACTTTTGTCTAACATTAATTGAGATATTCATTTTGACCGCTAAATACGTCATGCCTGTTTTCTCTAGATTGTTTGATTGTTTTGGACCGGACCGTTTGTTAAAGGTCAGTCATCCGGCACCCCTAACAAGGACATGTACGTAAAATATGGATTAGCCACCGTAGCTTATAGCAAACTATAGCATAAGTACACTAGGAAGGACCGGGTAAATCAGTGGCCACTGACGGGATCTTTCGATCCCGCTAAAATAGAAACGTTAGAATTAGCTCTCCACAAAAAGAAAGCTAGACCAGCCATGTTTGATAGTTTTGGTTTATGGCGAAAAGAAGCAGCTCAACGAAAGAAAAGAGACGAAGCTAGACAAGATAAAGAAACGCGAAAATCAGCTTACCAAGCCTGTAAAAAGTTAGAAGAAGAACTAAAAGAAAAGGAAATCGATAAAAGGAACAGGAATCAAAAATATCAGGTCAATGCCCTGTTAGAACGCCCTTAACTCTTTACCCCGAGTTACCAGCAAAACAGGGGGTAGATGATGATTTATTGTTAGGTCCCCCAATGATATACATGCCACCCCCTTATGCCCCTACTCATCCCGTAGTACAACGCCAGGACCCCCAAAGTATAACTGGAGATGGCACGATCGCCTCAGTCTCCACCACCTCTGCTCCCACCGAGCCACCCACACCAAATGCCTCATCAAAGGAGGCAGTAGTAGAGGTAGGAACCAAGGAAATAGGAGCGCCCAGGGTCCCGCGATTAAGTAAAAATGAGCGAGCAGGCATTGATAAAATAGTTAAAACCCTCATAGATAGGAAAGAAACAGAAGAACACGTAACTGACATATGCGACTCCTATGTTGAAAACCGCAAACGATACTTTATTGTACGTCTCTGTTACCACACCCTTACTGCATATGAAGAGAAGTACCAAAACGTAGGGTCCGAGCGATTAGTGGCTCTCTACAGGAAAGTAGACATCGGAGATGAAGGCGACAACGATGTTGCAGAACTATTTTCATCCACACTAGAAGTATTGCGTCACCTCCTAGAACAAGGACAGATAGATGGGGACAGGACAACTAAGGTAGCAGGACCCCCAGTGGAAAAAACAGATAGCATGATGCCAATAAAAGAAGCTGCCCCTTACTGGGTACCTCCTAGAGGACAAGGGACTAATGACGATATAAACCATCAAGACGCTAGAGGAAGGGTGGTCTACAATTGGGTGTATCAACCATGGGACAGACAGGACATTTTGACGTTCCGTAAATCTTTGCCGGATTTACGAAAGAACCCCACCGCCTTTTACGCCGAGCTAGGTACTGCTCTGGGATCAACAATAATGACACTTGCCGACATAGACTTGTTCTTCGGGTTATGTTTGCCAGCAGATGTGTGGAAACAGGTTAAGAAAGTAAACCATACCGAACTGTTTGGTCATACCTGGGAACAACTCGACACACTAGATAAACAGCGGAACCCTGGTCAAAAACCAGTTAAAGCAATATTAGACCTCCCTGACAAAATAGTGCAGAAAGTGAAAACGCTGATCCCAGAGAAAAGATAGACTGGTCCATAGTAACCGCATGCCGCCAGAAACCACAAGAGGACGTCTCGGAGTACTTCTCCAGATTTGAAACTGTGTTCTCTGATTACAGTGGACAAGACATGTCCACCGCAACCGGACACCACTTATTTGTGCAGAACTACGTCAAAGGATTACTGCCAGATGTATCCCAGAAACTACAAGCCAGCGAAAGTAGTTGGGCAGCATCTAAACCGACGGCCATTCTCCAAATGGCCCAGTATTACGAGCATCAGAGAAACGAAAATGACAGGGCTACAGAAAGGAAAAAGAAGGACTTGAAGGAAAGGGTAATGATAGCACAACTCCAGGGGCGAATGCAGGAGGGGAGCAATATAGGGGAGGAAACCAGCAGAATACCCCTAGAGTACAGCCACCTAGGAACAATCCATCTACATCATATGTAGGACGCCAAGACCTAGGACAGGATCAATGTGCATTTTGCAAAAAATATGGACACTGGAAATCCCAATGCCCGGCTTTGTTAGGAGCTGCTAGGGGCAGAGGGCGAGGGAAATAGCAAGTGGACAGAGAGGAAGAGGACGTGGGAGAGGGTACGCGAGTGAAGCAAGCGAGGAAAGGCCAGGAAGAGTGAACGCATTTGACCAAACCAGACAGAATCAGTACCAACAGACAGATTATGACAATACGTACGACTTTGCATAGGACAGCCAGGGGCAAGGGAGGGATCCAGTCGAGCTCTGCGTTGATCAGCAAGGCCCTTATGTTACCGCTGAGGTCCTGGGCACAAGGTCGCCATTTTTGGTAGACACAGGAGCAACACGTAGTGCACTATCCAAACGACTGATTCCAAGGGCACCCTTGTCAGGCTCACATGTGACCTCAATAGGATTTGACGGTACGCCCTCCACCAACCCTTTGTCCCGACCCATCCCTTTTAATCTTGACAGCAATGGCGTCGAAACGACATTCCTCCTCTCATCTAACACCCCAGACGCCATTATGGGCCTCGACCTTTTGAAACACTTCCATGCGACTATCAGATGCGCATCAGACGGAGTGCGTGTCATCCTGTATGACAACCCCCAACGCCATAGAGAGAACCCTTTTCAGCACATGTTTTCCATCTCTGAGACTGACACATCCCTACTGGACACTTTGCCATCACACTTATGGGCTAGGGCTGATTCAGACGTAGGACGAATGATGATTGACCCAGTACACGTAACAATACGACAGGACGCAACCCTACCGAAGGTACCGCAGTACAAAATATCGCCAGAGGGTGAGAAAGCACTAACAGAGATCATACACTCTTTGGTAGAGGCAGGGGTGGTAGAGGAAGTAGTGAGCAACATTTGTAACAGTCCCATACTACCGATTGTAAAGAGAGAGGAGATGGGAAAGCCTACCGCTTCATCATTGACCTGCGGGAGGTAAACAAAATCGTAGTACCACAATACCCAGTAGTTTCCGACATCACGACAATTTTGACTTTAATCCCCTCCACTGCCACCACCTTCACTGTGATCGACCTCAAGAACGCCTTCTTTTCCATACCTATACACGAGGACAGCCGCTATCTTTTTGGATTTACCCTAAATTCCCGTTCGTATAGATTTTGTAGAGCACCTCAGGGGTACACTGAGAGCCCAAGTATCTATAGCCAGGCGCTTAAAAGACAGTTGGACGCCATACAATTGCCAGATGGAGTGGCACTAATACAATATGTAGACGACATCCTTCTAGCAGCAGACACCATACCAATAGCCGTCACAGCCACCATCAAACTACTCCATTTCCTTGCTGAGAATGGTCACAAGGTCTCCCGAAAGAAACTGCAGTTCTGTAAATCACAAGTGACCTATTTGGGTCACCTTTTATCAAAAGAAGGGAGAAAACTCACGCCTGACAGGATCCAGACAATTCTAGACACCCCTGTCCCCAAAAATCAGAAGCAAGTCCGCTCTTTGATAGGCCTCACCTCGTTTTGCAGACAGTGGTTACTGAACTTTAGCCTCATTGTCAAACCCCTTCTCTCCCTCCTAGCTAAGGACATCCCCTCACCTCTCCCCTGGACCCCCGAATGCCAGACAGCCTTTAAAGAACTACGCAATACCCTTTGCTCAGCACCAGTCCTAGGAACCCCAGATTACTCCAAACCATTCTTCCTCTACACACACGAAAGGGAGGGATGTGCATTGTCTGTCCTAACACAATCAATTGGTCACAAACAACGCCCTTGTGCATATTTTTCTGCCACCCTCGATCCAGTAGCCAGAGCACTGCCAGCGTGCCTGCGCGCTGTGGCAGCTGCAGCGGTATAAATACGCCAGAGCGAAGGAATAGTGCTCTCCAATCCAGTCACTGTTTTAGTACCCCATGCAGTCGACACACTACTGAACTAGACCAAAACCCAACACTTGACTAGCGCCCGACTGACAGGATATGAGTTGACCCTGCTAGCACCGCACATTACCCTAAAGCGATGCACCACCCTCAATCCAGCCACACTGTTACCCCTACCCGAGAACGATTCTAACGTGGCTCCACTACACGACTGTGTGACACTAACCGATGAACAAACAAAAAGTAGAGTAGACCTCAGAGACACCGCCTTTCTAGAGCCAGATGGAGAACTATGGGTGGATGGTTCGTGCATCAAACTCCCCGACGGCACCACCTCAGCTGCATACGCTGTCACCACAGCCCGAACCATTCTAGAAACAGCCCGTATTGCCCAACGTTCCGCCCAGGCAGCAGAACTCATTGCCCTCACACGAGCATGTATTTTAGCAGCTGGCACGACAGTTAACATATACACCGACAGCCAATACGCCTTCGGGGTGGTTCACCATTTCGGGATTCTATGGAAAGAAAGAGGGTTCCTGACTTCACACGGTACACCCATCCTGCATGGAGATTTAGTCTCCGCCTTGACGGAAGCAGTCCTCCTCCCCAAAAGCTAGCAGTGATAAAATGCCAAGCACATAGGAAAGTGACAGATCTCATTGGACAGGGAAATGCGCTAGCAGACGTTACTGCCCGAGCCACAGCAGAAGACAGAACCATGACACGAATGTATGTGACCAGGTCACAAGCTGAACAATGGACTGATGCTAGGACCACTGTAAGGGACATACAGACTACAGGCACACAAGACGAATTGACCGAGTGGGAAAAGGTGGGACTAAAAGACGAGGAAAATTGCTGGAGAACTAAAGACGGAAATAAATGGCTGTTACCCAATGCCTACCTCATCCCCATATTGACCATGGCACATTTACCAGCACACATAGGCTCCACCCCCATGATTGAACTAATCACCAGAGTATGGCATAATGTCAAGATAACAGAATCTGCAAAGCGCCTAGTACAACAATGTATAGTATGCCTACAACACAACCCAGGAAAGGGACAGTAGTACCACGGGGAGGGTTTGGAGTCCCTGATCACCCCTTTGAAGTCCTTCAAATGGATTACATCCAACTAGAGAGATGCCATGGTCTAAAATATGTCCTGGTGGTTGTGTGCGCTTTAGCAAATGGGTGGAGGCATATCCCACCCGCGACAATACTGCCATAGCCACTGCAAAAGTATTGTTGAAAGAATTCTTCCCCGGTACGGCCTTTGCAGAATTTTATGGAGCGACAACGGCCCACACTTCGTAGCCGAAGTGATACAGAACATACTGAAAGGGTTGGGGTAAAACAAAAATTCCATGCCGTCTTCCACCCCCAATCAGCGGGCCTGGTAGAGAGACACAATGCAACATTGAAACTAAAGCTAGCCAAAATAGTTGCCACAACCGGGTTGAAATGGCCCGACGCCCTTCCATTGGCATTGCTATCAATGCGCTCCACCCCGACCAAACACAGACTGACCCCGTATGAAGTGGTCTTCGGCAGGCCTATGAACATTTGGGCGGCACCAAGACCCACCTCCATTAACGATGTCCCGAACATATTAATGTCAGACTATCTGCATAAATTGACAAACGAGCTAACAATTATCCACCAACAGGTGCAGCAAGCCTTGCCTGACATATCCAGGGGCCCAGGACATGTGATAAAGCCTGGGGACTTCATCCTAGTTCGCAACTTCCAAAGAACGAAGAATCTGGAGCCCAGGTGGACGGGCCCCTGGCAAGTCTTGATCACCACTCGAACTGCCCTCCGAGTGGAAGGAAAAAAAAAAAAAAATTGGCTGCACGCCCACCACTGCAAGAAAGTCCCTCCAACGCTGGCAACCTGTGAAGAGGTGGAGGTGCAAAAGGAAGTACTCGCAAAAGACCGACCAGCTCTGAGTTGCTACCCACAAGAAGACACCCTCCAACTGTCTGAATTTCCCGACCCCACGGTGCCATCCAAGGAAGGGTACAACCTAAGATCGACGAAGAGGGGGGAGCTCCAACAACCAGGCCACTAACTGAGTCAGAGTCTCAGATCGGTAGCACAGCCAAACGACGCTACCAAGAAAAACACCAGACAAAAGTCTGTGGTCCTAACAGTTGGTGAGCTCCTCGAAGATGATGGAAGAAACGGAACACCTGCAAAGCATCCGCAAAGACACCAAGACTTTTGAACTGCACAGTACAAAGACAATTGCACTTGTAGCTGCATTTCTCACCTGCCTCCTGCTAATGGTCACACTCTGGATCATTGAAGAGAATGCACCTGCATACAGAACATTGTCACCAACCATGCAACCAATCACAAAGAAAGAACACTACCTGGTATCACTACCGCCACATCTCCGAGAACGACGCAAAGAATTCTGGAATAATTCTTTCGTACAGATGCTGCACCAGCACAATCTTGCCACCAATGCCACTAACTGTTGGGTCTGTGGGCTGCTACCACATGCCACTGAACATTCCATCCCTTTCATCCCTTCACCCTTTTCTGTTCATGGATCTTGCCTTGCCTGGATGATGCTCCTACAAGAAAGTTACAAAGACAATGCCACTTCCGATGGGACAATCGCTCAGTTCTACAATGAGTTCTGGCTAAACCAAACAGGAAGAACAGCAGCTCCCTTTTTCCCTCACACCTCCAATACGACATTCCCAATGAATGTCCCCTCCAAAGAACGAGTGGAAATACAAGTGTTCAATAATCCTGTCAGAGCCACATTTTCCTACCTGAAGAAAAGAACTGCTGCAACACTGACTGTGGCCCTATCTGTGGTGAACGTCTCTGGCCTTGTATGCATTGAAGGCCGTGGGACTAAGAATGTGGGTCACAGCACTTGTAACATTGTAAGGACTTTGAACACTGCCAATCCTCCAGCATTTGTTGCATCACCCAATATGTACTTTGTCTGTGGAACCAAAGCCTACACCTGGCTCCCAAGAAACTGGGGGGCACGTGCTACATCGCCTTTGTTTTGCCACCGACCTACACAGCCCCTGCAGAGCATCATCGAGAAAAGCGTTCTAAAGACACTGATCAAGCAGACTCTGCCGCATCACAGTTCGTTGACGCAGCAAAGGGCTCGTCCCGCTATGGGGTCCGATGGCAAACAGCCGAGCCATCAGACATCTGTCTCAAGCGGTAGAAACCGCCCTGAACGTCACAGCTGGCATCCTCACCAACATCACTGCCGAGCTTCAAGCGGTCCGTCTGGTGGCCCTACAAAACCGCATGGTCCTGGACGTGGTACTAGCGTATCGTGGAGTAGCATGTCGCATCATTGGTGCCAGTTGCTGCATATACATCCCTGATAATTCACCCTCTGTCTATGAAGCAATCGAACATCTCCATAGACTATCTTCAGAAATTCATCAAGGATCAGAGACTTGGACAATTGGAAGTTGGCTTTGGGGCATCTTAAAGGACTGGGGTTGGAAAATATCAATGTTTCTCTTGGTCCCAGTATTGGCAATATGTGGTTGCTGTTTGGGTGTACACTGTATACCACCTTTGTGTTCTCTTTGCGTAAGTGCCTTGCGCCCTAAGACTATGGACACTCAGTTAACAAAAATGAGAGTAATGTATGAACAAGAAATACAGGACATTATGGAGATCGAAATAGACTGACAAGATGGCTAGTTATGTTCAAAGGGGCGACTGTTAAGAACAAAACGACAATCATGAACATTCTGCGCCATCTTGTCTGATGAAAGTTCCTACGTGCACATAAACTACAGTCATTCTGATTTTCCACAGCCATTTTGTACTCTGTTGGTCACCTTCATTTCACCCTGTCCTCTAGCAGCCTTCTGACTCTCTGACCAAACCTGATATGTGTGCTGGGGGCTATAAACTATTTCCACGACAAACCTCAACATCACCTGCTGCCTCAAACTCGTCTTTCCTCTCATCCCTGCACAAACGGGTTACAAATACCAAACAGACTCTTGCAAACATGGTTTATTGCACTACACACAGCAAGACTGGTTTTTTGCCAACAATGGGACCTGTTCTTATCAACAGAACGGACTCTTAGATCTGGCCGGTCTCACTCGTTTTAGACCCTGAAGCAAGGTCCAGCTGCAATTAAATTGTCTGTTTTTGACCTGGGTGGGAGGAGAGTTAATGTTGGGCTTGTGTAACCATGTTGATAAAACAATGTCAGGCTTGTGTGACAACCTGCCCGGGGCGGAGACTCCAAGCTTGTAACCATGATAAAAGAAACAAATACATTGTGTAAAACTGTATAAAAGGAAGAGTCCGAAGCATTGCCAGGAGAACACCTCCCTGAAGACATCCTGGTGTCAGCAGTTGACGTGGTCTCCTCTAAGAGTAATAAACCTTTTTCTTGCCTTCCAGCTTCCAGCGCCTGCCTCGTTATTTTAGATAGTGAATCCAAAGTGGATTAAAGGTGACTTTGCGCCGGGCAGCATTGGGGATCCCAGGAGACTCGCTGCTTTTCACACAGAGGGCTGTGTGTTGTGTGTACTGCTTTGCATATGCTTTTGGTCTTGTGTGTTTGTATGGAGATTGAGTATATGCAATAGAGGGCTGTTCTGTCCCAGTGGCTAATGTAGCTCAATTGGGTGCACAACACAGACTTCTAACCGCAGGGAAAACTGTCAGTGGTATCCAGATTCTTAACATGGCACGAAAGAACTGGGCGCTTGAGTATTATTCTAGGACAGTAATGAGATGTTCAGCATCTGTCAATGCAGGAAAGACACAAAAGTGAATTTGACTGTTGTCAGATTTGAGAAAGCTTCACCGCCGGCTCTAGTTCTCCAAATGTGGCAGGGGGTGTGAGCTAGTAGGAGCAAGAGGCTGGCTGAGCTGAGTGTTCTAGGTGTGGGGACGCCGATTTAGCTGCTCAGGTGGGTGTGGAACGAGATTGTGTAGAGCCGAGTATGAGCGTGAGAAGTATAAAGAGACCGTGTTTGTGAACTGGGAGCCAGTGCTGTTTTTTTTAGGTGGTTTGTGATGCAAGTGCAGGGTATGGCCTGGGGGTGATAACGTTGGTGCATAAGTCTGGCTGCTTCGTTCTGGATGATCTGGAGATGTTTAGTGAGGTGGGTGAAGATGCCCAGGTAGAGAGCATTGCAGTAGTCTAGTTTGCTGGTTAGGGGGGGCTGGGTGACTGTTCTCCAGATGTCGAATTAGAGCCACTTGAAGATACTTTTGAGGAGTTAATGGAGTGGAAGCGGGATGATGCCACAATTTTAACTTGGTTGGCCATCGAGAGTTGTTTAACCACTACTGTGCTGAGGTTCCTGGCTTAACTGACCGGGTTGGGTGCTTATCCAAGTTTTTCTGGCCACCAGGTTTGAGTCCAAAGCATGGTGTCCTTTCCGAAAAGTGGCACTTCTATTTTTTCAGAGTTGAGTTTAAGGTAATTGTCCTTTATGCAGTTGATAACTCAGACATGCAGGTGGCAAAGATGGTCCCGGAGTTGAGCGTGCCGCCAGAGAGGTAGAGGATGAGTTAAGTGTCGTCTGCGAATGAGATGATGATGACTCTTATGATGTCGACGAGGAGAGTGTAGGGCAGAACAAGGATACCTGAGGGACTCCACAGATCAGATTGGTGGCCATATAAGTGTAAGTTGCCAGGTTGACTGACTGTGATCATGCTATGAGGAAGAAGCAGATACATCAGAGTACAGGCCCTCTTATTCCATAGTTGTTGAGGCGTTGGGTGAGGGTGGGGTGCGAGATGGTGTCAAAACCAGCAGAAAGGTCGAGCAGGATGAGTGCTGCTGTGGCTCTTTTGTCCATGATCATATGAATATCGTTGGTGGCAGCAATGAGAGCGGTTATGGTGTTGTGGTTGGCTCTGAAGCCCGATTGAGTGGGGTCAAGGAGGTGGTTGTCATTGAGGTGGTCCGAAAGTAGTCTGTCAAGTTTTTCTAGGATTTGTGCTGGGTGGGGATACAGGGAAATAGGTCAGTAGATAGACTGTGTCTTCGGGATGGAAGAATGATGGCGTGCCTCTAGGGTTCTGTGAAGGTGTCGGAGATGAAGGAGATGTTGAGGATCGGGTTGAATGTAGAGCAGATGGGGTCGGGTCCTCTGTTGAAGATGAAGTGTGGGCAGGGCTTTGAAGGGGCTCCTGAGTGGATGGATCACATGCTTGAGGCTGTTTGTCGCAGAGATCATGGGCCAGCAAGTCGGGGTGAATCCTGGGTGGGTCATCTCGTCTGGTAGGAGGGCGGCAAGGGTGAACAGGTCCAGTTGGCTGTATAAGTTGTGGATATTGATTATTTTGTCATGGAGTAAGTGGGAGAGCTGGCTGCAGAGGTCCAGAGAGGGGTCCTGTAAGGGAGTGTTGCAACTGGCAGCAAGGGAGATGAAGTCTTTCACAATTAGGAAGATTTCTGTGGTGGTGTTGGCACTGTTCATGATTCGGTCAGTCAGTGATGAGTGCATGGTGTCCTTGATTTGCTGGTGGTGTTGTCAGGAGCTGATTTAAAGGTTCTTCTGTTGTTGTTGTCATGTGTATGTCTCCACCGGTGTTCAAGCTGCTTTCAATGTTGCTTGGGGAGTCTGAGATCTTTGGTGTACCAACTTGCTTCGCTCTGGGTTACCTTTAAGTGGGGTGGGAGGGAGATGGGGGTGCGGAAGGGTAGCCATAGCGATGTCAGGGGAGGAAGTCGGGGTGAGCCAGGTTTCCGTCAAGAAGAGGCCTGTGAAAGGTTTTTCAGGAGGTTCACATAGCGATGGTGTGTTTTGACTGAAATCCTGGCTTCCGTTTTTGTACTTGCTGGGATATGAAAGCTGGTGTGCATGGCAGGTATTACCTCTGTACCATCTACTTATAACAGATATTTTCAAATATTAACAGTGAAACCTCACAGGACGCTTGCCGGACCAGTCATGTTGCCAGTTAGGGAACTTGTTTTAGCCCTGAGTTTCTTTTCTGCACCATCATTTTGAATTTGGCCTATGGTTCTTTAGCAAGTGTTTGTAAAGACTTCAAAATCTAACTGACAATCTGCCTGGGAATTTGGTTGCAAATCCATGGTAACCTATAATGCAGTAGCCGACCGATAAGCAGGACCCTTATCAGCTCTGTTTAGAGGCTAGGCTGAATCAGCGAGAGGATTTTTCTAAGCTAAGACAACTGTAGGTTAACTCATGACTCCATTATTTCATGAAGCATGCTGTATCGGCTATTATCACCAAGTTATTTGTTTTATGAGAGGTGTTAAGAGGGTAACTTAAGCTTCCGAAAGGAAGCATGTCATGGTTTGACCAGCCCACAAAACCTTGCTATTGGTGATCCTTTTCAACAGAGAAAGCCTTCTTCTGTCTGGTTGAATGTGTGGTCTAGGCATTCCCTGAGACTTGTCTTTATGTATATGTTGTACATTAGGGGATAAGAGAGGACTCCAGTGGAGCCAAACACATCTCCATTTGATTCCCCTGTATCAGTGAACGCTACCTGTCTTCTGTTCTGGGATCTGTTTGAGGCTGTGCAAGACATTGCAACGGGTTCTTGTGATTACCAGTGTCTCAAGCTTCAGAGAGGCCTAGAAATATCAAACTTGCGTCCTTTTGTACAAGGTGAAGGAAATCTGAAGAAAGCCTGTCACCCATTTCTTTAACATTCTGTGTTGTTAGAAATTGGTTGGCCATATTGCAGCCCTTGTGGGTTTGATGCAGGTTTTTTGCGTGAGGTATGTGCCATTGGGATATTTCAGTTGATGGGGAAACCGATCCATTAAATGTGTATGTGTGTATCTTTGCTGTAATAGTTGGTCCTCGCTTGGTGTAGAATTGAGGTCTGCTGGGCATTTGGCAGCCTTTAAGCTCGAAGCTTTGGTTTATTGGACAGGTATTGGAAATTGACCTCTTTGCACTTGTTTATAGGAAGATTTACTGAAGGTGGTCAGAAGTGATGTGGGAGGGTAGCCTGACGGCTTTTGGATGAACTAGAGTTCTCTGTGTTTCATGTTTTGTTCTTCAAGAACATCAGGAGAGACTTGCAGTGCTTCTGAAAGATGTAAAGAGGGGATTTCTTGTTTATTTGCGCTTTGTGGCGGAAGACCTTTTAGGTTGTTTGTTTGCTTTTGTGGTAGCCCCTTCTGTGTCTCTTGCAGCTTGTCTTGTGCTCCCTAGACATTGGCCAAATTGAAACGAGATTCACACATCCTGGAAAATCAATGGCGCATGTCAATGTTTTGGTGCACCATGGTTGCAGGTTTCAGACAACTTTTGCATTTTCTCAGTTTAAAGGGCCAGACTTGTTGAAATTGTAAAAGTGTGGTGCCGACCTCTCAGTAGTACCTCTGCATTTTTAGAAATGTGCAGGTCAGATCTGTCTAGGTCATAGAGAGCCTTAAGATGGTAGCTGCTGCCGAGAATGCCTTTCATTGGATCTGGAGCATCTACAAGAATTTCCCTCATCCAGAAGGTATTTCTTCCCATTTGTAGATGTGAATCATTTTACGGTAAACTTCACAACCTCTTCCTGCTCAGATTCCTACGCCAAGGGGTGTTGTGCTTTTTTGTGTGGGTTTAATGTGAATATTTTGAGGTTTTAACAAGGAAACCGAGAAGGGAGTGAGATGACACAATTAACTTGCAATTTTATGGTTCTTTCCTGTATCTTGTACAACTGCCTATCTCAAACAAGTTGTCGAAGAGGGAATGAGGCCTGTATGAAAAAAAACTGGTAGGTAAAGGGTGAGAGTAGGTGTTAGCGATGAGTGGGTGTGCAAGGGGAAGAATGAAGGGACATGCAGTTAGCCTGGACCGGGATCGATCAAAATATCTTTCAGATAAGAATCTGTAGTGAGGACGTTCCCTTGTAGTAGTAAGCAGTAGAGGTCACAAGCAAAGGTGCTTCAGAGAGGAGGGGTTTGAAGCAATTTAAAGTGCATGGATTGTCAGTCTTGGAGAATTGGCAATAGCTGGGTCAGGGTCTACTCCATGGCAGAGTTGCACAGGTCCTAATAATAATAGGGGCGAATGGGGGGGGAGACTCTTTTTTTAAATTTTTTTTTTTTGTTAACTTCCCCTGGCTGCACACATTTGCGATGCTACTCCCAAAGCTGTTCACACACTGTTAAAGTCCCATTCACTGTCAAAATAAGATCTCTTCCCACAGGAAAGGCAGACGGCTTCTAACAGTATGCTGGAATGCTTGTTTTTTATTACTTAGTTGTGTAAGGTAGATGCTCTAGCCAAGGAACGATTGTGGGATTTCCTATTCATGCCTCAGTACCTTTCTTTGCACTTTGAAGGCATTATCGGATTGATTTTTTTCAACTTAATCTGTATTATGATCAAATTCAAAATGTTGTAATAAACATTGCACAGTAAAAATAAAGTCAATATACAAGAGCTATGCTATATTTGACTACTAAACAGGCAGCCACAATTGCAGTTACCTTGCAGTTGAAAGGGACTTGATTTGAATGGTGCAGCGGCACCAGGGCCAAAATCTGTAGGGACCTCACTAAACCCAGATTATTGCTAAAATTTAAAACTAAACAGGCAGTCACGAGTGCAGTCACCTTTTGATTTGAATGGTGCAGCAGGTGCAGTGGCACCGGGCCCAAAAGTTGTCAGAACTCCTCTAAGTTGCAGTTACCTTTCGCTTAAAAGGGGCTTGATTTAAATGGTGCTGCAAGTGCAGTGGCACCAGGGCCAAAAGTTTTCAGAACTCCTCTACCAAATATTTCTATATTTTACTACTAAAAAGGCCGTCATAAGTGTAGTTATCGAGCAGACACTAGGGTCATGATTTGAATGGTGCAGCAGGTGCAGTAGCATTGGGACCAAAAGCTCTCGGCACTAAACACCAAATATTGGTATATTTTACTACTAAACAGGCAGTCACAAATGCAGTTATCTTGCAGACACTAGGGGCATGATTTCAATAGTGCAGCAGGTGCAGTGGCACTGGGGCCAATAGTTGTCAGAACTCTAAACACATAATATTGCTCTTACATCAATTAATTCTATTATTTCCCTCTTTCATTTCATTTTTCAAAATGTTGCTATTACGTCCCCAAACTATACCACTAGTAACAGCGCACTATCTTGTCTTTTTGTACATAAACAAGTCGTAATACTTTAACAGACTTTCTGTAACTTATATTGTACAACTACTCAGCAAGCTACAACTTATAAAAAAAAAAATAGCTTATTATTAATCACATAGGCGAAACCGAATGCATTTACCAATGCTTGTTATTAATCATTGGGTTCCACTTAGCCTTCAAGGACTGGAGCCTTCAAGGTCTGGAGCCTTCCCTGATGCAGGATCCATCAGAATACTGCTACAGAGTTACCATGGGCTTCTTCAAGGTTTACGGCCTACGGTTAAAGTTCACCCTGAGTCCTGTCAACGTGTAGCTCGAAGCAATGCTCTTGGCCTATAAGATTTGTTTCAGTGCGCACACAGTTTATAAATATGCAGTTACATCTCTCGGTCCTCTTCCCACGGAGAGGTGATTTGGGGCATCTGACTCGTATGACTGAAGGTCAGAATCTACAGTGGACTCACTGTCCAGATCACTCCATGCACCCCCACCCCCCATGACTGGTGCACATACTGAGATGGCGATGAATGTATATTATTGTTAGGGTCCGCACGGACCATTCTGTTTTCTCCTTGTACAAAGTCATGTTCCAGTATTATGTATCCTGTATAGGAAAGTCCTTTCTGGAAAATGCATCAGTCATTCCTTGGTTGTGAAAAACTAATTTACATTTTTCTTTCCACTCCTTTAACGCCCAAACTATTCCACCAACTTCAACAACGCCCTTCCTTCACAAACCTGACCTAATGATCCCTGTTTGGCTATACTGATTTCTCTCTTTTTTTTTTTTTTTTTTTTTAAACAAGAGGGCAAAAAGAATAGAACAAAGAGAAACAAGACCACATTATATTTTTTATGACCTTGGAAGCTATGTCCAGTACAGCATCTTGCTCACATCAGATGCACCTGACCAGTCCATAGTTTCTTACAGCATATGTCTAGAGTGGAAGTCTGTGGAAATGAAGAAAGATGATGTACACAGGAAACCAAACTCCTTCCCTTCCCTCCCTTTAACTTCTCCATGGATGCCACAGATCTTTTGTCTGGTTTCACGGCCTAGTACTCCTTTCGTGTATGTCGAGGTATCGATCTCTATGGGGTGAGATGGTTTTGGAGTTTGAACCACTAAGTAGGGCATTATCTTTATGGGCTTGAGTGCCCCTCTCCCAGGGTTAGTAGGAAAATATATTGAGCGACCTCAATCTTTGTGGGCATCTTGTCAGTGGAAGACACACCTGTTGGTACGCAAAAGAGGGACCCCACACCGAATTAAAGTTTTAAGGGTGTTTGCTCATATTTTGTGAAAGTTATCCTCCACAATTAAGCCTGCCAATGGGCTGGGTATCTTTTTCTTTTGCCAATAAGCCTCTGGTGTGACTATTGTCAATCCTAAACAATTCCACTCCAGGATCTTCTCTACCGAGATTGATATTCTAAGTGTTCAGGAGGGCCCTAGCTATACTGTTTGCAATTTGGTAGCTCAATATTTGTATTATGTTTTCATCACTGCTGCTTTTTTAGCCCATATTTCCTTGCACTTCGCAAGTTCTTCAACAAAGGTGGTTCATCAGTGGCTGATATTTATGCAGTTTTGTTGGGTATTCATCCCAATGGTATATATGCTTCTACTGTGCTTTACTGGTCATTATGCTACTCTCCACAAGGCCACGTAGCATCCCAACCCATTGTGATTCCATGATGATGCCTCTTACTGTCATGGTTGGCCATCTGTTTTTATGTGGATTAACTACCTGATGAGTCGACATGAGTGGCTAATTGCACAGTGCTGAAATTGTGCTCCTGGACCCAGATGCTTGTCACAAATCTTTCCATGCGTGTAAGTTTTCGGATGGTCGTCACTTTGAGGAACCCAGTGTCTTATCTTACTGTAATCTGGCTTCTGTTTCTGCTAAGTTGATGTCCATTTTACAATGATTTCTCTTTTTACTTATCATGGCTCTTGCATATTCCCTTCTCCCACCACCAGTTTGGGGTTTTAATATTGTTTTTAGCAGTGTTCACAGTGTTCACTTGGAAGCCATTTGAATGTTTGCTCATGGTGACATGAAACTGTGACAGTGATTCTGGAGTCCATTATTTCATCAGGCACAAAAAACACATTAGTTCTGGGAGCTGTTGGCTGTGGAGTCATATGTGTATTTATCCACAAATGTATAGTGGTACCTCTGACTCTTAATTATTTGTTCCAGATACGGTGTTGGATTTTCTCGTGAACTGTGAGGTTTTTTTTCCCATTGCTGGGTGGAAGGCGGATGATGAGATTTGATCTGGACTGAACTAAACTGCTTCATTCTTTCAGTAGATAAATTAGCCTTTCTGGTAATGCCTGGCTGCCCAGTACATTGTGGTCTAAGATCACTCATTGTCACCGGTCATTGACAGATTATGGGGAAGGTTTTGAGGATCTCTGTGAAGGAGGGCAGTGTAGGAACGGAGCTGATTTGGAATATAAGACTTTTAAAGTATGTTCGAGTTGAAGAACAAAGCGTTTATCTTGCATGACTATGCAGCTGTATGGAGGGCGGGAAGCAGAAGGGTCTGTGGAGAATTCAGAGTGTGATTTTAGTTAAAGTGTAAGGTGTGCTTTGTGGTCTATACGCTTGTAGGTGAGGCTGAAAGAGAATAAATGTAACCTTACAGGAGACAATTACGTAATTGACAGACTAGGGCTTCTACTCATTTGGTTGGTTGCTAGCTTTGCTGTGGCATATACACCTTTTGCAATCTATTTGAACTGTATCCCAGGCACTTGACGTAGAGTGGTGGTATAGCCAAGTTTGACATGGACTACTGTACACTGTCATGATCTGGCAGTATGTAGCCTTGGTTTTTGGAGTTTAGAAAAGGCTCATTTGGTAAGTGTGCTTACTTGTTTGGGCACACTCAAGTGGCAACCACTGGTTCTCCTAGGGTCTTGGCCAAGCCAGGGAATATGACTTGATGGTTGCTCGTGAGGTGCAGAGTTTCAGAGGAATGGAACAGTGATCAGCGTAGTAGAACATGTCATGAATCCATCAGTAAGCCCTCTTGCGGTTAGCAGAGCTTTAGTTCTCTTCTTTCTCCTCACTTTTCGAGGATCGTATGACTTTTGAATATTTGAGCAACCTGATTTTATGCCTTACACACCTTAACATATGTGTTGATGCTGTTGGTGGAAGAGATGAAAAGGCTGTGGCTCTACACTGTAGTTCTGTAGGGGTACTAATTAAGGGGAAGAATTGCCTACTCTGAGCCTTCTGGTGCATGGTGGTGTAGATGTATATTCACCATCCAGTGAGCTGAATTTATCAAAGATGTGTATTTCTCAAAAGTGTGATGAGTTGCCATTAGGAAAGGTGTTGGTGCATCCACACAATTGTCTTGGAGCTGCTTCCTCACCTGTTGGTTCACTTGCAAGACTTTGTTCTTACTCTGAGCCGGCTCTGATGGTCTGGGTGAACTCACTCTTGACTATTGCTTCTTGAAGGGGGTGTCTGTCCCTTTTGGAGCCGTTTCCTTCTGCATCCTCAAGGCATAATTTCATTAAATCACACTTTTATTCTTTGGTAATGGGAGCTTTTGGCGGCTGCCAGTTCTGTGTTTTATGCATGCTGGGATCAGAAAGCTTGGGATGCTACTTTAGTGCTATGTCAGGGGGCGGAAAGCAGACTTGGATCCGGAGTATAAGCAGTTTGTTATGAGCCCCCAGGGTGTGGGATATACAGACTTTCCTTCTGCTGTTTTTGCAATCATCATCTTTGTGTCAAAGTGTGCTCTGCAGTCAGTAACCAAGGTGAGTGGAAGGAGACCTGCATCTCCAGGAGGGGATGACTCCAGGCTCTTCTACCCAAGTCAGTTGGTCTGTATCCCTACAGTCTCGCGCACATAGGTAAATTGGTTTCTCTCGATGTAGCCTTGGCTTGCCTCAGACAATGTGGCGCGAGCAGCAGTGCTGTACTCTAGAGGAAAGTGTCTGTGGGGCTGTTGGTATTGATGTAGGCGTGTGTCTAAATTAACACAATAATGCATTCAAAAAGAAAAAAACTACTACACCTACCACTACTACTACCACCACTACTACCTCCTACCACTACTACCTCCTACCACAACTACTACCACCTACTACCACTACTACCTCCTACCACTACTACCTCCTACCACTACTACCTCCTACCACCACTACTACCACCTACCACTACTACTCCAATTCCAAAAAGGGTTTCCCGGCGCCGACAAAGACTAGAGGAAGAGGTGTCAGCTTAAATTAGCTACTGGTTAAAAAGCCAGGTCTTGAGAGATTTACGAAATTGTGTATAGACCGTTGCATTCCGGATAGTTAAGGGAAGTGCGTTCCATAATAAGGGACCAAGATATGCAAATGATCTGCCGCCCATTCGAGACAGTTTAGTTCTTGGCACAACAAATTTCTCTTGGGTCGATGAACGAAGACACCGTGAGGGCACATATGGGCTGACCCAAAGACTGCAGATATAAAGGAGCAGTTCCCACCTTGATTTTAAACATGTGGCTCAGGGCTTTGAACTTAATTCTGTTCTCAACCCTGAGCCAATGGAGATCCCGCAGATGACTGGAAACGGAAGCAAATCTGGGGACCCTGCACAGTAATCTTGCCGCAACGTTCTGCACCGTCTGCAGTCTACGAGTCACTACCTTGTTAGAACCAAGGTAGAGAATGTTTCCGTAGTCCAGTCTCGAAGTAATCCGAGCCTGGACTACTGTTCTCTGAGTTTGCTGGGGCAACATCCATAAAATCTTTCTTAGCCACTTCAAGATGGTAAAACATGTGGAAGACACTTTGGTTGCTTGATGGTGCATCGTAAGCGAATCGTCAATAATAACGCCTTAATTGCGGACTTGGCTGGAGGGCTGAGGAAGTACTCCCATTTCACTGGGCCAATGTTGTGGGCCCCAGAGATCTTTGTTATTACCCAGAATCAAGACCTCCGTCTTCTCTCCATTGAGTTTTAGGTAGTTGTTTTGCATCCATGATGCAATTTTACCTAGGCCAAGCTGAAGGAGGGAGGGCCCGGCCTCGCTTTCCATGGAGAGAGAGAAAATGATTTGGGAGTGAGTCGTCGGCATAAGAAAACAAGGACAGTCCAGCCTCCTCCGCGACGTCAGCCAAAGGTCGCACATACAGGTTAAAAAGCAGGGGGCTAAGTATAGTGCCCTGTGGCACCCCGTGTCATAAGAAGCGATAATCAGAGCAAGATGTTGAAGAAAAAATTTGAAAACTGCGATTGGTTAAGAAAGAAATTAGCCAGTTCAGGGCTGAGCCGCCAATGCCCTTAACGTTTTTGCCAGTATGGTATGAGACACTGTGTCAAAAGC
Organism: Calotriton arnoldi; assembly: GCA_963921515.1. Lineage (NCBI taxonomy): Eukaryota > Metazoa > Chordata > Amphibia > Caudata > Salamandridae > Calotriton > Calotriton arnoldi. Next base: position 2,132,714 of record CAWUFW010000656.1, on the reverse strand, counting down.
CGCGCTCAAATCGAGTAAGATGAGCGCGACCGTATCTCCAGCATCCAGGTGTCGCCGTAGTCGTTCCGATACCCCTAATAACGTGGTCTCTGTGGAGAAACCAGCTCAAAAGCCAGATTGTGACGAGTGAAGGAGCTTATTGGATTCAAAAAAGGCAGAAAGTTGAGTGTGAATATGTTTCTCCACGATCTTAGAAAAAGCCGGTAATAAAGAAATGGGCTGGTAGTTTGAGAGTATCTCCGGATTGGCATTTTCCTTTTTAGGTCTCGGCCTGCACCAGCGCTTGCGCTGGTCTGGCCGAGAGTTTTAGTAAGCGGGTTTTGGAAGTGCAAACACTGGCTTTCGTCTGGCGACCAGCTTGCGTTCACGATGGCGTGCACGCGCAGCTGCCATCTGGGTTTCCTATCTCTTCCTCATTTCCTCGTCATGGCTCATTAACTCTCTGGACTCTGATGTTTCAATCGCAGCAGCAGCTCACATTACCAACTGAGGGCCCTGGACTACAGTCACATGAAAAACAACAGCGATTAGCATTGAAATGCAAGCTTTTTTTGTCTAGTTAGAAATATTGCTTCGGTGGGTTGATTTCACCTTATATCTCTATTTGTTTTATATTGGGAGTCACAGCCTAATTACCAGTATTTTTGTCTCTCACTGTTTTTTTTTTGTGATATTTATTCGCACAAAGCTATATTTAAGGTTACTTTTTCCGCGTCACTTCTTCACTCTATTTAAACTCCACACCCCCCACTCTTATTGTCTCTCTCCTTCTCTCTCTCTCCCTCTCTAATTCTCTCTCTACTTAATTAACTCTCCCCTCTCTATCTTTTTTAGCATTTCATTCTCTCACCCCTTTATCTGTTTCTCTTTCAAACTCCTTCATTCACTCTCTCTCCCCTTCTTTCTCCCTCTCTATCCCGCTCCACTCTTTATTCTATGTACACCCTTTCTCTCTCTTTCTCACCACCCTCTCTAATTGGGCATTATATCTTCACTCTATCTCTCACTCGGCAACACAACAGCATCACTCAGCGCAACCACAGCATCAATCAGAGCCAGCACAGCATCACTCAGCACCAACACATCTCTCAACCACAGCATCACTCAGTGCAACCACAGCATCGCTCGGTGCAACCACAGCATCGCTCGGTGCAACCACAGCATCGCTCGGTGCAACCACAGCATCGCCGGTGCAACCACAGCATCGCTCGCGTGCAACCACAGCATCGCTCGGTGCACCCACAGCATCGCTCGGTGCAGCCACAGCATCGCTCGGTGCAGCCACAGCATCGCTCGGTGCAGCCACAGCATCGCTCGGTGCAGCCACAGCACGCTCGGTGCAGCCACAGCATCGCTCGGTGCAGCCACAGCATCGCTCGGTGCAGCCACAGCATCGCTCGGTGCAGCCACAGCATCGCTCGGTGCAGCCACAGCATCGCTCGGTGCAGCCACAGCATCGCTCGGTGCAGCCACAGCATCGCCGGTGCAGCCACAGCATCGCTCGGTGCAGCCACAGCATCGCCGTGCAGCCACAGCATCGCTCGGTGCAGCCACAGCATCGCTCGGTGCAGCCACAGCATCGCTCGGTGCAGCCACAGCATCGCTCGGTGCAGCCACAGCATCGCTGCGCAGCCACAGCATCGCCGGTGCAGCCACAGCATCGCTCGGTGCAGCCACAGCATCGCTCGGTGCAGCCACAGCATCGCTCGGTGCAGCCACAGCATCGCTCGGTGCAGCCACAGCATCGCTCGGTGCAGCCACAGAATCGCTCGGTGCAGCCACAGAATCGCTCGGTGCAGCCACAGAATCGCTCGGTGCAGCCACAGCATCGCTCGGTGCAGCCACAGCATCGCTCTGTGCAGCCACAGCACGCTCTGTGCAGCCACAGCATCGCTCGGTGCAGCCACAGCATCGCTCGTGCAGCCACAGCATCGCTCGGTGCAGCCACAGCATCGCTCGGTGCAGCCACAGCATCGCCGGTGCAGCCACAGCATCGCTCGGTGCAGCCACAGCATCGCTCGGTGCAGCCACAGCATCGCTCGGTGCAGCCACAGCATCGCTCGGTGCAGCCACAGCATCGCTCGGTGCAGCCACAGCATCGCTCGGTGCAGCCACAGCATCGCTCGGTGCAGCCACAGCATCGCTCGGTGCAGCCACAGCATCGCTCGGTGCAGCCACAGCATCGCTCGGTGCAGCCACAGCATCGCTCGGTGCAGCCACAGCATCGCTCGGTGCAGCCACAGCATCGCCGGCGCAGCCACAGCATCGCCGGCGCAGCCACCAGCATCGCTCGGCGCAGCCACAGCATCGCCGGGCGCAGCCACAGCATCGCCGGCGCAGCCACTGGCATCGCTCGGCGCAGCTACAGCATCGCCGGGCGCAGCCACAGCACGCCGCGCAGCTACGCACGCCGGCGCAGCCACAGCATCGCTCGGGCGCCGCCACAGCATCGCCGGCGCCGCTACAGCATCGCTCGGCGCTGCCACTAGCATCGCTCGGCGCCGCCACAGCATCGCTCGGGCGCCGCCACAGCATCGCCGGGCGCTGCCACAGCATCGCTGGCGCTGCCACAGCATCGCTCGGCGCCGCCACAGCATCGCTCGCGCCGCCACAGCATCGCCGGCGCCGCCACAGCTACGCTGGCGCCGCCACAGCATCGCCGGCGCCGCCACAGCATCGCCGCGCCGCCACTGTATCGCTCGGCGCCGCCACTGCATCGCTCGGCGCCGCCACTGCATCGCTCGGCGCCGCCACTGCATCGCTCGGCGCCGCCACTGCATCGCTCGGCGCCGCCACTGCATCGCTCGGCATCACCCGAGTATCGCTCGGCATCACCCGAGTATCGCTCGGCATCACCCGAGTATCGCTCGGCATCACCCGAGTATCGCTCGGCATCACCCGAGTATCGCTCGGCATCACCCGAGTATCGCTCGGCATCACCCGAGTATCGCTCGGCATCACCCGAGTATCGCTCAGCATCACCTCAGCATCGTCTCTGCAACAGTCACCACCACCACCACTACCACCTCAGCATCACTCAGCACCACCTCAGCCTGCTCTCGGAATCTGGCATCTGTTGATTCTCCCCTAGCGTCTGGCCGCTGCTAGTGTTATAATACAGGTACTAGTTCCCAACCTTCACCCTCCGATTGTTTATGCCCCCTCAAAAAAAAAGCTTTAACAAACAACCATTGCCAGCATTGCAAGAACAAAAGAAAACTGAGGAAATTTTTTATTGTAAATACTTTTTTTAATATGCTTGTTCAGTTTTACATAATGCCTTCTTGGTCATATATAAAGTAACAAAAATGCTTCTGACACTTTTTTATTATAACTTTTCAGCATGCCGCACAGCAGCCACACTTCTCTACAGCACAGCTTGAAGACATTGGCAAAGTCAATAGCTCTGGATAAACACTTATAAGGCCCCAAAGGCGAGACTTATTGGCTATGCCAATGCTTGTTTAGAAGAGGGATCACCATAGCGTGCTTCCAGTCTGATGGAACTATGGCTTCCTGCAAGGACATATTTAGTAGGTCCATGATGGCAAGCAGGGATGATGGTTCAAGTTGCTTTAGCACAGAGACTGGCAGGGGATCTTTAGGAGATCCAGATTTGATACTTTCTAAAAGTCTTTTAAGAGAGGCCACATTAAGTAGGGGCCAGGTGTCCAAGTTATTTAAATGGGTACAGAGCGGCGTATCCTGGTCAGGATGAATAAAGTCCGCTGGAGGTAGTACGTGAGCAGTTAATAGGGAATTAGTAAATTGCGGCAAAGGAGGGTTATTGCCCTGTATACTAGCAATATCCAAGTAGATTTTTTCGACTTTCTGGATTAAAAAAAAGAGCTAGATCATCACATTTGTTTATTAAGAGGGGGGACCTTGCCAAGGTGGTAGCGCCAGCGAGCTCTTTTACCATATTAAAAAGGGTTCTGGAACAGTTTAGAGCATCCGAAATGGTAGTGGAAACATACTCAGCACGGGCTGATTTGCAGAGATTATGGTATGTTTTTTTAGCCTTTTTATATATAATTTTAGATTCGAAAGCATACTTGTTTCTCCATCTGCGTTCCAGCACTTTACATTTGGCTTTCTCTACTTTTAAGGTGTCAGTAAACCAAGGTGCTGGAGGGCGATGGTTATTAACCCTATTTTTTGAAAGAGGGAGACAAGCATCTATGGCAGTGAGGAGCCATTTTTGCACAGTATCAGAAAGCTGGTTCACCCTCTGTTTAGAAATGGGCACATTTGAGCACAGTATTTTATTTAGAACATTGATGTCTAGTTTTTTCCTGTTTCTGGTTAGAGTCCTTAGGATAGGAGTGATAGGCATAGAATTTGCGGAAGGCGCAAGACTAAACTGGGTGATAAAGTGATCCGACCAACTAAGGGGAAGCGCAGGAAAACACTGAATACTGGGTATGTTAGAGAAGATGGGATCTAACAAATGGCCTGCCTCGTGTGTGGGGCCTGTATTCTGTAAAAATATATTTAGACCTGCCAAATCTGAGACAAAGGTTGTACTAATTTTACACGTAGGATCGTCCAAATGAATATTTAGATCGCCAAAAATAGAGAAATTGGCAGAGCTCATAAGTTGGGGAGTAATTAGACTGGGAAAAGAAGAGGCCCAAAGAGCCGACGACCCAGGAGGACGGTATACAAGTATTCCAGAAAAGGTAAAGTGAGGAGTTCGTGTCAGTTTGAATAATGCTGCTTCACAGTTCGTGAGTGTTAAAGGCTCAAAATTACACTGGATGTCCTAGTTAAAAATAATAGCTATACCCCCACCTATTTTTAAGCCCCAGTCCTTCCTAACTATGGCATAGTTGGAAGGCAGGGCAGCAGCGACATCTGGACCAGAGCTCTCATGCAGCCATGTTTCCGTAAGGAATAGAGCATCTGGTTGATCATTAATTAGATCAAAGATGTCCATTTTATGCTTAGAAAGAGAGCAGCAATTAGTAGTCAGGAAAGAGAATTCCTTATTAGTTTGTACAGCCCGTTTATTTGTTATTCTTCCCTTAGTAATAGTTGCCGGTCTCTGGGTAGTACCAAGTGAAAAACCGCAATCTAAGCATGTTTCATCCCTGTTGCATAATTGTAAAAGCGTGCATGCCTGTGAAGGGGAGGGCCGATAAGTCGCTAGATGGCTTGGTGAATAGACCAATCTATGCAACCTGGCCGGACCAGGGGTCATGGCCCCTGGTCCCGGTCGGGTGCAGACGGGCTTGCCTTTGGCGCGCCGCCGGCGCGCCCGCTGCGCACGTCCGCTGCGCGGCCGAGTAAACATATGGTTTAAATAGTGTTACTAATGGTAATAAGAATTGCATCTAGGGTCTTGTTCTAAACCGGTTAAAATGGTAACTTTTAACAAAAAAAACCTGACAAATGGCTGTCGAGCAAGCATTCGAACTGATAGTTGCATCCGACAATCCACGCTTATAGTCCCGGAGTATGCAACACACCCAGCCCTCGTAAACGTTGACACACCAGCCTCCCTGCTGCATATAGTGAGTGAGTACCGTGGTGGCTAAAGAACTTTGAAAATGGTGAGGCGCAAATACCCACTTCAACTTTATTTGAGCAAGAGGGCTCGAAGCGCCTCTGAAGTGATAACCTCCTGAAAAACAGATTCAAATAAAAACCCATGGGTTTGGAAAGGGTGCGAATAAAATAGTCCAGTACTTTCATAAGTTTCACTCAAACCTGCTTCTCCCTGAGTGGTTGGGGATTGCTTTCCCCAAAATGGCACAATGTCCATAAAACCATGTAATATTGTCAATTTAAAAAAAAAAATTCGTTTGCTATTTCACATCATCCTTTATTTTTTTTAATGTATATTGAATCTATCATTACTTCTGTATTTCATTTTTCTATCCAGTAATTTCCAAGTAGATTCTCAGTATTGGATTATGAATATGAAGCTATTTGGAAAGGAACATTGTAAAAAAAATCAAACTGTGCTCAGATCTCACAATTTCTGGCTAGAACCATTAGAGTTCACCGGATTGTAATAGCTCTCCCAGGGGCACTACCATTCATGTTGCTGAAACCTCACCGGTTTAGGCAGCATGCAGGTTACACCAGCCTCCTTGCACCACTGAGTAAACATCAGCAAGATTTCTCCTAAATTGAGCATGAAATATCGATCAAGTATCAGTTTTCAATATTTCGTTAATGTGATAATTTTGTCTTGAAATATCAGCTTGTCATTTTCTAATAATTTAATGATTGTGCTATCAAACAAAAGTTTGTGGTGTCGTGACAAAACAGCATTTATGTTTTAAAATACTGGTGTTTCATTGCTACCGCTAACATGGTTAGTCCCTAAACATCAGCTTCTCCTTTCCACCAAGTATTGGCATGCACTGTAGCAACACATGGAAGGACTGTGATTTACATGCCCATGTATAGTCATTAAATACCAAGGAAGCCTTTTGACTATATGTAGTTTGTACCAGCAGGATGCCTGGTCAGGCCACAGTCATGGCTTGCACGCCCACAATATTTCCTCATCAATCGATTTGTAAGATGCCTATGGCGCCCTGGCATCCAAGCGCTCAGTGTAAGGGATGGTCACCATTGTCTCATCGGCAGACTCAAACCAGAGACTACCACATCATTGTAAGTGTGATCATCATAATACCAGGCTCCACATGGACTCATAAGAATGGCAACATTAGGGCTATTATGCCAAGAACAGCAATTATGCCAGGGCCGGGCCTGTGAACAACACTGTTACAGAGCCAAGATACTCCGCTCTCTGCCAGAGCACTTGGTAAACTCTCTGCAAATGGTGCTGTAAACTGTTTGGTGCTTCACAGTAAGTACAGACATGCACCCCCACCCCCTTGATATTCTGAAGTATCAGAGACTGCACTTTATTAAATAATGATTATTAATGCAGATCAGCTGCTGTAATACTTCTGTAATCCACAGGCTGAATCCACTGAGGTGTTGTGAATATCCACTGAGCTCCTGGCATCACCTTGCATAGCTGATCTTCTAGCAGGCTCCTCACTGAACCCATCTAGGCCACATGTCCAAGAGCAAGAACTAAACTGTGCTCATGTGCATCACAATACAGTACTGCAGCTACTCTCAGAGCTCCACCGAGTCGAGGTTGCAGTCTTCCACCTTGGATTAAAGCCAGTTTTTTGCATAATGCCTCAAAAACAGCCTATTCTATGTGTAATAGGCGTGGTCAAGTGGGAAAAATTCTATTTTGCTTGGTGTGCTATAAATTCATGGACCTTTTCTAATCCAGGGACCCTGTTGTGCCCCTAAAGACACACATCTAAGCTGCTGCAGACAGGCATGCGTGCTCCTTAATGCAAGCCGTGCTACTAGGGTGAGGCAAAGTTTAACCACTGCGATAAACTGGCTCCTAATCGGGTAACCACTGTCTCCCTAGATTACGGAGTATGCTTTCTAGTAGTACTTGTAACAGCACAGTAGGCTCTCTCCAGGACTGCTGTCCTAAGGATACAAATCGTACAAAACAGTCGAATAAATAAAAGGCTCAGTAAGTTCCAAAACTAATTTAGTAATAGTAAAAAATATATTCATATTTTATGACTTAATAGGACTAAATTGCCACTGCAGAAGTAGAGTTTCAAAATAACGTTTCCACTACACCCTTCTTCCCCGTTTTGCATGAAGTGGATACTAGACACGTTCTCCCACTACAGGAGCACAGCACAACTCTTACTTCCAGGCTGCCTTTGCCTTCCTTTAGACTTGAGGAAAGTCAGTTGCCATGTGCAGAGCGGCTCAATTCACAGCTTCCAGACTCCACCGAGTTCCTGGGGTTGGTCTCTGGCTTGCATCTCCACAGTAGGCTGACTTGTTTGGTTTATCTGAGGCTGCCTTGGCCAGCAGAGTGTTTTCCATCTTCTCAGGTGAACGTTTTTTGATGCAGACACCAGAGTCTCTTCCCTCCCCTCACAGTGAGTGGAAGCTTGCTTTGTCCCTCATTTCCAAGTACCAGCAAAGTATCTTCACAAAGACCAGTGCAAAACCAATTATAACTGGTCTACGTCACAAGAAGAGTCCTTTCTGGTGCCCTTTTTAGGTCTCGCCTACGCAGCGCGCATGCGCTGCATAGGAGGGCCTTTAGCCGTCGCTCTGCTCTTTTTGAAGCACACACTCGTGCTTGTAGGCGGCATCCACCTTGCGGGAGCAGCAGCAGCGGCGCGCATGCTAATTGGCTGTTGCTCGCTCCTGCAAGGCGGATGGTGCCACAAGCACGAGTGTGCTTCAAAACAGTCATTAAGCAGCGCGAGGCTCGCGCGCTTGTGTGTTGCTTTCCTATGGCCCGTTCTGCCACTTCCCGCTTGCTTTCGCCATTTTCTTTTTACCCTACTGCATTTACTACACCCCCTCCCTTTCTCCACCCTGCCCATCCCTTTCTCTGCCCCTCACACCCGTTCTCTCTCCCAGTCTCTCTCCCAGTCTCTCGTTTTCTTTGCTCTGCCCCCTCTCTGCTCACCAGTCCTCCTTCCCCTCCTCTTTCTTGGTTGATTTGGCCCTTTTCCTATTAGGCTCTAAATTCCTCGCCACCTTTCTATACTCATCTGCCCTTACCGTCACCAAGTTCTGTTTTGCTTGTTTCGTTTTGTTTAGGCACTCTGAGAGAGTGCTTGTGTTTTCCAGCTCTCTCCTGAGTACTTCGCTGCCGAGCTCGCTCGTGTTGCTCAATCGCTGTGTGCCACCCCAGGCCTCCTCTATTTTGCCCGTGTGCTTCTCCCCTGCCCCATGTTGCTTTATCTCTCTCATCCTTATTCCCCCCTCTCTCTGTGTTGTTAACCCCCCCACCCGCGCCTGGATCTTGCTTGCACCTCCTGACTTCCTGTTGCCTCCCCAGCCCTATGCCTTCCTCTCCATGTTGCTATCCCACAACTATGCTACCTTGTTTTTCTTTCCTTTACCGCTCCAACTCGGATCGGCAAACAAAGAAAACAAGCATTTGCAATGCAATAGGTCTTGCATTTACGCCAGTTTGACTATTGGCATTGTAAATGACAATGCCTTTAATTTTGTTTTGGCTTTTGAAAACATAAATAAAACGCAGTGTCATTTACAATGCCGATAGCTTAAACTTCGCGTAAATGCGAGACCTATTGCATTGCAAATGCTTGTTTAATATAACTAGTCGCCACCAGGAGTTTAGCTCCCTCTGATTCGCTTTTTGAAATGTACACAGTTGCTGACATTGACGGCTACAGCCTTTTCCCCCCAATTCCAACCGTCACTCTTCAGCATATTCGTTGTCTAGCTGTCTTCCCAGTGTGTTCAGTTTTCAGCTGTTATGCTTTTTGAGGTGTGTGTGTGTGTGTGTGTGTGTGTCTGTCTGTCTGTCTGTCTGTCTGTCTGTCTCCCCCCTCCTCTCTCTCTCCCTCCCTCCCCCCTGCTTCTCTGTGGCCAATTCTTGTCCTACACATGGGTTGGCTGGCAGTCTCCACACATAAGAAGAATGCAGACATTCTCTCCTTCTTGAGCCCTCAGTACCATGATATATAAGTCTTTGCATAGGTGCTGGTACCTCACTTAAGTTAATGGTCTGCCCGGGGTGTGGTCATTTTGGAGCCTTTTTGAAAGTTTCAACTCAAAAAGATTAATATGGGGTGCTCCCATTTGCAATTCTTTTCCCTCTCCATCCATCCTACCAGAATTGGCCTCTTGACCTTGTGCAGGCTCTATAATAATCAACAAAACGAAGGCAGTCAGAGGCAAAGTAGAATGGTTTAAATAATGCAGCAGAGTGGAGCACAGCCTCTCTAGGAACTAACTTGAATGACAATGTTTCACATTAGTTTTTATAAGTTTCAATATATCTTGCTCAAGGTGCACAGCCAATCGAGGGGCGTGTCGTGATGGGGTTTTCCAGGCTTTTATCCATATCCTATATTTAGTCATGATATTATGAAATGTGCACCTGTAGCAAAGCAGCAGAATGACTCATGCACGTACAACTCATGGTTTCGGTCGTTTCTCAAGGCCTTACGGTTACTGCGGGCTTGGCACAGTAAATCAAGGCCTCCAATGTTTTGCAAGCTTCATATTACGTGTTGAAAAATGGAACCCAGAACAACATGGACTCAGCATCTTCTGATCCTAGGCCTCTGTGGACCCATCCCTCCACTGTAGTTCTGTGCACCTTGCTATTCATTTTCATGGGTCCTTTGACGCTTTGCTGCACTGGGAATCCCTTCTGCCTTCTCCCTTTACCTCTTCTTGTTTGTTGTTCCTCCTATGCTATCTCATCTTATTTGCTTCTCTCACCCCTTCTCCTTTTCTTTACATTTATGTTTTGCCCTCTTTTATAGTTTTACTGGGCCCTTATCTCCGTTCACATATTCTCCTGCATTCATCTTTCTCCTTTAATTGTTTCCTCCATCTCTAGTTTCCTTGTCAGTCTACATATCAAGACGTGCCCTCCCTCTTTATGGCTTTTAAGTATGCTGCTCCTTGTCAATACCTATATTCATATTCACTCCTTTTCATTCCCTCTGTACCTCTCTGTAATACTGCTCTCAATAGTCTGTCCTCTGCTCCCTCTCATGTTGCTCCTTGTTTGTCATTTCATTTGCCCCGCTCTGTATTTTTAAGCTACAGAGACGAGAGAGCACCAGGGAGTATGTGGAGAGTGAGCACCAGGGAGAATGTGGAGAGTGAGAATCCCATTCAAGCACAGGCTACAGTCACTTTCTCCTGTTGTTTCTTTATTTTTCATCCTTCATGCCCCTCCTTTGTGTCTGATTCTGGTTTCCTGTGAAATTCTCTATCTTATTTTCACTCTGCTTTGGTGTACTGACATGCAAAATTAAAGGCCAAGTCTCCTAAGGTGCAGAAATGTCATTAGGGAGAGGTTGGGGAACCTATCCGGCAGTGGGGGCTGAATAAGTACAGAGGGCTGATCTTTTCTGCCCATGCCTGCTGACATTGAGCTTTAAGCTTACAGCTTCTGGTGGTATTTCATGAGCTGCCATCCTGTGGTGTGCAGGGGAAGGAGTATATCTGATGCAGTCCTGGGAGCCATATTTTGAGGTAGAACTTCTTCTAAGTTCCTAGGTGGTTGTGAAGAACAGTGGCCTGGCAGTGGTAATTAAATAACTGTGTCCTGGCAGGTGTAGTTCAAGGGGGCAAACCTGTTTTACTGGCAACTATCCAGTGGCACTTTTACAGCGGATGCTGCGTTTTGGCTTTAGCACAGAGGTAATCCAACAAGGTGGGCGGACTGAGGCTTTTGGGATTAGAGTTTCTTCCATATCTCAAGTCCTCTTCCATTTGCTTATCCCATCCCCTCGGAGAACAAGCAGAAAACTGCCCATTCCCAGCTGCCAGTGCCAATGGTTTGCTAGTGAAGTGGTACAAGCCTCCGTTTGGCCCACAGCAGGAATAGCCAGAAACGCACACCCAGAGTGTCCTGTAAACCAGGCATGCACCATGCTGGACTCCCTCTTCCCTTGGTAGCTGTAATGTGTGTTCCTGGGATGCATATTGCCCACTTGGGGTAATCTTGTCCTCTTGCTAAGGGTATTTTCGTAGACAAAATTGAGAATTCTTTTTCAAGCAATCTGAACACAAAGCTAAGATGATTTGATTTTTCTTGTAAATGCTGTTCAAAATCTATATTAATGTGGACTCCTCATGCAGCAACTGATTTCTGATTGAAGGGTAAATTTCATCAAGGGCCACCAACAAAGAAATATTAATTCCATGAATGGATTCTATGCATCACGTCTGCTCTGTGCTCCGTGTCCAATTCTCCAGCAGCAGACCACTCCAGGCTCTTCGCTGTTGTCCTAGAATGTGCTTTCCAAGAGTGTCTCGCTCAAAGCCCCACTGAAGCGAGTGAGACTGTGCTCCACAGTGAGACTCAAGTGATTGCAACTTTAGAGGCCTGTATGGCTTGAAGAACTGCGCAGACTGAGGGACGGGGCGTTGCACATGTTGCCCAGCGGTGATAATTTCAGAACTCTTTGAATTCAATGATACCATAGTGCATGAAGAGATGTGTGGCACAAAGTCACCACACCACAAAGCCTTTAATCTCCTAGGCCTTTCCAAGCTGACCTGGTCTGTTGGCAAGATAATCTGCATCTAAGACCTATCAATTTCATGTTGATGGTGGCAGTGAGAAAATACTTGATTTATTCAAAAAGGGCTCAGTTGTTGTCATTTGTGGAATCCGGTATTAGGACATTATTTTCAGTTTAACAACTTTTATCCATTGCTTCAGAGTAGCCTGCTCGAGGGATCCAAAACAACCAAGAATCCTTCTGTCTGTCTTTCTGGTAAAATAGCTCCTATTTACAAAGCTGGCTGCTTCTTGGAGGTGTGGGGGTAGTGCAAAGACGTATAGCATAATGGAGGCTGCCGGTAAATAATATTCATGACTCCTTTGTTGCTCTCGATTGTCACTAGCTATCTGAGAACATGCCGTACCAGCGAACCAGCAGAACAAACACTGAAGTGCACTTGCCTCTCACAGGTTTGTGTGCCCAGTGAGGTTGAATTATATCTCTACCACCTTTATTCTTGCTCCTGAATGTATATGTTCGTTAGTTCAAGTTGTCAATCTACATATTTCTAATAGAAAGCCTTTGCTATCCACGTCCCCTCCCCTTGCTCTGGACTAATCCTGGATATTTTATGAATTTCTTCCTGAGATTGCAAACATGTATTCACAATGGTCATCTGACTCCACCTATTAAGAATTTATGTAAACCCCTTCCTTGCTGAAATAAACCTACAAAATATTCCTGCATATTCCAATTCCCTCAATTAGATTGTTTCACGCAGAATAAGGGTTACGTTTTAGCCTTAACAGCTCTAGCAACACAAGCTGCCACACTCACTCAGTCCGTCCTTTTAGTATCCAATGGCACGTCTCCAAACAGTACCCTGCTGCAAGAAGTACTGCTGCTTACGATGCAGCAAACTGATTAAATCAAAGATCTAGAGCGCACACAATCTGTAAACTCCATAAATCCTAGGTCCAATAATCCAATTCGGAATCTTATATTCAATTAAAAGGAGGTAAGACAAGCTTTTATTCTTCATTCTATAAAGATAATCAACAACACAATTTGATTCTTCATACAGCGGAACTTGTTCAGGGCTTTAAATAAACTTTACAATATTTACATTAATAAAAGTAAGAAATATACTTCATATTTCTTGTGTATCACAATACTTTAAAAACAAATACATAAAAGCATGTAGTCGTGCCCACCAGTTGGTGACCTGCACACTGTAAGAGGCAAGCAACTTTCCTGTAACACACTTAGGCTGTTGATCCTATTGCTAATAAAAGCCGATTACCATGTTGCTTGTTTTCACATGATGCGATGTTTTAACATGAACAGAGTTTGCAAGACGTAGCATTTATGTTTTTGTTAGATTTTCAACTCCACAAACGCATTTTTTTTTTTTTTATGGCTTAGTGGTTTTCTTTTCTGTCAACACCAATTATGTATATGCATATTATAGTTCAACATACCAAGATGGTGACTTAAGCCCACTCTCAGTTTTCTAAATATTGTACAGTTGTTATTTACAGCCCTGAAGAAGTTCCAGTGTAAGACGGAATGAAACATGTTGGCTAGTTTTATCATATAAAAGCTTATTTCACCATCTTTGAAATAAAAATAAGAATAAAAGATTCCTAATTGGAATGTCGAACCTATGATTTGAAATTATTTACAGATTGTGTGCGCTTTTAACCTTGATCCAATTATGTTTTAGCTTGGTTTAGGTGCAAATCACACATATCTTTGACCGAAACTAAGGGCCTGCACGTTAAATCATTCTATTGAGAAAATCTAGAGCGTCTAACCTCTCTCCAGAATGTGGACACCTCTTTGACAGTAAATACTGTTATGAGGAGGAGTAAGAGATGTGGCCAAGGGTTAATATCTGCCACTAAACTGGGATTGTTAGTCTGTGTGATGTTATGGGCTTTCGTTCTCTTTTGACGGTTTACTGGGTTCTCTGAGGCAGCCTACAATGGTGCAAGGTGAACCTGGTAACTAAAACTCGCCACTTCTGGTTGTCCGATGGGCTCTGTAGGTATGTGCTGCTTTTGTGAACAGGATAGACCCTCTGTTGATGTTCATTCTGCTTTTAATGACCAAGGTAGGCCTTTGGGTGATATTCTGCTGCTGGTGGTGATGATGGGCCCTGGGATGATATTTTGCTGGTGATCAACCTGGGCTGTATAGTGATGTTCTGGTTGCTGGGGATCAAGATGTGTCAAGTGGTGATGTTCTGCTGATGCTGTTTAGGATGGGCCCCGCTCTGGTGATGTTTTGCTCTTACTGAACAAGATGGTCCCATCTTGATCAGGATGGCCCACTTCACAATGCTATGCAGCAGGCGATCAGTAGGGTCCACGTGCTGATGGCAGTGATGATAGTGGGCCCTCTCGATATATTTTAGTTGGGTTTCCTTGACCGCACTTTGGCTGCAGAAGATCGTCATGAGTGGCTCATTTTCTCGTTTTTGTCATGCTCTTAATTTAGACTGCACAGAAGAAGGTAAAGAAAGTCCGTAAGAAGGCAGAGTCTGAGACCACCCTGGAATCTGGAGAGACCCCTGCAAGCCCCGCAGCCAATGAGTATGAAGAAGACACGTCTGACGAGGAGGTAAGGATGCACTCCGATTGTTGGTTGGAATCTGCCAAGTGTCTAGCATGCGTCTGAATGGTCCTCCTTTGGGAGGATAGCCGCCAGTGCCGATGGGGTTGGACAAAAAATATAAAATATCCTTGTGCTGTTTGGCAGATGGGTGGTCAAGGTGGCTGGCAGACCTAATTGAGGGGCATTGGATAAAATATAGTGACAAATAGAATGTGTAAGCACAGGGCACCTGTAAAACACAATAGAAAATAATGGTTAATTCATTGGGTGATGCATTTACAATGACTATTGGGCTATAAGATAAAGCATTTTCAGAGAATATACCACACACGGAAGCAAACATAAAAAGTGCGGTTTGTTTTGAAACAAGTGGAGATATTGGAATCTTTCAAATAATGTATTTCAACAATTGGATAAATGCCAGATGTAACTGTCATTGCACAGTAAACAGCATGGGTCTGTAGTCCAGTTTCAACATTATCAGATTGTGGGGTTTTGTTCCAGTGTCTGTTAGAGTTAAATTATTGTTTATTTGTGGTTAAAAACCTAACCATATAAACTTTCAAATATGCACAAACTTTAATCGACAGTAAGACTACAATATCCTTCAATAAATTCAGTACAATCTGTCTTTACAATTCATTGAATAACTCAACATATTTATTTAAAATTGTTATCTGTAATTGGAATTCACCGTTGGCTTTAGAAAAAGAGTGAAACCACACAGTACATGGTATAAATACAAGAATTATCCGATGCTTGCTTGGACTAACGAAATCCATTGATTTTCATTTTGTTGCGTTGGTCTCTTCACACGGTTTGGGGCCCATTTTCAATTACCCTCCTAGCTGCTCGTTTTGAGAACCCTCTGCCTTACAGTGCATTGATGTGGTAGTCCTACTGCAAATGGTGATGGTTGCTCTGTCTTCCAGCCTTGGGTTGAAGTATAGAAGGTCTATCTTGCCATCCCTTTTCTTTATCTTTTTCTAGTAGACTTGCTTCGCCTGTGCGCCTCGAGTCCTACTCTCTCTCTAATGACACTTCTGGTTAAAGGTGCACAAAGATTTTTCCTTAATCCGTTTTAGCTTCTTTCCAGTTCATGCCATCATAAAGGCCAATGAGGACTACGCAGTGAGATTAAAACACTAAAGTGCTGTCTAAAAGGTTTTTTAAGTTTCTATATGTAAGTATATGTTTACATGCTAATTCACATAAAAGAATATGATAAACTTAGAAGAATGAAAGCACTGAACAGCCTGGGAAGCCTCTGCTCGAATTGTGCTCATCTGCTAGTACCTAAAAAGCTTCACTGTGGAAACTGAGATGTGGCGGAATCTTGCTTGGAGTCTGTAATGGCACTAGAGGAATCCAGATGCATTTACAAGTATCATTAACACGTGACTAACTGGCCACCTACCTTCTAACATAACCTGGCCGTCCTCGTCTAAAGACCATTTGATGTGGCCACGGCTATCTGTGATTGATGAGAGAGAGAGAGCAGATTATAATGCACAGATCAGTGCACCGCGCCAAGAATGGTGCATGGGTATCTGGGAAAAATGGTGTTCTGTTGCCAGAGCTCCCCCTAAGAAAACAGCATTTTTTTTTTAGTTGTTTTCTTGTCATTTGATGCCACGTACTGGGAGCCAACACCAGCAATTCAAATATTATTCCCTTGTTTTACTTGGTTTTATCCAGCGAGCAGATGCCATTTAACGCAATGCAGTCCCCCTAGTGTGCTCAATCTGATTATCAAGGTTAGACACACATTTTCAAATGAGATGATATTATGTAACATTGTCACTTTGTCCAATGACAAGTAATTATAAAACCGAGCTGAAACTTACAGCTGAAGAAAATAAAAACAGCATCATAGATGTAGGGAGAATGCAACGCACAAGCCTCACTATGGCTTTCTTACTGCCACAGACACTGTTGCAGCCGCTGCACAAGGAGGTTTTCTTCTTGGCCATTATACAGAGGGCGGCTGACAGATAAGATCCCACCCAGTGCTTAATTTGTGCCGGTGTTTTCCGGTGTTCGGTTCGGCACGGCACTTATTCTAAACACAGGTACCTATTATTAGATCTCACCACTTGGTGGTGGTGTGTGTCGATTCTTCAGCTGAATTTATCAACGCAGTGTTTATTTAAAATGGTAAATCTAGCACATACGTAATGCTAGCACTGGCATTATGCAGAAGTGGAAGCGCTGTTGGTGGTGCCAGAGTGGACTCCTATGAAGTGTCTTGGGCCCGGCACTGAATTTTTTTTTTTACAAATTAAGCACTGAATTCCCACCAGAATGCTACACAGGCCTCGCCATGGCTCTCTTACTGCCACAGACACTGCTGCAGCCCCTGCACAAGGAAGTTTATTCTCGCCCATTATACAGAGGACACCAGACGGATAAGATCCAACTAGAATGGCAAAGCACAGCACACAAAATACAAACTCGTGCATCTCCAATTCTGAAGGACGTCTGCCGAGACAATCCTGCAAAACACATTTGTAAAGCACATAATCTTGGTTCGATAGTCCTCTGCATGTGCATTCCGGAACTTTTCATTTCACTATTAACATTGTAAGTATAGCGTAAACAATTGTAGCATGCAAAGTGCTTTTGGCTTTAAAAATATGTCCGGACTGGCTGAAAGTGTTGCATGTGGACTGTTGCCACTCGGCAAGAAGAATCATGCCCCCAAGCAGCTATTTTGTGTGTGTTCGTTTTTAAACAGAGCAACAGATGTTTGACTTAAAACAGGTCATATCATCACTAGAGTATAAAGCTCTCCTATACATGCCAAAAAAGGGAAATGATCGATTAAAATGTGGGGAATTGAATTCTCCGTAAAGTTGCATTGGACTGGAGGAAATTTAAGAAGGAGAAAGGTAAAATGAAATGCTTAGATTAAGCAATGGCTAGGCTCCCTACTAGATTGAGATTGTTGTCACGTGATGAGCACTTCTCAAGTGAGCACCAGGAAAAAAAAGATTTATAATTAGATTATGGAAATAAAAGAGAAAGGGTTGCACTGGGAGTGTTTAAAATTGTGTACAACAAATCTAAATTGAAATATACCACTGATTTTAAGATTAACTCTGTCACCCCAGTGAAATATTGTTTTGTAAGAAATTAAATTACTCCTTATTTAACAAACTTATGAATTTGTGTATATTCTGGAGAATCACAAACCTATCTCGGAAGTAGCTGTGGAGCTTGTGGGCGCAAGGCTTCCACTTACTACTGTGTGTGGCAACTGAGAGTGACCAGACTTTAACAAAGGCCAGCCTAGAGATGCATTTTAAGAAACATTTGTTCTTGCGGGCTTCCCCAGGAGAAAGGAACGCTTACTGTTTTTTAACCTCTTGTTGCCCTTTAGAATGTGGAAATGAATCCCAGACCTAAGACAATCACAGGCTCCAAGCCTGTGGAAAAGCGACCTGGCTGCCCGACCCTTGTCGGACACCCCAGCTGGTCCTTAAAAACTGCGAGTCTCCACTAAACAAGTGTGAAAGGCGGTCACTGGCTTGGTCATCTTCCCCTCAAGGGTTCTTTACTATCAGACACACCTTGCTGTTCCTCCAGCCTTCCATGGCACTTCAACTTCTAGGAGTGTTGAAGCACATGCCAGCGGTCTCCCTTCACCATGCCCTGCAGCAGGGGGTCTCTCTGTAACCAGAGCTACTTCTGTTCCATGAAAGTATCCCGAGCTGCTAGTATGAGCGTTGTAATACTGACCACATCAGACAAGATTACATTAGTGGCTCCACGATGCAAGATTGCCAGGAGAAATCACCTCAGTGCATCAGGCAAGGTTGCCTGTATTAATGTAAACAAGCATTTGCAATGCAATAGGTCTCGCAATTGCGAGTTTTGAGCTATTGCCATTGTAAATGATAATGCCTTTTAATTTGTGTTTAAAAAACCTGCAAAAATAAAAGGCATGGTCATTTACAATACCAATAGGTCAAGGTTTCTAAAATGCGAGACCTATTGCATTGCAAATGCGTGTTTCAAGCGCACCATGCTGCGCTTTCACGGTAATGGAGGCCACGCCGCTTTCTTTAGATGAGCTGTGTCTAAAGAAAGGTCTGCGACCGCTATTAAAGTGAAAGCGCGGTATGGGGCGCCCTTACCAAAAAATGCATTTCTTTGTCAAGTTGACAAACGAATGCTTTTTTTTCCCCCTAAAAGCGCCCAGTGAAAGCATGCATGGCACGCTGACTGTTGCAGGAAAGCATGTAGTGCCTGCAGTCGGAGAAACTCATTAAACAAAATAGTGCTTCAGACTAAATAAGACCTACCATGTAACAACCGAAGTAAAAGGGCCAGTTGCCATGGGAGGTTACAAATGAAGACAAGGCGGTACTAAAGAGGGACTAACAAGCCTATTAAGGAATCGTAAGCCAGCATTTTCGAAGGACAATGACACAAGCCAATGACAAAAATGGGCTGAGTGGGCGAGCACGTTCCATAGGAGTATTATTTAGCCATTGTGACATTTTAACGCACTAATACAGTTTGAACATGTTCACCTCATCAGTACCAGGCCAACCTAGGCATACAGCAATCAATTGAACAAAAAAACAATTCGCTTTCGTAAGGACTTGCCACTGTGTGGTAGCACGTTTTTTTAATAGCAAAATTGCATATGTTTTAGCTAGAAACTATGCCGTAGAAGTCTGCAATCTATGCATTCGACGGTGAATCATATGGCGAGTAAATTCATAATTATGCGGTTAACGCTGCGGCCTTAATAACTATGTGAGTGGTCTGGGAATTTAACCACATATAGGAACACCAACGACTGTTGCAGATTGTCTTCCACTTGCTAACCACTCTCATGGCTAGTCATGGAATGGGTTTTCATCTGCATGACTCTTACCTCGTGTATCAGCGCCAGAGGAGCACAGCAAGCTCCCCAGCAGCGATTCGAGGCAACCATTAAACACCTGTAGACAGTGTGAGAGCAATGGCCAGTCACTTGCAAGTAATAGACACAATTTAGCATTCGTACTCTTCCCATTCCAAATCTCAGATGAGCACGCTACTGAAAACCACTATCCTAATAAGCACGTCTGTTGTCAGCCCCCACAAAGGACTGATTATCATGGTTGCAAAATAATATTTTTACATAACTTCCGCGACGTCATCCCGGCGACCATGACGCCGACGACGGACGCGGAGTCGACCGACGCCACCTTCAGACGCGCAGGGGTCCTGCTGATGAAAAACTTTCCGGATCCAGTCTGACGCCTGGGGGAAATTCTAAGGTAAGGAATCTATAACTAAACTATGTTTCTTACAGATATATCCTTACCAAAGGTAAGTAATTTGTTCTTTCTACATATAACGCACAAACGGCAGTCTTCCCAGGATGCGAAAATGCTTCCCCACCCTTCCCCCTGATAACCCATGCTATTTAAAATATTATGAACCAGCAAGATGTACACCCAAAAAAAAAACTTTATGCCACCGAGAAATTTCAAAAAGCAGGATGAATCCGACCACAAATTACCAACCTTTCAAAAGTAGGAAATGAACTTCTGATTGAATACACAGTACAACAGGCTATCTACAACAAACTGCGACGAAAAAACTGAATGTCAGCTTTGATCCAACTGGCTCTTACTTACAGCAACTTTAATTTCATAGCCCCCACTCTTCACGGGGGCGTAGCTGTGATAATTCTCTCAACGATGTCACATCGTATTGTTTTTTTTTCTTTTAAGAAAGTTATGCTATATCCCCTGATGTGTTCGTATGATGTTTAATAAGAAATACAGTTTGAACGAAAAAAATTAAAACGTACGATGAGAGTTTGCCCTGGACTACCATAAATAGCACTGGCAAAAAAAGTGTTTGTTAAAAATAATAATAAAAAAAACAGGCTGCCTGCATGGATTGCAGCGCTTGAGTGAAAGGTTATTTATAAGAGTTTAGACAGCGTCTAAAAAGTACTTGCCTTATCAGTTACAACAGAAGCTTCAGTCAATCTCGACTACAACTAACTTTCACAATGTTCAGCACTGTAAACAATGATTTTACAGTGCGAAGATGAAAGCGGACGTGCTGAATCAGGCGCGGCTGCCATTGTTTAACATAGCGCGCATGGCGCACTGCATGAAGTGCCTGCAGGACCAGAAACCAATTAAAGAAAATAGTGCTCATAGACAAAATAAAAATACTGTGTAACAATAGAAGTAAAAGGTCCAGTCGTTATGGGCGGCAACAAATGGAGACTAGGCGGTTCCAAGGAGGAACTAACAAGCCTACTTGAGAATCAGAAGCCAGCATTTATGAAGGGCAATGACATAAGATATGGGCGGAGAGTGGGAGACGCTTCAAGAACATACCCTAATACAGCATGCCTCGCAGAGCGAGCAGCGCATGCGCGCTGCCCTTAGGCTCGACCTAAAAAGGCTTTGTCAATTTGAAATTCCATTTAATTTGTGGTACATAACAGCGTAGCTGCAGTCTCGTGGCACCAAATAAATATTAGTAATAAGCCTCTCCAATGCCACATGATTTATCATTCAAATATTAGCTTGAGAAATATTTTAGAAATTCAGGCATTTTTCCCCAAACATAGTCTAATGAGTTCTGACAATACACACCTTTATTATCTCGAAGAGACAGTTTTCAATTTTGGTTTAAATATATTCAGCCAAGTAACCGGTTCTAATTTAGCAGGCTTGACTGCTGGAGAGCCACCATTCGCTCTCAAATTACTCATTGGAGAAGCCTGTCTTAGAGACACCCTTTGTCTACCTTCAGACACCACAGTCCAGCAAACTCCAGTCACCCCTGGGCCATCCTTGGCCACTTTTGACCAGTTCTTGTAGATCACTGTATGCCCTCAAAGACACTAAGGTTCAGCAGACTTTCAGACATTCAAATTTTGTGATTAGATAATAAAAAAACACAGCTAGTGATAAGGCAAAACCAGTCGTCCCTCAGTAACTCTCAGCATACCTTGAGGCCCTCCAATGTTTTCACCCGGCATTCCGACAACCCAGTTGATTAATATATACCCCAGGTTGTCATCTGTCAGACATTTAACCCTCAAGTCTCAGTCAAACACCCCCAGCGAGTGATTAGACCCAACCAGACGTCTCGCAGAGACTCATAACCTGCCTTCAAATAGACTTACAATAAGATGCTGTTAGCGGGCTCTCGGATATCTTCCGCCGGCCCTCAGATTACCCAGTTGATCAATCGATACCACAGATGGCTCTATGCCAACCAGTCAGCCCTCAATCCACATTCTTTTCTTTTTTGTAAAATATTTTAATTTAATTTTTATAGTGTATATACTTCAGCAATAACACAGCAAAACACCGCACAGAATATCGGAGGTACATCTCAAACACAGGAAAGTTGTTAACACTGACATTAACTTGAACGTCAAATACCACCCCCCCATCCCAGACATCTGTCGTCCGGTAGAGTTGCATAGCGAAAGGAAAACATAAAGTCCCTCGCAACATCTCATAAGACCACACGTATAGATCCATTATGACTTTCCCTGGCTCTGTTCCCCACCATCTTCCGTTAACTCTAGGGAGTAATAGGTTATCCATCCAGCCCATATCTTACAACATTTACGGGGTCAGCCCTGCTAGCGTATGTAACCTTCTCTGCCACCATATACAGGCCCCACCTTTACTCCTGTAGTGGTGGGCTCTTCCCCCTACTCCCAGTACCAGGCTATGTCCCTCTTTGCCACCACCTGGTCTAGGCCACAGAACAAAAGCTTGGCCCTTGGCAGGTCAATGTCGTTGGGATTCCCTAGAAGGATAAAGTTGGGTTCTAGTGGGATCGGTTCTCTCAGGATCTTCTCATTCCACATCTAAGCACCACCAGTGTGATTAGACACAGCCAGGTGTCCAGCAGAAACTCGCAGCCTTCTTTCAGACTTTACCAGCAAAGTCTTAATTGATGCTTGCTGAGAGTTTCACAATTTCATTGTAGCTGGGGTGTTCTACATTTCAGGTAAGCATGGACGTACCGTTTAAAAATACTATTCACGATTCATTAAAGGTTATGTAATTGTTAATGAAAAAATGACTTCTTTGAGGTGTACTGGAGTGAGGTTTAACCACAAGCTTTTGAGACAATCAAGAGGTTCATTGTCACTCTGCTTCCTCTGAAATCCTACGAAGAAGGCAAGTTGTAAGTAATTACAGTTAATGCTAGTGCCATTGTCTTTGGTGCCTTTTTCTGTTAAATGTAAGGAACACATAGTAGCGTTTGCACCCAGCTGTGTCGGAGGTGCTGAGATGCACTGCATCCCTAGAGTAAGAAGCATTAGCTTGTGTTTGGTTGACAGAACACTTCAGAACCTATGTGTGGGGCATGAGGTTCTTGTTGTACCAGATCACAAGCCTTTGATGCTTTGCATCTCCAACATTGGTGCAATTCTCTAGAATGCACAAGTATAATTTCGCCCGGATCGTTCTTAATTTTCTTGCAATGCAATAGAAAGTTGGCCAAAAATTCTGGTTTTGGCAATGGTGTGCAATTTGTGTTATAAGAGATGAAAGATTATTTGGTCAATGCTGCCAATAAACACTTCACTGTTGCTCTATAGAGTCTGTAAAACAATGGGATGGTGGATAGAGTTAATAGAGCAGTGAAGAGTGCCATTGATTTTGCAAGTAGTGCAGGTGTGGATGTTACCAGGACTTTAACAGAGGTTTTGGAACACTCCTATAACTCCACACTGGATTACCAGTGTGAGTCCTTTCTATTTGATGGATCAAGTGTCTAAGATGGTACTAAGCTATATTTTAGTATGGGTGAATAAAAAAAAGTAAGGTAGATATGCAGGGCGTCAAAGACAGAGTGGATTTCATGTAGAGGAAGAGTGTGGAAGGTATGATAATGTGCATCATGCCAAGGTTGATGATTTCAAACTGAGGGATTGGGTAA
The DNA here is from genome assembly GCA_963921515.1 of Calotriton arnoldi. Classification (NCBI taxonomy): domain Eukaryota; kingdom Metazoa; phylum Chordata; class Amphibia; order Caudata; family Salamandridae; genus Calotriton; species Calotriton arnoldi. The sequence continues at coordinate 2,109,126 of CAWUFW010000656.1, read as the reverse complement.
AGATTCATGAACCTTTTGTGGTTGACAAGTGGCAGTCCAAATTTATTTTAGCTGCACTTATTGAGAAAGTAAGAGATCTGTGAAGGTTCAGAATGGCTCCTGGTCAAGCCAAAGATGCGTGGCCAGCTACAAAGGGAGTGTTGAAGCTAGTAATGATATGTCTGAGTGTCCATTTTTCTAGGAAGTCTTTAGATTTACATGAAGTCTTTGAAGGTGTGGGAAACAAGATTGCCAGTCGAGTTGTGTGAGAGAGCAATGAGGTTGAACGCCGGTCTAGCCGTCCGGTGACCGATGACAGCCAAAGCATTGTGTCGGAAGTGTGTGAGCTCAGCCTCTCAGAATACCAGGAGTTTGATGACCGATGTGGTAAATACTGAATGTAGACGTATGCGCGATGATGTGTTGAAGGACAACCCTGTGGTGATTCTTCGATCGAACATGTTGCAGCATAAACCGACCTATTTGAAAGATTGCTCAGTCTGCTTAGTTTGCCATGTTGCACAGCATATTATGCTGCACAGGGGTCTCTTTGTATATAGTTTGTATACCTACATGTTTAAGGAGGCCTTGGATTGAATGGGTATAGAGCGCCCTGCATTTTATCTGTGGGTGATTACGTCAAAGGATACGGATTGGCTGGACACTTAGACTGAAGTTCTGCATCACACAATGAAAGCAATTTCTGGACAAATCACTGCTGTTTCCAACAAAAACATGATTTTCTTCACAGAGGGGCTGTTCATTGATGATGAATCCCCCTAGCACCGCTTAAGAACTCCGCTGATAGCCCGTCTACTGTCCATTCCTGTAGTCTAGTCCCCTATTTACTTCTGTAGGAGTAGACGTCCGTGCTGCCAAGGGCCCGCAGAGGGTGGAATTACTCCTCAACATACAGAATGTGACAACGGATGGGTGTGCAACTCCAGACTAGTCACTACTGTTTCGACCTGTTCATGGTGCATGGACCATACATGGTCTCGAGTGGAGATAAAACATACACACCCCCTAGTAGTAATCGGGCCGTGATAAGATTTGAAAGCCATCACACAGATCTTCTCAGAACATTCTCAGATTTGCGTCCTGCCCTCACTTGGTAATCCCTGTGTGCTTGAGACTGAGGCTCTAATTGAGTAACGAGTTGCCAGGCAACACAAATGCTGTCGGGTAGTCCTGCCCTCATGCCACATCCTTACTAACTTTAAGTTTTCTGACAGCGGCACTACTTTTTTATGTATTTTTTTTTTTTTTTACATTTCGAGCCTGAATGGGAATGGAGACTGAAGTCGGACAAAAATTGAATGGACGTTTACATTGTTTTTCTCAACCTTGAAGTACGTCATCCATGGAAGAGGTATAGATTAAGGGTGCGTGAAGCATGCATCTGCCTGTCTGTTCCTCAATATGTCCATTGGTTACCCTCGGCAACTGTATAAGCCAGCTTGTATGTTTGACTGCATGCGTGTTGTGTGAGACTGTGTGTAGGGCTCTGTGATGGTCTTTCTGCATGCCTGTACTCTTGGTGCACAGATATGTTGGGTCTTCCTAGTGTACATGTGAAACTGGGAGATGTAATAGAGGATGATGGAAACTCCAGGGAGCATTACAAGATGGGGAGGAGCCACTGTGAGCAGTGCAAGATGGAGAAAACCTATAGGGAGCCGGAAAAGATGGAAAGAAACTCCTAGGAGTGGCACAAGATGGGGAGAAACGTTAGAGAGCAGCACAAGATGGAAGATGGGAAAAGTTGTTGGGAGCTCAAGGTGGGAGAAGCGGTGGAGTGCACTACAATATTGGAGAAGCTGTGGAGGTCACTACAAGATAAGGGAAGCGGTGGAGTGCACTACAAGATTGGAGAAGCTGTGGGGGGCAGTACTAGATGGGGGAACCAGTGGGGTGTACTACAAGGTGGGGGGCAGCTGTAGGGAGCCCTGCAAGATTGGGGAGGGGGTTAGCTATGGCGAACACTGCAAAATGGGCGAAGCCATGGCGGACTGTTTGTGCTTCATTCCGAATGGCTCTAGTTTGAGGTTTAATGTTTAAATGTCAGTGCAGTAATTCCATTGCCTGGTGTTGTGTTTCTGTATCATCATTGACTGACTGTTCTCTATGTTATCCAGCCTCCCCTCCAGTGTGTGGGATTGTTTCGTGCCTCTGTTTGACATTAAGATCTTAGCTTGCTTGACTACTGAAGAAAGTACCCTCCCCCCTCCTTTTCAGCCGGGTCTGGAATACAGATTTGTACCGTTGTGAGATACACAAGTATAGAAAACCTACCCCTGTATAATGTCTCAAACATTAACCAAAACATAAAGAACGGGCTGCATACGTGAAGTAGAGCCCTCTCCCCACAGCTGCTCTCATTTCACTGCTCCTGGGGGAGACTGGGAAGCATCCGAAACCCTTAACATCAATCGTACCTCCAGCGCTGGCCTCCAACAGCACTTCTGCTTCCTCTCCAACTCCCTCCACAACTCTGTTCTGCTTGAAGCACCTCCATTCGGTGACATGGGCTCTATAGCAGGCTGTGCTTTCAAGGGTCCAGTTATGAAATTGTATGGTACCATTATTGCAAATGCCAGCTGTGAGAACATGTATGTTGGGGCGAGGAGTGGGTCTTGCCAGCGTCTACCTGAACAGGGTGGGATAGTCCAGGCCGGTACCTGCTCTGTGGCTCTGTCACATGTTCATTGGGGCAAAGTGGTGGGTCTTGCCACGGTGCGTCTGAAAACAATGGTTCTGTCTATGCTCACGCCTACTGCACTCATCCCTCTCAAAGATGATGAGGTGTTTTATTTTGTTGCTTGGGTGCCCTTGAATAGTGCAGTGTAGTTCATGCTGTTTGCAAGGTTTCCTCAGAAATAGCATGTGCATTGGGAGTGAGGAACTGTTCTTGCCAGGTTATGTGTAAATGCAGTGGTTCAACCAATCCCCACACCTGTTCTAAGAAACCTCAAAAAGAACATTAGCATTGGCACTCTGACAACAACTTTTGGTGTGCTTGTTGTCAGAGTGCACTTGATTACAGTGGAATAGGCCGTGCCCACGTCTACTGAAAGAAACACTTTCAAAGCAGATGTGCATTGGTGGTGCAGAAAGCTTTTGAAAGGTGTTACTGATCACTGAAGTCCAATCCATGCCCAGGCCTGCTGTGAGGCGTTCTGCCAAAGATAATGGGAAAGTAGCATGCTTCTTGCCATAGTGAATCTGGACACGCACTGCTGTCTAGATCAGTAGTACTTTAAGATTTTAAATAAGATTTTTCAGCGGTCTGGTATGCACTGGAGAGAAGATTCCATATTTTGAAATGAGTGAAGTGGTTAGATAGGAGCATTTGAAGTTGTGACCATTTGGCAGTTTGTGGGGACTCGGAGACTCTTATGTGGCTGTCCATGGATGGGCTTCGCAGATGAAAAAATCACTTGTGGCAGTCCATGCATGGTCTGCCTCCATGAAAGGATTCCGCTTCACAGGTGAGTCTCCTGTAACTGTCGATGCATGGTCTCCTGCTGCTAGGCTATAGCACAAACAGTGTAAAAATGTAGGCTCAGAATGGTAATTCTATTGCATTCTTTTAAGCCGTTGAGATACTGAGCCTCAATAGCCTTTGTTTAAAATACACGTGTTTGTTAAAATGTCGACGCGTTTCAAACCCTTCAAAATGTTCTGTTTTTAAAAAAAAACTTGTTATTGTTAAATTTGCACACAGTTGATCACAACAGTTATTGAATTACCACATCACATCACCATTAGTCCATAATTTTCACTGACGAGCAGGATTAAATTAATAGTTTACAGTTCGTTACACCCTCCTGCTTGATCTCTGCCATGGGGTCTCCCCTTTCCGAGTACAGTTCTTCAAAATATTTTTTGGGGTTCTCCTCAGGACTCAAAACAAATGAACACTGTAAACAAAACAACAAATAAACAATGTTCAATGTGTGATACATCCATCATTGCATTCATTCATACATGTACACTACACCATACATGTCTTTAAATAAAAGTATCAAAATAAATGGTGATGACATCAATTAGGTTGTGTGACCACGAACTAAAATGTCACTTGTGAGTATTAGTCTTTATTGGCAATCGTTTTGTTATTTACAACTTTCTAAATGTGACTTTTTCAAAATTGTGATCTAAAATACCACTTCACCATTTAATGGGATTTTAAGATACAATTCATTTGAGTCTAAACGTGATATTTCTACCTGCTCCTAATCAAGAGTTAGAACTTTTAAATGTAATAAGATAACCCAGAGTTACCTTATGTGAGAGGTAGGCCTCACAGTAGTGAAAAACGAAGTTAGAAGTTTTTCACTAGCAGGACATTTAAAACTTAAAAGTACATGTCTGAGTTTTTAAAATTAATTGCACCCTGCCCTATGGGCTGTTTAGGGCCCACCTAAGGGGTATCTTATATGTATTAAAAAGCAAGGTTTAGGCTTGGCAAAAGGTTTATTTTACCAGGTCAAAATGGCACACAGGCTGCAATGACAGGCCTGAGAGATATTTTAAAGAACCTAAGTGGGTGGCACAATAAATCCTGCAGGTTAACTAGTGGCATCTAATTTACAGGCCCTGGTACATGTAGTACCACTTTACTAGGGACGTTAATTGCGTGTAATCCAATTTTACCATGTTTTAAGGAGTGAGCACAAGTGCTTTGGCACTGATCAGCAGTAGTAAAGTGCACAGATTCATAAAAGACAACAAAATGGGTTAAAAAACAGGAGGGATGAAGTCAAAAAGTCTGGTGGGTGGCCCTGCAGAGAGGACCGAGTCCAACAACCGGGGTAACTGTATTCAAAGTGTATTTAATTATTGGTTTTATTTTAAGACCTTTTTTTCAAATTATTTTACTTTGATTGTAGGCTAGCATGTAACCCTACATTTTCCTATGTCGTGGTTCTCTACTGAGCAATGCTTTTCATAGAGCTTTTAGAAGAGATACTGTGCATGTGTGTGTTTACTGTGCTTGCATGTTTACGTATCCTCTGCCACTCATGCTGCACCTTATTTTTTTAGGTCTCGCGCCTAGCGTTGCAGTGCGCAGCCCTGCTCGCGCAGCGAGAGACCTTTAGAAAGGGCTTCTGAAAACGACCCACACGCTCGTGCGTGTGGTTTTGTTTTCGGAAGCCCACATTGGCTGGAGCGTACGTTTTTTTTACGGAGACGGCACGCGATTGGTCAAAGGCGGGCGCATGTCCCGCCTTTGCCGCGCCCATTCCCGACGGTGGCCAGAACGCGCAGCAGCGCGCGTTCGTCTCGCTTTTGCTGCCTCGCTCCCTCCCCCCGCTCCTCTGTGGTGCGCGCGCACCACTGGTTGATCCAGCTCTCCTCATGCCATTCCCTGTCTCTCGCTCTCTACCTCTACTCTCTTTCAGACCCATCCCTTCTCATTACTATCTGCCTTTTGTCTTACTCATTCCCCTTTTCTCTCAATTTCTACTTTTCTTCCCGCAACCCTCCGTTGCCTCCTTTCCCGTTGTAATTCTTTTTTCCAGATGCCTTGTTTTTTTTCAGTCAACATAACGAAACATACTGGGAATGGCAGTTTCACGATTACCACAGTAAGTATGGATCCGAAAACCTTATTTTTCCGAGGAGCTATAAATAGCCAGGACTAACCGAAAGCGATGTTTCAGAGTTGCACTGCCCTTCAGCACACATCCCGTCAGAGAGGCAGGGCATCCCTCAAAGAACATCGGTCCCACAATGGATTCGCGCCGTAAGCAGGTGCACTCTCCGTGATCTGTTTACTTTTCTTTTCCGGCATAGGAGGAGACAGCCTGCGGCCAGCCGGCAGGGATTGGTTTAAAAAGCAGGAAGAAGAAGTGACGCTACGTCCCGGCCATATCTACTCCAGGAACTTGCCTTTTCTGCGTGCACCCCGAAAACAACAAGGCACCGACCTTGTAAGGGAGGAAGTAGCGTTAAAGGCTAATTAAAATAGTGAGGATGTGCGGAGGGCTCTCCCCGAACTCTGTAAGTGCAAGTCGGGGGAGAGTCTCTACCCATCCGGCCCCACTGTACGCTAGGGGCATGTATGTGCCGGAGCGTTTGTTGCTAATTGGGAAAAGGCATGGGATGCTAAACATTTCCTTTTTTGGCTTGAATGGAGCGTGATGCTGTGCGTGGAGCTCCGCTGCGCTGCAGAGCGGAGCCCGGAGAAGCCCAGCCACCCGCTACCATGTCCTCCGAGGAGAACATCAAGATCCTGCTGGGGGATAAGTACTACGAGGTGTGCAAGAGCAAGCTGATCGAGCGGAGCGACTACTTCCGAGCGCTGTACAGCTCGGACATGAGGGAGTCCCAGCCGGGGCAGTCGGTGCAGCTTCAGGGGCAGAGCATCCCAGGGCTGGAGCTGGTCATCGAGTTCATCAACACCTCCCAGGTGACCCTTGAGCAGAAGACGCTCGAGGATCTGGTGGAGAGCGCCTGCTATCTGCAGGTCACCCCCATGCTGGAGCTCCTGCTGACCCGGATCCAGCTGGACAACTGCGTGGAGCTCTGCAATCTGGCGGAAGTCTATGGCACGCATGACCTTAGGGACGCCTGCTTGGAGTTCATGGCCTGCAACTACCACCAGCTGCTCCAAAGGCCAGAGTTTCATCTCTTCCCTCCTGCTTTTCGGCAGCAGGTTAGGGAGCTGAGGATGAAAGGGGACGCCACCCTCGTAGCCCTGGGGGACTTCTTTGGCTCCACGTTGACCGGTCTCCAACAGGAGGGACCCTGGTCTATGATGAGGTTTTATGAGGCTGCCCAGAGATGGCTGCCCATGGCTAGCAACCTGCCACACAGCATGGTGGATGTGAGAGGATACGGCTCAGCTGTCATGGACAATTACCTCTTCATAGTTGGAGGCTTTAGGATGATCAGCCAAGAGATCTCTGCAGCCCATTGCTACAATCCTTGCAAGAATGAGTGGTCGCAGAGAGCTTCAATGAATCAGAAGAGGTAACTGCCTGTTCAACTATTAACACATCATGTTTGTTTTGTACATGCTTGGTGTTTGGAAATTTAATGGAAAAAACACACTTTTCTTGCATACTAATCCAGGCATCGATTTGACTCCAGAATAAACTGCACTCCTGCGTGCTTAGTTCAATTCAGTTTTTTCCCTACCACTGAACCCTTGCGTTATTTGATGTTCTTCATGGTAGACTGGTAGGTTTTGATAGACTTTAGCATAAATACCTTCTGTTGTAATGGGTGCAGCAAATAACTCAAACTTCCTGTATGATAGTTCCTCTTGCAAAGTTAGGTCGGGAGGCCTACGCCAGTGTTTTTTTTTTTTTTTTTTTAAAGGTCTAATTGGTGCAGATTGCCTTTCAAATTGGACATAAGATGACTAAAATCCAGCGGTACCAAAGATGCACTAATAAAGTATTCCAGTACTTTGATGGTGTGTCAGCCAAGTGCTATGCTTCATAAGGGTGTCGAGAGCTCACCCTCCCCAGAGAGCTTATATGAATATCCAACTAGCAGTTAAAAAATACTGGATATGCAGTTTCACATAGTTATATTTGTTTTCAGAATGTATGTAGAATTGTCTCCAATTTTCAAATAAAAATTCTTCAGTTTTATCTTCCTGCTTCTTCCAGGTAGATTCCTAATTATCTGCTTGGAAGGAGCATGGTGGAAAAATCAAAACTTATACAAATACCACTGTCACCAGACACAGACAGCAGCACTAGACAAAAGCGCTAGACAAATCTTACAAGCTTATACAGCAGGGATTCCTCTTGATTTACATAGACCACATGTGATCATAAAGCAGACTGACTACAGCAATCTTACTTGATGAGACCTCAAAAGCATTACTGATAAAATCATAAAACAATATATACGAGCCAAAAAGGACAAGCATTTGCAATGCAACAGGTCTCGCATTAGTGAAAGTTTGAGCTATTGGTGTTGCAAATGATAATGTTTGTTAGATTTTATTTTTATCAAACAATATCCCAGCAGTAGCATAAGTAATTTAAAAAAAATGGAAACATATGCTCAGCCGCAATGGTTCGTTTTATAACTGCATTAAGGATGCAGTACCTTTTGTGGCTAATAGAGATCCATTTATAACTTCACAGGGACACTTAGTAACAGCCTGTGGTACTGCACCCTTTCTTCGCTTTGTGTATTTTTTTTTTATTGCTTCTGTTACTGATGGGATACTTTTTGACAAAAAAAAATCTAACAAACATTATTATTTGCAATGCCAATAGCTCAAACTTTAATAATGCGAGACCTATTGCATTGCAAATGCTTGTTTTCTTTGGTGTCAATTCATATTTGCTTTGCACTACTTATTTTATTTGACAGCAGATACATGTCCGTATGAATAGTTTTCTATTGCAACCTAGATCAAAGAGGTTTATGTGGTAAAATAGTTTAGGCAAAACAGCAGCAGTCGTTGTGTGAGTTGATTGCACCAGTAGTGTGGTAGAAATTGGCAAAGACACAGTTAAATAATGTTTGGCAAATAACAAGCAAGTGTATCATACAGAAATGAAGTATACAGATTATCATCAAAGCTGTGGAGTAAGTGCCCTCATCTTTCAAGTTGCAAAAAGTGATATTTCACAGATGTTTTGAATTGTAGAAAGGGGGTTGCCGGAGTATCTAGTGGCAGGGCGTTCCAGTACATTGGTCGAAGAAGGTAAAAACTCTGGAACTTGGAGGCAGTCATGGTGTGAAGATTGAGATTGGTTTATCATAAGGTTTCGAACAGGTGTGCACTGGGGTAGAGTGTTGCAGAGAGAGTTTGGAACCAGACTGCTTTTGAAAAACAGCATCAGGAATTTGCATAAAACCCAGTTTTTGGCAGTGAGCTAGCTAGTTTGTGGCAGAATGACAAGGTGGAGGGGGGGGGTGTTGCACGTGGGTAAATGTTCTACTATTCGGGTAGTGTGATTTGTAACCGTGTCTGATAGTCAATTTTTGGAGCTGCCAACGAGAGTATTATTGCAGTAGCCCGGTCTGCAAAATACTATTGAGTTGATGATTGTATTGCCTATTAAATGTACATGTGTGGATGTAGCCTCCGTAGAGGTAATGGGAGAAGCCAATTGAGAAAAAACACTTAAGGAATGATGAAACATGAGAAAAAAAGAGTAGGTCGCAGACAGAGCCTTGGGGAACACTTACTTGTAGAGCGCTAAGTTCCAGGAGACCGAGAAAGAGTGATCGGTGAGGAAGATGTGAGCTAACTGTGTGCCACACACCGGTACTGCCTACAGACTCTACATAGCAGGGAACAGTACAGTGGCCGCCCGTGTCAAGGGCCACTGTACTGTTCGTGTCCAGATACGAAGAGAGAAGAACATCTGTTGTGATGGGCAGTGCAGATAAAAATGGATACTTAGGCCATTTCTTTGGAATTGGGGGGTTGAGAAGATTATTGGCAGAAAGATAAACCATGAGGTGATTGCACACCAATCATTCCAATATCTTTGAAAAGAAGGGAGTTGAGTTACTAGACCTATGTTTGCTCGGGCGAGTCTTTTAAGAAGGATCAGCTGCTGCACAATTAAAGTTGGGTATGTGCCAGATGTTAGGGAATCTGGCAATAGGAGAGAGGAGGCTGAAAATAATGCTGCATGTGAGTACAAGTGATTAGGTACTCTGAAAACTGAAAAGATCAGATGGCGCATAGGAAGAGTTGGACACTCTGGTAATGTGAGTGAGTTCAGACTGTCATGTTGTGGTAAAGTGAGTACAGTTTGGCGAGGTTGTTGTGTGGTGGGCATGTATGCGGGGGGTAGTGGAGCAGTCAGAAGTATGGTGAGGGTGGTTCTTATGGTGGTGCTTTTCAAGTAGAAGTATGTAGTGCAATCAGTGGCTGGTAAGAGTGGCTTATTTTTGAGTTGGTGTGGGGCAGAGTAGGGTTTTTATTGTGCATACAGACATGTATATGTAGTTGATGTGAGTTAATGATGTTTTAATAGTAAACATGCAAAACAAAGAAACAGCGAGCCAGAACTAAGATCGCACCTCCCTCCTTATCACCAATTCATTTAGAATCCAATTGAAATAATCGAAGAAATAATGCGTGCACAACCACTGCACCCGCTGTTTCAAGTGGTGCGACCCCTAAAAGGGTCAGAAGAGTTCAACCAATGTATGTGAAGTGCACCGCACAGTTATTCGCAAATATCAATCCAATTCCGTCTTGTGTTATTCAAAATGTTCTTTATTTTTCTTGCAAAGGAAGCAGGACAGCCAACGCCTTTAGTTTACTTCATGTGAACTTCATCAGGGCTTGAGTATAGTCATTCAAGGTGGGTGTATGTATAAAACGCATGGAATTCCAGTACACGTGATTAGCTCCTATTCAGTAAGACCCCAAATGTTGAGGGCGAATTCTTTGACTCCTCATAATCATATGAAAAGCTTAGGACGCCTTGATAAGGGCCGATCGATGCCTCGATGTTTTAATAGTATGCAGATTTAGCAGTGTCTTGGGAGTTTGGCTGTATAGTACGTTGACTAACATATGTATTAAGTTGTGATCAAATTGGGTTGGGTTAATAGTGGGTCTAGAGCAGGATAGTGTGTTTGATACAAGAATGATGTCCTCTAGTTTTTATTGGCTCTGTGTTGGCAAGAGGTGACTATTCGATAGTAGTCTGACAGGTGCTGTGGAAAAAAAGTGATTTGTGGGTGTTGGAGTAAAGCCATGGATGATGATTGGGTTGAAAGTTGCAAATGAGTCCAAGATGGCATTGAGTTTGTCAAAGAAGTGAATCGTTGTGCTGGTGGTGGGGTTTAACAACATTTACTGTAAAGTGGGCAGTGACTGATGTTCAGCGGTACTTGAAGGAGAATGGAAGAGTGGTTTGTGTGAAATAGTTGTGTTAAGGAGGATACCCACTTCTCCCCACCACCTGCTTAGCTGACCAGCTTACATGGAGCAAGGAGTAGGTGATCCCTCTTTCATCTTTCTTTGCCTCTCCCTCCCTGACTGCTGGTGGACCCAGAGGCTTGGGGGCTGCAGATCTCATGCCTGTTGGTGCATCCATGCCAAGCTGCATAGGGGATGAATGCACCTTCACCTGGTAGAGCGTAGCGGTCAGGTGCTGGACAGCACTCCAAGACTTGCCCGGTCCATCCACATCTGATGGATCAACGTTGGCTCGCCTGTGCTCCAAACCTGTGGGTAGGATGTCTGGGACACCTCGAGGCTTAATAGGAAGGTGCTGTCTCCCCCTCCTCCAGAATTAGACCGCAGACCCCTGTGAGGTCCTGCAAAGTAAATTGGCCATTCTGCAGTCCTCTTGTGCAAAACACAGGCAGACGAGTTGCAGCCAGGTGTGTTCCTGCGTCTGAGAAACTAAGTAGAACGATCTTACATAGCACAAAGGAAACACATGTGCTGAGAAATCAGTTTGTGGTTTCTCAGTGCTGAGTAAAAGTACCAGTAGTATCTAGCAGGGAACAAGGTTTTCACCCATGCGAAAAAGCAAAGTTCCACACTGGGTATGACGGCCCATGGACAGTGTGAGGGTCCATGTCTGCTTATATTCCGAATTGGGGCGTGGCTGTCCATCGGTAAAACCAGAGTGTGACAGCCCAGGTGCAAAGGTGATGGCTCATTGCTGCCCGTGCTCAGAACGTGGGTGTGCTGCCCATATGGAGGGTGATTGCTCATGGCTACCTGTTTGGGGGAGGAGGGGGGGGGGGTGTTCATGTCTGCTTATATTCAGAATCGGGGCAGGACTTCCCATGTGCAGAGTGATGGTTATTACTGCCATGCCCAGAATTGGTGTGCGATTGCCCGTGTGCAGGGTTATGGCTCATGACTACCCTTGCTTAGAATACGGGTGCTCATGGGTGGCCCTGCTAAGTTTGTGGGTGTGACTGCCCGTGTGCAGGGTGATGGCTCATGATTGGCCCTGCTTAGAACCTAGGTATGAGTGCCAGTGTGCAGGGTGATGGCTTATGGGTGGCCCTGCTAAGGTTGTAGGTGTGAGTGCCAGTGTGCAGGGTGTTGGCCCATGGATAACCCTGCTAAGAATGTGGGTGTGACTGCTAGTGTGCAGGGTGTTGGTTCATGGATGGCCCTGCTTGGAACCTAGGTGTGAGTGCCAGTGTGCAGGGTGATGGCCCATGGTTGTCCCTGCATAGAATCTGGGTGTGACTGCCGTGCGCAGGTGATGGCTCTTGGTTAGAAGAATATGGGTGTGAGTGCCCCTTTGAAGGCTGCTTGCTCATGGATGGCTGTGCTAAAGATGTGGGTGCGACTGCATGTGTGCAGGGTGATGGCTCATGGGTGTTCCTGCTAAGGGTGTGGGTGTGAGGGCCGGTGTGCAGGGTGATGGCCTTGGGTGGTCCTGCTAAGGATGTGGGTGTGAGGGCCCGTGTGCAGGTTGATGGCTCACGGGTGACCCTGCCAGGGCTGTGGGTGTGAGGGCCTGTGTGCAGGGTGATGACCCATGGTTGGCCCTGCTAGGGCTGTGGGTGTGAGGGCCCGTATACAGGGTGATGGCCTATAGATGGCCTTGCTAAGGGTGTGGGTGTGAGTGCCTGTGTACAGTGTGATGGCTCCTGGGTGGCTCTGCTAAGGATGTGGGTGTGAGGGCCTGTGTGCAGGGTGATGGCTCATGGGTGGCTCTGCTAAGGATGTGGGTTTGACGGCCCGTGTGCAGGGTGATTGCTCCTGGGTGGCTCTGCTAAGGATGTGGGTGTGAGGGTCCGTGTGCAGGGTGATTGGGTGGCTCTGCTAAGGATGTGGGTGTGAGGGCCTATGTGCAGGGTGATGGCTCATGGGTGGCTCTGCTAAGGATGTGGGTGTGAGGGCCCGTGTGCAGTGTGATGGCTCTGGGTGGCTCTGCTAAGGATGTGGGTGTGAGGGTCCGTGTGCAGGGTGATGGCTCATGGGTGTCTCTGCTAAGGGCGTGGGTGTGAGGGCCCGTGTGCAGGGTGATGGCTCATGGGTGGCTCTGCTAAGGATGTGGGTTTGACGGCCCGTGTGCAGGGTGATGGCTCATGGGTGGCTCTGCTAAGGATGTGGGTGAGAGGGCCCGTGTGCAGGGTGATGGCCTTGCTAAGGGTGCCCGTGTGCAGGGTGATGGCTCATGGGTAGCTCTGCTAAGGATGTGGGTGTGAGGGCCCGTGTGCAGGGTGATGGCTCATTGGTGCCTCTGCTAAGGATGTGGGTTTGAGGGCCCGTGGGTGGCTCTGCTCAGGATGTGGGTTTGAGGGCCCATGTTCAGGGTGATGGCCTATAGATGGCCTTGCTAAGGGTGTGGGTGCCCGTGTGCAGGGTGATGGCTCATAGGTGGCCCTGCTAAGAATGTGGGTGTGATGGCCCATGGGTGGCTCTGCTCAGGATGTGGGTTTGAGGGCCCATGTTCAGGGTGATGGCCTATAGATGGCCTTGCTAAGGGTGTGGGTGCCCGTGTGCAGGGTGATGGCTCATAGGTGGCTCTGCTAAGGATGTGGGTGTGAGGGCCCGTGTGCAGGGTGATGGCTCTTGGGTGGTCCTGCTTAGGATGTGGGTGTGAGGGACCGTGTGCAGGGTGATGGCTCATGGGTGGCTCTGCTAAGGATGTGGGTGTGAGGGCCCGTGTGCAGGGTGATGACCCATGGGTGTTCCTGCTAAGGATGTGGGTGTGAGGGCCCGTGTGCCGGGTGATGACCCATGGGTGTTCCTGCTAAGGATGTGGGTGTGAGGGCCCATGTGCAGAGTGATGGCCCATGGGTGGCTCAACTCCGGGTGTGGGTGTGAGGGCTTGTGTGCAGGGTGATGGCCCATGGGTGGCCATGCTAATGATGTGGGTGTGAGGGCCCATGTGCAGAGTGATGGCCCATGGGTGGCTCAACTCTGGGTGTGGGTGTGAGGGCCAATGTGCAGAGTGATGGCCCATGGGTGGCTCTACTCCGGGTGTGAGGGCTTGTGTGCAGGGTGATGGCCCATGGGTGGCCCTGCTCAGGATGTGGGTGTGACTACCTGTGTTCATGGTGTTGGCTCATGGGTGGCCCTGCTAATGATGTGGGTGTGAGGACCCATTTGCAGGGTGCTGGCTCATGGCTGCCCATGTTCGTGTGTGCAGAGTGATGGCCCTGCTCAGGATGTGGGTGTGAGGGTCCGTGTGCATGGTGATGGGTCGTGGGTGGCCCTGCTCAGGATGAGGGTGTGATGGCCCATGGATGGCTCTGCTCAGGATGTGGGTGTGAGGGCCCGTGATCATGGTGTTGGCTCATGGGTGGCCCTGCTAATGATGTGGGTGTGAGGGCCGGTGTGCAGGGTGATGGCTCATGGGTGGCCCTGCTCACGATGTGGGTGTGAGGGCCTGGGTGCACAGGATGAGGATGTGAGGGCCTGTGTGCAGGGTGATGGCCCAGCTAAGGCTGTGGGTGTGAGGGCCCGCATGCAGGGTGATGGCCCACGGGTGGCCCTGCTCAGGATGTGGGTGTGAGGGCCCACGTGCAGGGTGATGGCCCACGGGTGGCCCTGCTCAGGATGTGGGTGTGAGGGCCTGTATGCTCAGGATGTGGGTGTGAGGGCCTGTGTGCTCAGGATGTGTTTGTGAGGGCCCGTGTGCAGGGTGATGGACCATAGGTGGCCCTGCTAAGGCTGTGGGTGTGAGGGCCCGTGCGGAGGGTGATGGCCCATGGGTGACCCTGATAAGGATGTGGGTTTGAGGGCCCGTGCGCAGGGTGATGGCTCCTGGGTGGCCCTGCTAAGGATGTGGGTTTGAGAGCCCGTGCGCAGGGTGATGGCTCCTGGGTGGCCCTGCTAAGGATGTGGGTGTGAGGGCCTGTGTGGAGGTTGATGGCCCATGGGTGACCCTGATAAGGATGTGGGTTTGAGGGCCCGTGCGCGTGGTGATGGCTCCTGGGTGGCCCTGCTCACGATGTGGGTGTGAGGGCCTGGGTGCTCAGGATGTGAGGGCCTGTGTGCAGGGTGATGGCCCAGCTAAGGCTGTGGGTGTGAGGGCCTGTATGCTCGGGATGTGGGTGGAGGGCCTGTATGCTCGGGATGTGGGTGGAGGGCCTGTATGCTCGGGATGTGGGTGGAGGGCCTGTATGCTCGGGATGTGGGTGGAGGGCCTGTATGCTCGGGATGTGGGTGGAGGGCCTGTGTGCTCAGGATGCGTTTGTGAGGGCCCGTGTGCAGGGTGATGGACCATAGGTGGCCCTGCTAAGGCTGTGGGTGTGTGGGCCCGTGTGGAGGGTGATGGCCCATGGGTGACCCTGATAAGGATGTGGGTTTGAGGGCCCGTACGCAGGGTGATGGCTCATGGGTGGCCCTGCTAAGGATGTGGGTTTGAGGGCCCGTGCGCAGGGTGATGGCTCATGGGTGGCCCTGCTAAGGATGTGGGTTTGAGGGCCCGTGCGCAGGGTGATGGCTCATGGGTGGCCCTGCTAAGGCTGTGGGTGTGTGGGCCCGTGTGGAGGGTGATGGCCCATGGGTGACCCTGATAAGGATGTGGGTTTGAGGGCCCGTGCGCAGGGTGATGGCTCATGGGTGGCCCTGCTAAGGATGTGGGTTTGAGGGCCCGTGCGCAGGGTGATGGCTCATGGGTGGCCCTGCTAAGGATGTGGGTGTGAGGGCCTGTGTGGAGGTTGATGGCCCATGGGTGACCCTGATAAGGATGTGGGTTTGAGGGCCCGTGCGCAGGGTGATGGCTCCTGGGTGGCCCTGCTCACGATGTGGGTGTGAGGGCCTGGGTGCTCAGGATGTGAGGGCCTGTGTGCAGGGTGATGGCCCAGCTAAGGCTGTGGGTGTGAGGGCCTGTATGCTCGGGATGTGGGTGGAGGGCCTGTATGCTCGGGATGTGGGTGGAGGGCCTGTATGCTCGGGATGTGGGTGGAGGGCCTGTGTGCTCGGGATGTGGGTGGAGGGCCTGTGTGCTCAGGATGCGTTTGTGAGGGCCCGTGTGCAGGGTGATGGACCATAGGTGGCCCTGCTAAGGCTGTGGGTGTGTGGGCCCGTGTGGAGGGTGATGGCCCATGGGTGACCCTGATAAGGATGTGGGTTTGAGGGCCCGTACGCAGGGTGATGGCTCATGGGTGGCCCTGCTAAGGATGTGGGTTTGAGGGCCCGTGCGCAGGGTGATGGCTCATGGGTGGCCCTGCTAAGGATGTGGGTTTGAGGGCCCGTGCGCAGGGTGATGGCTCATGGGTGGCCCTGCTAAGGATGTGAGTGTCCATGCGCAGGGTGATGGCTCGTGCACGCCTATTCTCAGAGTGCGTTATGCAGTGTGAGGGCTCAGCCCGCACGCGCAGGGCGGCACAGAAGCGCGCGTGGCTGCCTGTCCATCCAGTCGCCAGGGGACGCTTTTGGCCCGCGGCCACAGTTCGCACTCTGCAGTTTGCTGCCCAGGCTCTTCCCTTTCAGGACTGGCGGCTATTTTTGGGTGAAAAAAAATAACAAGTGAGACGGTTGTGCTATGAGATCATGGATTGAAAGCCCAGGCCGGCCTGATTGTTCCTGGGTTATTGCTTGGGCCGTCAGCCCTTCCGGGCCTCCTCCCGTCCCCTTCTCTGCAGTCTCCTGTAATTTTATACGGCTGGATTTTTTCCTACTGTTATATTTTTTATGAAACCGCACAGCAGTGAGCTAAGTAATCCCAGCCAGTGTGGTACCCACAGGTCAGGGGCACGGCAGCCCCGCCACTTCGGGAGTATTCGTGTCTGTGCAGGCACGGCATCAGTGTGTCTGTGGCCCAGACACAGCACCAGGGCGTTTGTGGCCCAGACACAGCACCGGGACACCCGGGAGACGCACGCAGCACCAGTGTGCTTGTGACCCAGGCCTGGCATCGGCACACGGGAGGCGCGCATGGGGAACATACACAGCATCAGTGTGTCTATGGCCCAGACACAGCATCAGGGCTTCTGTAGGCCAGACACAGTATCAGGGCGCAAGGGAGATATACACATCGAGGCGTCTGTGGCCCAGACACTGCATCAGGGGACACACACACACACACAGCATCGATGTGTTTGTAACTCCGACCCTGCATCAGGGCACACGGGAGACATATTCAGCTTTGGGGTTATCTGTGGCCCAGACACAGTATCAGGGCACACAGGGGTGACATACAGAGCATCAGTGTTTTTGTAACCCAGGCCCGGCGTCAGGACACAAGAGGAGACACACAGCCTCTGTCTCTGTAGCACAGACCCCGCAGGGGGGTGCCTGGAAGACAGACCTCGCAGGGGGGTGCCTGGAAGACAGATCCCGCAAGGGGGCTCCTGCGGCCCAGACCCCGGGGAGGGGGGGGGGACTCCTGCGGCCCAGACCCCGCGGAGGGGGGGGGGGGACTCCTGCGGCCCGGACCCCGCGGGGGGGGGCTCCTGCGGCCCGGACCCCGCGGGGTGGTCCTGCGGCCCGGACCCCGCAAGGGGTGGGGGGCTCCTGCGGCCCGGACCCCGCGAGAGGGAGTGGGGGGCTCCTGCGGCCCAGACCCCGCGGGGGGCTCGGTGGCTCCTGCGGCCCAGACCCCGCGGCGGGTGGGGGTGGCTCCTGCGGCCCAGACCCCGCGGCGGGGGGGGTGGTGGCTCCTGCGGCCCAGACCCCGCGGGGGGGGGTGGGTGGCTCCTGCGGCCCAGACCCCGCGGGGGGGGGTGGGTGGCTCCTGCGGCCCAGACCCCGCGGGGGGGTGGGTGGCTCCTGCGGCCCAGACCCCGCGGGGGGGTTGGGTGGCGGCTCCGCTCCTGCGGCCCAGACCCCGCGGCGGAGGGGCGCCTGCGGCCTTGTGAGGACACCCAGAGGTCAGGAGCTGTTGTCCTGTCCAGTGGCGGCTCCTCCGCTAAGGCGGGGCAGCGTCCCCACTGCTTCTGAGCAGTGCAACAAAGGTAAAATATAGTCATAATAACAGGATGTTATTATAATTTTATTTTTCTCTACGGAGCCTGGTTGGTCGGCGTAGGGCTAGGCTTCTGTCACAGTGCAGGATGAGGAGTGGTATATGCACATTAAGTGCGCATGATGGTTTGGCCGGCTGTCTTGGGCCAGCCAAATAGTCATGCACACTTAGCATGTTCTCCACCGGGCTGTAATGCACAGCCTGGGTGGAGATCATGCACAGTCTCGCAGTCGCCGTCTGAGTGCCGAACCAGGGCGCTCAGACCAATCACGACGCTGCTGTCATAGTGACAGCAGCCTTGTGATTGGCTTAGGGGAGCCTGGGTACTTCCTGGTTCTGTGAGCGAGGAATAGCAGAAGACGACACCCATGCGGCGTGAACAGGTAAGTGACTTTTATCTTTTTTTCATCCGCCCCTGTTCCGCAGCAGCCGCCACTGGTCCTGTCATGGCTGCCGGGGAGAGGAAGGGGCGAAGCGCCTAGAGACCTGCGCCCCCAGAAGTGTCCTAACCTGTCCTTGCGCCTGGTGGGCTCCCACCTATCCAAGACCCAGGCCGCTTCTGAGTCTTTCAAACACTCTGCCCCTCAGCCCCTGCCTCGCTCAGGTTCTCCTAGAGGCGGGCGAGCCAACAAATAAACATGGAAAGCCGAACTGGAGCCGAGCTAAGGGGAGTCTCAGACTACAAGAACCAGTGCGTGAGCCCGTGCACATGGCATGGAAAGCTTGCAACAACTATCATGTTCGAATAGGATATGGTGCTTTTAAAATCCAAAAAGTGTATTTCTTTAGTACGCAGGCGCGTTTTACTGAAGTACACCAGATGATAACTCTGCATTGAGCAGTCGTTCTTGGAAACATTACTGCCCCTGCCATGGTGTCACAGCTCTGTGATGCTCCCACAGTTCCTCACCCACCCCTGGGCTGCATCTGGCTTGCATCGTTGAGTCCAAAGATGGCCTTTGGGCTTCGAAGGATCATCGATAGTTCGTGAGAGAGGGGCACAGGGCCCTACCCACAACTGCTATAGACTCAGTTTAGTGAAGCCCTTGCAGCCTGTGGAGAGAATTAACAAAAGACCCCGAGATCTGAGGGTCAGAGGGAGGGATGAATGGAATCAGTGGCCTGTGAGTCACAGTGGAACATGTGCACACGGCCCCCGTCACCTATACTGCCAAACCGTAAGGCATACAAAGTAACTGAGATCATGAATTGATTGAGGTGGCATGGTGGGCAAAATAACACAATGGGCTGGGATGCAGCACAGAGTTAAGTACCAGTGGCTGAGATTCATTCAAGCATTCCATCCATCACTTTTGTGTTTACTCCACTGCGATGCCATAGGTGCGGCGGGTATTCCCAGACAAGGGTCTGGTGCTCACTGTACCACTTGAACCAAGCTACACCCGACCAATCTGGGTGAAACCAGTCGAGGGTTGTTTGTGTTCTAGTTCATGGAGGACCTGGCCGGGCAGTTCGGGATGGACTGTTCTCCTAGGGGCAGGGTCAAGACTGATTTGCATTTGGCTGGGTCCAAATTGAGGTGTTGTGGTGTGCGAAAAATGATGGCTTGGGATGCGGCCCGAGTAATTACCGGTGGCTGAGATTCATTCAAGCATTCCATCCATCCCTTTTTTGTGTACTTTGATCCAGGGGTACACAGCAGACCCTCTGCTGCTGACGCTCGGGATGACTTCACCCCGAGGCCACCACTGCTGCCTTCCCAGCTGTCCTCTACTCCACCAGCAGTGAGTCCAACACCACCGGCTCCAACTCCAGCTCCCTTTGTATTCGATCACAGATCTAGGAGAGAGGCCCAAAGGCTCTTGGAGGAGAAGGTGTACCAACAGGGAACATCCTCTCCTATGGCCAAACACTCCATCAGCTCTTGGGTTCGGATTCAGATCCCCTCAATTTTTGTGAAACTTAGATGGACTGGAACAAGCCCCCCTTGATACAGTGGTTGCATTTACAGGCATTACTTCGGCCAGTGTCCTCGGTACCTTGCCTGAGGTGGCTATGGAGCTCCCTTCGGGGCCTCCCACTCTTAAAGTTGTGTCCTTTCCTGCTGTGATGAGAAAAGCAGTGGAGATACTAGAGTTACCACTTCCCTCTGACATCAGACCAAATGTGCTTATCGCAGTCCTCCTACCTTCAGCACCAACCTCTCAACCATATTTTAGGGTAATTTTTTTCGCTACTGGTAGTGTGTAAGACTCATCCTGCGGACATCAGTTTGAGCCAGCAAAACTCGGTAAACTCAGCTTCAAGACGGTCTCGTCTGCTCTTTCAATCGGCCCAACTTTTTCCACTTAAATTCGTACTCACATGGAAAGAGCTGGCTGTAAAAGTAAAGGGGGCTTATTCGCCTTTCTAATCATGTAAATGCCTTTAGTTGTTAACTTTCCTATTTTCACTGCGTCCTCTCACCCCCCCCACCCCCTGCCCCCCCACCCTCTGACAATGCCCTCGTCGGTTCTGTCATAGTGTAAGTCTATTACCCAGTGGTTGCATGGAGACCAGGGTGAGCTCGACGAGGTGACATCATAGGCAGGTTCCATCGTGTTATAGGCGATTGCCTCTGGAGCATCCGTCTATTGGTAGAACAAGGCTACAGGCGCTTGTCTAGGGAGCATCCGTTCATTGGTAGACCCAGGTTATAGGCGCTTGTCTAGGGATCATCCGTCTGTTGGTAGAACCAGGCTGTAGGCGCTTGTCTAGAGAGCATCCGTACACTGGTAGGACCAGGCTACGGGTGCTTGTCTAGGGACCATATGTCCATTGGTAGAACCAGGCTATATGCGCTTGTAGGGAGCATCCGTCTGTTGGTAGAACCAGGCTGTACGCGCCTCTCTCTGGATCATCCGTCTGTTGGTAGAACCAGGCTGTAGGCGCTTGTCTAGGGAGCATCTGTCCATTGGTAGATCCAGGCTACAGGCGCTTGTAGGGAGCATCCGTCCGTTGGTAGAAGCAGGTTACAGGCGCTTGTCTAGGGACCATCCGTCCGTTGGTAGAAGCAGGCTACAGGCGCTTGTCTACGAAGCCTCCGTCCATTGGTAGGACAAGGCTACAGGCGCTTGTCTAGGGAGCATCCGTCTATTGGTAGGACCAGGCTACTGGCGCTTGTCTAGGGATCATCCGTCCATTGGTAGGACCAGGCTACAGGCGCTTGTCTAGGGAGCATCCGTCTATTGGTAGAACCAGGCTGTAGGCGCTTGTCTAGGGAGCATACATCTATTGGTAGAACCAGGCTGTAGGCGCTTGTAGGGAGCATCCATCCATTGGTAGAAGCAGGCTATAGACGCATGTCTCTGTAGCATCTGTCCATTGGTAGAAGCAGGCTATAGGCGCATGTCTCTGTAGCATCTGTCCATTGGTAGAAGCAGGCTATAGGCGCATGTCTCTGTAGCATCTGTCTATTGATAGAACCAGTCTTCAGGCGCTTGTCTAGGGGGCATCTGTCTATTGGTAGAACTAGGCTGTAGGTGCTTGTCTAGGGTTCATCCGTCTGTTGGTAGAACCAGGCTAAAGGCGCTTGTAGGTAGCATCCGTCCATTGGAGGCACCAGGCTGTAGGTGCTTGTCCAGGGAGCATCTTTCCATTGGTAGAACCAGGTTGTAGGCGCTTGTCTAGGGAGCATCCGTCCATTGGTAGATCCAGGCTAAAGGGGCTTGTCTAGGGAGAATCCGTCCATTGGTAGATCCAGGCTGTAAGTGCTTGTCTAGGGACCATCCGTCCATTGGTAGATCCAGGCTGTAAGTGCTTGTCTAGGGAGCATCCGTCCATTGGTAGATCCAGGCTGTAAGTGCTTGTCTAGGGACCATCCGTCCATTGGTAGATCCAGGCTGTAAGTGCTTGTCTAGGGACCATCCGTCCATTGGTAGATCCAGGCTACAGGTGCTTGTCTAGGGACCATCCGTCCATTAGTAGAAATAGGTTCTAGGCGCTATACAAGGCCAGGCGAGTCTCGCGCAGGTGCTGCGGTGTCTGGATAAGTTGGGAAGGCAGACGCCTCAAACCAGTTGGTTGCAAATTCTCTTTCGCCCAATTTGAATTTTGTTTTCTGCTTTTTACTTTATTTTCATGTAGGCAACTCATGAATATGCTGAAATTTAAGGAAAAAGTGATGTAAAATAATGTTAAACTAGGGTGTTCTCGAGAAGAAACAGCAGAATATTCTTTCTACTGGAGTAATCGTGGCAACAAAAAAAAGCTCTTCCTGGAAAATGTTTAATAAAAACAATTATTATGCGGGAAATTCCGCCCGTTGCTGAAGTTCTGATAAATCCATAATCTTTGGGGATTTTGCTGATAGAATTATACTTTGCCTGCCCACTGCATACTGTGTTCCTCGTTTCTTGCTATAAAAACCCGTTTTTTTTTTTTCGCCCTCTGTTTTCAAAACCCTCTCTTCCCATTTCTCCAATTATTAACATCGCGTTTTTAATCGATGTATTTTGTGCATTATATATTTTCACTTTCGGTCTAGCCTGTTTCCATCTCTACTCTTGCCCCCTCTTTTCTTCCCTTGTTATCTCTAACTATCTTGTTCTCTTTTTCTCCCTTTCCGTACACTTTATATTCTCCCTAATTTCCCTTTTTCGCTTCCTTTCTCTGCTCTCTTGTCCTCGGTATCTCTTTGTCCCCCTCAGCTTTATTTCCTCAAATCGACCCTTTTTAGCCCCACCTTATTTCACTGGCGTTTTTTCCTATACGCTCTCAATTTTTTACCTTCATTTTCTTCTCACCCGTTCTTTTATTTTTTTTCTCTCATGTTTCTCCGTGCTCCTTCACATTCTATTTCTTTAACTTTTCTGTCTCCTCTTACCTTTCTCTAACCTTTCTTCTAATCTTGCCTACTTTCTTTGTTTCTTTATTTCTATCTAGCTTTTACCAACACCCATTTCTCTATTCTTCCCCGTTCTACTGAGTTTTCCATCTCTCCTTTTTATTTTATTAATCTGTCCTTTCTCTTCCCTCACCTAGTATTTGTCCTTCATTTTTACAAGTCTCCCCCTTTCATTTCTTTTCATTGTCCTGCTCACTTTACCTTTCTCTTTTCATTCCCCTGCTACCTTATCCCTTTGCTCTCCCCCTTTTTCTGTCCACTTGCTGTCCTTTTTCTTCTCTTCCTCATTCTGTCAGATACTTTATTTCGTCTTCATATTCTCATAGTTTCCTTCAACTTCTCCTCTCGTGCTCTTTTTCTCCCTCCTTCCTGTTTCTAGGTGCCTTTATCATCTCACCTTCCTTTTACGTTTTCGTGTCCCTCTTCCTGGTCACCATTTTCTCTTCCTTAACTCAGTTCCACTGTTTCTCTTTTCATAGTCTACCACTTCCTCTCCTTCTCTATCCCTCTTGTTTTAACCCTTTATCTCTTGGTATTCCTGGTCTTCCTTTCTTGTCTTCCATCCACTCACTTCACCTGATTGTGTCCTATTTTCCTTAAACTCTCTGCCCTTTCAAATTCCCTTTTACAATTTTCTCTTTACGTATTGCACCCCCTGTTTCTCTTTACACATCTTCCTTTTAATTTATTTTTCTCTGTTTCCCGGTGTCCTCTTTCATTCCTCGCTTTCTCTAGTAATTTTCCCTTTTTTTTTTTTTTTTTTTTTTTACTCCTTAGAACTTCCCGCATCCTTTCGTTTCTTCATTGCCGCCCCTTTTTCCTCACTCTTTTTCCTCACTCTTTTTTAATTTACGTATCTTGCTGAGTTTTCTCTCTCCCTATTATCCTGTGCTCTCCAACTCCCGTTCACTTCTACATTTTCTCTCTTACTCTTGGCTTCCCTGATCTTTTTTTTTGCTCCAGTGACCACTTTTTTAAATTATTTTTTTAATTACACTTTGTTCAGATTTGACAACAGTTCAAGGATTGAGCAGCGTACCTCTAGTAGTTTCATTGCATTTTCGTATTACATGTTCTTGCGCACCGTACACATACATTATTTATCTCGTTTTTCCTGTTCTTTGCCCTTCTCCACCACCCGCCACTTTTCCGTTTTCTCATCTTTCTCCCACTCTCTTCCTAAACTCCTCTTCCTTTTTTCTCTAATCTGACTTTTCTCCCTCAACATCCGCCTTTTTAGAAAAAAATCCTTTTTCATGGTTTTTTCTTTCCTCCATCTGCAGTGTCCCCCTTTCTCCCTCTATCTTAATTAGCCTAGTGTCTATTTTGTATCTTTTCCTACTCGTCCTTCTCGTTCCCTTACTTTTCCCAATCTCCCCTTTTTTTAATCACGTGCTCTTCGCACCCCATTTGCACCACTTGCTCTTCGCACCCCATTTTCGTTCTCGTTTTTCTTTCTTCCACTTTTCTTGCTCGCTTTCCCCTTAACTCTCTTTTCCCTACTGTTTTTTTTGTTTTTTTCTTGTCACCCACGTTATCGCTCTCGGTTTCATGGGATACTTTGCATGGCATAGTTTGAAAACTGAACTGCTTTTTGGCTTTTCTTTACCTTTACTTCCACCATCACCGCTCTTACCTGTTTAGTACTCCCCTCTGGTTTTGTATCTCACTTTTTTCCTTTTCCTCTCCCTTTTCTCGGCGCGCTACAGCTTTCTCGTTTCCTCCTTTTTCCTCCCCTTTCTTTTCTCCTCTTCTCTTTCCCTTCTTCTCTTTCCCTTGTTGTCTCTCCACTTACTGCTCTTTCTCCTTCATAATGTCCCTTTTATCCTTTCCTCCCCGCATCTCCGTCGGGCTCGCGTTTCCTAATAGCCACTCTCGTTCCCCTTCCCCCGCTCACTTTTCTCTCGCTTCCTTTTCTTACTCTCCCCTTACTCTTCCACGGACACTGTTCCTAGACATCTGCTCGCTTTAATTCCCTTTCCACAGTCCCCCTTTCTTCCCTTTTCCAGTTGCTACTTTCCACTCTTTGCGCTTTCCCTAATTCTCTATCTCTTCGTTTTTCTAGCGCTCTTCTCTCCTTTCCTCTTTTCTTACTCGTGCATCTTGTATCGTCCTTTTCACTCCCCTTTTCCGTGGTCTCTTACTCTCTTTTCCTTTCTCTCACATTTTCCCTTTTCATTTTCCTAGTCTGCTTTTTTTCTTCTCTTTCTCACACACTTGTCTGAACCGGTCTAATCACCTTCTCTTCGTCACTTCGCTTATTACTCCCCTTTTTTACTTCCCCGTTGTCTATCTCGGTTACACGGGAATGCTTTGGTACAGTTTTTTCGGTAGCGCATTGCAAAACGTAAGTGCTTCTAGGCTCTGCTTTCCTTTTGATCTGTCTTTCCTTTTTTTGCTCCTTGTTTTCTTGCTCCTTTTTTGTCTTTCGTTTTTATGTTCTCCCGCTTCACTCTCTCCCCCCTTCCATGGTTCCACCACCTTCCTCCGAGTTGTCTTTTGTTTCCGCCTCCGTTTTCTCTTCTCCCTCGTCATGATCTCTCCTGGCTCCTCTCCCCGCTTCACCTTCTGCCCATTTCTCCCCCTGATCTCTGCGTCTGGCTTTCCCTTTCCTCTCCCCGTCCCTCGGGGGGAGCTCAGTACGACTTGTTGCTTCCCTTTCCTGCCACAATGAGTCTTCCACATGTTGTGGTTAATGAAGATGCGTTGTGAGCCTGGCCGATGACACTTCAAGAGGGCTCGCTCCCTTCCTCCCCTGCCCCTCCTGGAGGGGAGACCTACCTAGTGCGTCGTGTGCTGCTGACTAAGGCACCAGAAAAACAGGTTCTGCTCCGGCTGACCCTCTTCACCGAAATGTGTGATATTCGGCAAATCACTTTGTTTGACGGCCTCAGTTTAAGCGCGTTAGTGGATTCAGATAGGTCTGTGTACTATGTTTTATTTATTCATTCAGCACAGATCCTCCATAGTTTAATGTATTGGTATAAGCTGCAATAGCGCTTTAAACTGAAGAGTTGTACAAACATTAGTGAACTGGCGCAAACACAATGTAAAGCTTCCAAAGTACAGCAAGTGTGAGAAAGAAAGGTGTTAGACCTGTCAGCCCTAGGGTGGTCTTACCCCGTTTTTTTTGCTCTTGCGCCTCATTTTTGCCACTACACTTTTGTTGGACCTAGGTCTCTGGGCGCCTTACCACTGCCAAACAGTGCTGAGGTGCAGGTGCTCTCTCCTAATAAGATGGCTGCCACAGGCCCCTGCTACTGCGGAGTGGCCTTTGCATACACATACTAGTAGTCAGGATCAGGCTGGGACATAATGATACAGTATCCATGCCGTCCCCGCCTCTGAGCCTCATAGCCAGACATGAGGGAAGCTTCTAGAACCTTCCAGCCCAGGGAGGAGTTATGCTTTGCCGCCTTTCAGGAGGGTCACCTGACCTAGGGGTATAAGAGGTTTGGAGGGAATCCTAGCTAGTTAGTTGGGGCACCACTGATCCTGGGGGAACCTCTGCCGGAGTACAGGCTGTTGGGCCTAGGGGGGAGACCTACACTACTGGCACTGACTGGGCCTAGGCACTGCTTTGCTAAGCTAGATGAGGAACACCTTCCACCTTACTGACCTTGCCCAGCGTGAGGGGACCCAGGGAACCACCTTCAGTGTGTCTGCAAGGCACCAACCTGCCTCTTATGCCACCAGCTCATTCCCTTTCCCCTCATCAAGCAACCTATCTTCAAGTAACCCCCTCTGCTTGCTGTAACTAAAGAAACCTATTCGTCACCGTCCCTGCCAAGCTGTAACTACCTGCGCTGGGACAGGAGCGCAAAGGACCCTGTGAACGCTGATGCTGGTGGGGGATCACCAGGTAAAGCGCGGTGCCACTAAGCGCTAGACCTCCGCCCCGTGAGTCCTACTGCCAACGCTGTGTGCCACCCTGCGTGTCCTTCCCAAGTGCTGCTGATCCTGCTGGAGCGCTGTGTATGGGACGCGCTCCAGCGCTGAAAACACCCCCAGTGGCCCCAAGCGCTGTGTGCCCCCTCGCGCTGCCTGATCAGAAGTTGGGCCCATCCAGTCACCGCCGCGGCCCCTGTGCACTGAGAGGCCGCCTGCTGTGCATTGCACTCACCAAGATCACCGCCGCGCGCCCGGGGGCGCTGAAGATAGAAGAAGCGCTGCTGCGTGCCGAAGATTCCCCCCGCGGCCCTGCCGAAGCCGCGCTAGGCCCAGGAGCGTGAGGAGAAGGCGTCGCTAGGCCACCGGGGCGCTGACCGCGTCATCGGCCGCGCCTCCGAAAGGCCACGCAAGGATTGGCTGCCAGCTCGAGGCTGAGAGAGTAGCCGGAAGCCTGCGGCCGAGTATATTCCCTCGCATCGGGGGCCGGAGAGGAGCGTTACCGGCCCCCGCCTTTCCCTTGAGGACAGGGCCTTCCTGGAGAGGCCTCGTGGATCCGCCTCCCCCGTCCCGGTTCCCGCAGGTAATTGGAGCGGGCCCGGTCGGGGAGGAGGCTTAGAGGCGCTGCAGACTTCCCGCCAGTCGGGCCAGACACCAGGTGAGCCCGTAAGCCCGTCTAAGCGGCGCTACTTCCATTTGCCCCACACCCGAAGGAACTGGGTGGGACCACAGCCAATTCCCCTACCGTGGGACTGCCTCTGTTACGCTGGAGGCCGGGCCCGGATTTAGCAACTGGGCCTGGTCTGATCACCCCTCACGGCCCCCTGGCCATTAAAACCTGTTACGGAGAGGAGGCCTGGGAGGTGTGACACGAAGGCGTCGTCACTGAGCCTTGATACTGCTCTTTTGAAACGTAATAAGGTAAAGCATGTATTCAGGCCTGACAACCGGCCCATAGGTGTAGAAGGTTCCTGATAAATGTGAATGTCTTATGCTCTGCCTTGATTAGAAGGTACCTGGTAGAGACCCTTACGTGATAATGCTTCATGTTAATGCTGAGGTTTCTCCTGCAATGCAAGTCAGTGATATTATCTCAATGTGTCTCAATTGACGTGGTACTTACCTTAAGACACCCACTGTACTGAATGTGTTTGTGCCTAGATTGTTACAGGCCCTACTTCGCCTACAATGTTGAATGAAGGTCCACATTTAATCGGCTATTAATGAAATGAGCCTGAATGTACTAGGCCTGTGTTTTGATCTACAATCTATGACCTCTTCCGTGTTGCTTATGTTCTAGGAGGTATTTACTCCGGCCTATTAGCGGCCCACAGTTTTACTGTTCTAATGTGCTTGAAGGAATTCATGCACTGGTTCTAAGAGACGTAATGAATTGAACGTCGCCCTGATATTACCTGCCTCTTCTGATGCTGAATTGATTTAGATAAAGAATCTTGTTTTTACCTAAAAGCCTGGTGTGGTGTCACTTTATTGCGTGCGCATTACTGAGTCAGTGTGAGTGGGTGCTGCACAACCGCTTTACACATTGCCTTCGGGTGCCTTCCTGCCTCGCGCCAAGCTACCGTGCCGGAATCGGTGACCCCGGTTCTAACAAAAGGAGAGAAACATGAGGAGAGAAACGTATGTGGCCAGAAATAAAGTACCTACAAAAGTGTCAGTCAGGCCGTTCATAGACTCGCTGTCTGCGATGAAGAGGGGTTTGAAAGAAGGCTGAGATGCCAACTCCAGTGGCCTCGGGTCAGAAGCCTGCACAGCCAGCCCTTGACCCCTAGGGGCAGGTGCAATCCAGTCCGGGCATCCTGGCAGCAAGGAAAGCCAGAGGTCCCAGCCAGTCCAGGGCTGCTCTCCATGGACATCCAAGATGGCCAGTGAGGGCTCACGTGGACCGACAGGCAGCTTGGAACCAGAGACGCCTGGTGGGACCAGGCTCCACTAACCAAGCAGCACCCCTGTGTCCTCCCACACCCCATGGCTCCCTAGGGCCAGGCCCTATGGCAGATCCCCTGCCGTACACCGCCGAAGCCTGTGTGCAGCGTGGGGTTGGCTCTATGCGGGTGGTTGGCCACAGGTCGGGCCCTGTGGCCAGCCCCTGACGTATACGACAGAAGGCCCTGCGCAGTGAGGGGTTGGTTACCGTTACGGGGGTTGGCCGCAGAGCCTGGCCTCAGGCCAGGCCATGTGACCAACCCTTGGCTGTGCGCAGCGTGGAGTTGGCTGTATGGGGGGGGAGGGGGGTGTTAGATGCAGGCCCTGCAGCCTTCGACCTTGCACAGCAGTGGCTTGCAGTTATGTATGGCAATTACATATTCGTTTACACACAAAAAAGAGAAATTCACTGAAAAAAAACAAAGGTAAAAGTAACGTTATAGTTAGGTGAATTTTTCAGTGACATTAACTTTTTTAACTATAAAAAACACGACAGAAATTCACCAGTTCTAGTTAGCAACACTAACTATAAATTGTGCCCGCCATGCACTGCTTATGACTACACCTATGACATCACTCGACATGTTCTGACCTCACTCATGACATCTTAAATGACATAATTCATGACCTCACTGCCTCATCCAATCGTCTTTTGTACACATTGCTCTATAAACAGGTATACAATTAGAGCTATTAAAGTAAGTGCCAAATTACTCAGAATAATATGAAGCGTCTTTACTGCCTTCATACATACAACCCCCGTAGGTAAAACAGGCTTGTGGTATTTGCAACATTGACCATATACCATACACCTTATGGGTAGCCCAGTTCATGTTGACTATAAACCACAGATGAAAGGGTAACCTGTCCTGCACATGGTGTTCAACGTGTATACAACTCTTCAGGGAAAGCCAAGTTTCTCCAGATAATGAAGCCGTGTTATTTAACGAATTCCCTACTGCCTACACTCTTTACCTGTATCAAAATCCTGACATTCACTGAACCTACATTGTGAAACGAAGTGGAAAAGTGGGTACTGTAAACAGTGTTTACTCTATGAAGTGTTTATTCCGTCTTCACAGACCGTGAAACTTCCGTGAGAAATACACCTTAGTGTACACTCTATGCAAATCTTGTCCAAAGAGCGACTATTCACGTAAAAAAACCTTGGTCTGAAGGTGCTAAAGATTATACATCCTGCAGCCTTCATACTATGGAGAAAACTTAAAAGATAGACCATCTTCCGAAGCAAAAGAAGCACATGTACATAGGTTGGTGCCTGGTGCGTAGAGCCTTCTATGTTAACTAGAAATTGTCATACTGGGACAATTCTGTCTAATAACTCAAGGCTGCTTACAATCCTTAGTATTTAGTAAGTAGAGTCTTTGCCCTGCAGGAAACTTTGTCTGTAGTACCAAAAAACTTGTGCCGAACCTAATGGACACACTTTGTTAACTGTCACCTGCACGCAGGGTTACTTTTCAATGCAAAGATTTATAACATGTTCAATACCTCTACACACCTATGATGCATTAGAAGCACATGTGTTTTCCATTAGTTGGACCCAGACTGTACAAAATTGGGTAGAAAGTTCATATGGTATTTACCCGCCACTATTTAAACTGTAAAGCAAGCTAGTACACTAATTGGATGATGTCATCAATGATTTAATGTGAGATGTCATAGAACATGTCACAAGTGATGTCATGTGGGAGGTCATAAGCAATGCATGGTGGGGTGCAAGTTATAGTTGGCTTTAACTATAACTGGTGAGATTGTGTTTTTTTAAAGTTCAAAACGTTAATATTTTCGCTGACCAATTCACCTAACTATAACATTAATTTAACCTTTGTTTTTTTCAGTGAGTAATGTTAATTAGTGCATCATATATTACAAATTGGAGTTTGCCCCAATAAATTTATAATTATGAACTAGAGTTTGCCCCAAAAAATATGTAATTTCTAACATTTTGGGAAATGCAAAGTGACTAGTATGTTAAAAAAATATATATACACGTATAATTAAATAGGCACGTTTGAAGGATCTCACTTGAAAAGCTGTACTGTGATGAATTAAAAGAAAATATTTGCAAGCATAGGCAAAAAAAATAAAACATGCCGCCACCTAAGTGCCAACCGTATGCTTCCATAGAGATTACAGTAAATCGTTGTTTTTAATATAACAGTTCAGGTGGTTCCAAGCACACAAGTGTACACAGAACATGTATAGATACACGTTTAATGCACATCAGAGGAAAATTATTCTTATTGTTGCAAATATAATGGACTATTGGCTTGGAATTACTAAAAACAGTTTAGAAACGGAAAGATGACTAAAAAAAGAAGGATAAATAATAGAAAGAAAAAGGTATTTGCAAACGAAAGTATTGGCCAGCCGCTGGAGTGCAGGTCTGTTTTGGCGGATGTGCCTGTGATGACGGATAATAGCGCCACGCCCACTCCCAGAGAGGGGCGGCTTACAGAGCTGACCGACCCCATGCTGTACCCTGTGGTGGGTGCAAAGAAAGTGAGAACTAGAGCAGTGGCTGAAGAGGGCTGACCCAAGGCCCCTCTGTGCATGTGCACATGTGTGTCTTTTTATTGGTGCCCCTTCGGATTACATGAGACTGACTGGCTGGCTGGCGAGGTGAGCACTTTGTATGGACAGTATCTGCAAGCCCATGAGACCGAATCCCCTCACAAACGCCTGCTGTACCGTGGATACACGAGAAGTTTACTCCAAAATACTGTGCCTGGAGGGGTGTAAGGTCTAATTGTTCTCTTCGGTACAGCTAGCACCTCCTAATCCTGAGCATAAGGACTTTGGTGACGAATGACTCTTTGTTACTATGCCTGCTTGGGTGGGTAGCATATTAACTACTTCTAGTATGTCTGCTGTATGTATTTAACTAACCACTGGCTTTGTTAATGTTTAGTTTTCTTCAAAATAATTAATTATAGGTTCATACACATGTTTATTAAAATCGTAGTTTTAGGCAGATATTCAACGTATGAAGGTTTATGAATCATTTGGCCTCCGCGCTTGCCAAGCTTTACGTCTCATGACCGAGAGCGTACTTTACGTCATCCGCAGGAATCCTGTATTATGTATCAATTGATAGATTGATTTGTTATTGTATTTTCGTTTTTATTCTTTTATGGCATATCAAGGCCTGATAAAGATTTTTTTTTTTAACTTTGAACTAGTTCTATGCTGAAATATTCTGATAAAAATAGAGATTTAAGGTGTCGGTTTTGTAAATGCAGTCCATGTATAGGAGCAGCTTTTGACTAAACAGTGAAGTACCCAGGGTTCCAGATCTGGTGTTTGCATATTTTATGCCGCACTCTAAGTTTGCAAATACACATTCAGGGTTTACGTGGCCTACTTCCACTTTCAGTTCTGGCCTTTCATGTAGGTGGACGTGTCTGCTCCCCAGCCATGCATGCATGCCCTGATGACGTTTTCATAGCACAAACCTGGCTGCGGAGTACTGTATGTTGTCGCCCGGAGAGGACACTGGTTGGAATGGGAAGGAACAGACCTGGCACAGTCTCCTTGGCCTCAGACCTCGATCCGTAGTCTTCTGGAATAGGCTCCGAGACAAGGGGCCCATGCATACAGTCCGCGTCTGGGACACGTCCACAGCACTGAGTCCTTCACTCCTCAGGCATGGAGTGAAAGACCCTTAGCCTCTGGCCCTTCCCATCAGGCAGGATGATTCTAAAAGCGAAGCTATGTTTATTAACCAAAAGCGAGCATCAAACCTCCTGGGATGGAAGCAGGCGGAAAGCCAAGGTGATGCGGAGAACTGTCCCAGGTTTGGCTGTGTCTCCTGGCTAGAGGATGCAGCACTAGGAGTCGCAGGATGGAAGATGGCCTCCAGGAGGCAAGCTGAAGAGGAAGACAGATGTGGGTTTAGAAGGAAGATGAAATGTTTCCTGTGTCTTGGCTTTTTGTCTTTCGTAATTACTTAGACAGCATGCAAGTGATGAATGCTGAAACCTCGATAATTACTGTGGATCATTCCAGTCCATTGTTTTTTTAGCTCCTTTGCTTTTACAAACCATGACCAGCCTTGGCCCCTTTCAACAGGGACTGCCCATGTCGAACTGCTAGACCACATTCCGTCTACACAGGACAACAACCTCCGATATGATGTTGAGCTAAAAACAAAGGAATGGAATGTCTGTAGTTCAGACTGATTCAAGCGTTTTTGCTTGTCACATTTGTGCATTTTAGGTTTCTTTGGCTATTCCACAATCCAAGGCGTGTGGTGTGTTGAGCCCTTGCATAGGTTCAAGGTGCCATGACGGAATTCTCCCTGCGTCTGTTTCTAAAAAGTGATCCCTCTTCCATGGTTCTTCCTCCACCCTCACCAGGGGTAGGAAGACTGCTTCTGTGATGGGGATAGGATGCTTGCTTAGGTCTCTCCTCTTTATTTCTTCTTTTCTTGGCAGTTTCCTTTTTCCTTCTGGTACAGGTGCTGGTCCTGTATGGGCTTGAGGGGTGGGATTCTGACTGCTGCTCCCCTTCTGTATCTCGTTGGTGGATGAGTTGAGCAGTGATCTGAGGGGTATGCAAGAGGGCATGAGGGCTTGGATGACTGCGTATAAAGGAGAGCAGTGATGCCTGTGCGAGTCGGGGAGGCCAGTGATATTTGTGGATGTCGTGGAGGGCATTGACGATTGTGGGTACTCAGGAGAGTAGTGGGGAGGGCAATGATGTGGCTATCTGGGAGGGCAGTGATGGTTGATGGTATCCGGGAGGGCAGTGATGATTGTAGATATCGGGCAGGGTAGTGATACTTGTGGATATGAGGGAGGACAGTAACGACTGGTTAGTTTGAAGAGCAGTGATAATTTTGGGTATCATGGAGGACCGTGATATTGTGGCTAATAAAGAGGGCAGTGATGATTGTGGACAATCAAGAGGACCCTGATTGTGAGTATCGGGGGAGGGGTTCTGAGGTGGGTATCGGGGGAGGGGCTCTGAGGTGGATATCGGGGGAAGGTCTCTGAGGTGGATATCGGGGGAAGGTCTCTGAGGTGGATATCGGGGGAGGGTCTCTGTGGTGGATATCGGGGGAGGGTCTCTGTGGTGGATATCGGGGAGGGTCTCTGTGGTGGATATCGGGGGAGGGTCTCTGAGGTGGAGGGTCTCTGAGGTGGATATCGGGGGAGGGGGCCCTGATGTGGATATATCGGGGAAGGGCATTGTTGTGTGTGCATATATTGTGGAGGGCATTGATGGTTTTTTAGGTCTCGCCTGAGCCAGCGCATGTGCTGCTCTGCGAGACATTTAGTAAGTGGGGTTTTGAAAGTGCTACCACACGCTTTTGCTGGCCTAGCGCTTGCGGTTACGCGCGCGTGCAGCCGCCAGCTTTCAGCGCCCGAGGCGCCATCTGGAGCGCAATAACTTTCACCTCTGCTGCGCGCGCACCACTCGCGTGCTTGCAGTGCGCGCTTGTTAAGGAGTTAAAAGGAGAAACGGTATAACCAATTAAAATGTACCGCTACATGCATGGTTGCACCCACTCCACTCTGCTTGCAGCCGGGCATTGCTCTTCGCCGTTCTCTCTTTGGTTTATGAACCATGCTTCTCGGAATCTACATTTTTCAATTGGATTTACGCGACTGATCATGTTGTGAATTTAATGTTCACAACGAATCCTGCGTTTTTCTGCGACACTGCACTCCAAGACACATACGGACGGACTGGCTAGTAGACTTTATTTTGGATCCCAGAATCATAGGCGGTATGGGTAGATGCCATCCTTCCTTGAGGGGGCGTGAGTTGCGGTCCCTGCCACCCTGCTATATACCCCGCTAAGCGTAGAGTAGTACAATCGATGATTTAACGTATTTTCTCAGTGTTGTAGTCTGTTTTTTTAAACTAGGGCGTTCTCTGGCATCGAAAGAAGGCTGAGCATATCTCTCTCCACTTTCAGCCCCCTCATCATGTCACACATTGGTGCGTACCAGAGCGTGAGTGCCTCCTCCCATGTCGGTTCTCACTTCAGCCCCCCTGCCTCAGAGCACACGTAACTTGTTTTTTTTTGTTACCATCCCGCTATAACTTTGAAATACGCTCTAACTTTGCAATACGCTCATCTCCATTCCCCCCTCCTCACCCACATCAGGGACGGCCACGAAGCGGGCGCATCTACTTAGCCGCTCAGACATCCTCTCCTCGCTTCAACCCCCCCAACTCGGAGCACACGTAACTTGTTTTATTTTACCATCCCGCTATAACTTTGAAATACGCTCTAACTTTGCAATACGCTCATCTCCATTCCCACCCTCCTCGCCCACATCAGGGACGCTCGGACATCCTCTCCTCGCTTTAGCCCCCCAACTCTGAGCACATGTAACTTGTTTTATTTTAGCATCACGCTATAACTTTGAAGTACGCTCTAACTTTGAAATACGCTCATCTCCATTCCCCCCTCCTCACCCACATCAGGGACGCCCACGAAGCGGGCGCGCTTTTAATTAAAGAAATCTACTTGGACGCTTCCTCCTTTGCACTCCCTCCCCCATCTATGCCTTTCGTGCGTTTTTTTTTTTTTTTAACCGGACACATTGTCTGCTCCATTTCCCCCCTCCTCACCCACATCGGGGACGGCCACGAAGCAGGCGCATCTACTTAGCCGCTCGGACATTCTCTCCTCGTTTCAGAACCCCCAACACGGAGCACACGTAACTTTTATTTTTTTTACCATCACGCTATAACTTTGAAATACGCTCTAACACAGCTCTAAACGCCCACCCAGACAGGATCTTTTACTGGCAGGTTTACACGCTCTTCTTTAAAGGACAGTAAGCAGCTTTGAGCCCATTTCGTATAATAAATATGCCTCAAGCCATTTCCCCCACTGCGAGGACGCCACACTTCATAGTTCAGGAAGCGGGCGCTCTGTTAATTAAACAAGGAATCGGCGGACGTTTCCGACATTGTTCCCCTTCCTACCCCATTCATGCTCTTTGTGTGGCTTTTACACGGAGGAGTTTTGCATACCACAGGGTCGGATTGGATTGGGATAAAAAATTAGCCTGGCGTCCTAAAAAAGTGGCTCACATTTGGGATTATGCCTTTTCGCAAAACGCTGTTTTAGTGCTTTAAATATTATGGAAAAAATGGCAGGTTCTCTAAAATAAACATGTTTATTGAATTTCACTACAATTTAAAAAAAATGCAAATATTACTAGGACACTTTGTATACATGGTGTGCCCATCTCGAGCCTGTGGTCGTAGGTTAAAGTCGCATTTGTAGAACTGTGCGTGTACCTTAGGTTGCAAAGTTCTTACAAGATGAGGCCTCAAAGAGCAGCGTTCTCCTCTGTGCTTTCACAGTTCTCTCGGGTTCAAGTTCTGCTGGAACAGCCCTGCCTAATGAACAGGTCTGGCTCCGAACTCGGACAGAGGAACTATCTATCCCACAAGACCGTTCACGCTCTGACCTCTAAGATAAATGCTTCATTTCTAACTTCATAGGTTAATAAAGACGCTATAGTGTGAGGGAGGCAGGTGTCAAAAGGGTCCCCGTTTGACCCAGGGCCTTTGCATAGGTGGGCACTATCTACTTGAGTGAAATATTAGGGGTAGTTCGCCATGTTTTTCTGATGGGTGGGGTACATCAGTTTAAGCGATGCCACTGTCTTCGTTTAAACATCGCTCTGTGTTGTGCCATGGGCGTCATAAGAAGGAGCAAACAGGCAATGCTATCTTCACACTAGTGCTGGGTTTGGAGTCTGCTTCATTTCATTAGTTTGCACCGGATGCCTGTGTCCTTAGTTGCGTGTGATGTATGTCGAAATCAACAACCACCACTAGCTAAACAACACCAACACAGTGCCACCAATAACGCAACACTACCAACACAAACTATCAACACAACTACATCCATATGCCTCGTACTACTCTCATCCACACTCTCAAACATTCTACCACACACTGCTCTTCTCCGCAACACATTGTCTGCTCCATTCCTCCCTCCTCACCCACATCAGGGACGGCCACGAAGCAGGCGCATCTACTTAGCCACCCCGACAGCCATTCCTGCTTCAGCCCCCACCCCTCGCCTCGGAGCACACGTCCGCTCAGGGAGCCTCTCCTCACTTCAGCCCCGCCTCGGAGCACACGTAACTTGTTTTTGTTTCCATCGCGCTATAACTTTGAAATACGCTCAAATCTTGCGCTGGCCTACCCCTTCTGAACTGGATGGAAGCAGCACCTGACCGTGATGGCCTGATTAAGCAGCTCGCCAGCGCAACAGAACTGTTTTATACCTAACGCATTCTAATATGGAATTCTACTGTTACTGCTCTCTAGTACATTGGTATATCATACATTTTTCGAGCTTCACCTTGCACGACTCAGTGACTCATGGCAGCACCTTCCCACGAGGCCCTCTCACTTTCAAAGAACACTAGTGACTTTGAGGGTGTGCATGGAAGTTGTGACCAGCTTGTCCCTTCAGCCCCACCCCATCTCCTGAGCCAGTCATGACGCTGCTCCCTTGCTGTTTGTTAGTAAACTGCATGAGAGCAGCGCCATGATTGACTCAGTCAGGCACTGCCAACGCTCCTTAGGAGACCTGGGGTCTGTGACTGTAATCCCCTGGGCTCCTAACATTGCTGCAGCGGCCAGGGTTCAAGTGCGCATGTCGGGCTGGTCACAGCAAGGCACCGGTACGACCCTGCGTGCACACTTCACCCCAGGCCCACCTGAACATGTGTCAAACATTTAATTCAAGCTCCAAGGTCCCTCTACCTACGCCCCCTCGCCTCGCCTCACTCATGCAAATTGCAAAAAGTAAGCAAGGCAAAAATCTGCCCGGCCCAGGCCATGCCGAAATAAAAGCAGTGCACTCAGCGTTGGCACTGCAGCTTAAACATTTGATATGGGGCCCGGCCGGCCGGGGGCAACAAAACAAACAGGGGGACAACTCTCCCACACCCAAATAAAGAAACCGCCACTGGACAACTGAGAGCCCTGTGTTAGCCACTGTAGATGACTTTTCCTCAGTTGACGACCCCCTAACAAGGATTAGAACATATGGCCTATATGATGACATCTGTAACAGTCGATTTAACTCAGAGAGAATTCTCAAGAGAGAGGAGCGGGCAATGAATGAAGGGAATGGGTTTGTAGAGCTGCAGAAGAGGAGAAAGTTAACAGCAACATCAAATGAAAGTGAAAACATGATGGTAAGGAGATCAGATCAAGAAACCAGCATTGGCATAGCCAATAGGTCTCGCCTTTGGGACCTTATAAGTGTTTAGCCATGCAACAGTTGTTGTTCCACCAAGGATATTGTGCTGCATAACTAAATACTTAAGGTCCCAAAAGCGAGACCTATTGGCTATGCCAATGCTTGTCTATCAGGTAGGGCATTGATGTTTTTAGGTCTCGCCTGAGCCAGCGCATGCGCTGCTCTGCGAGACATTTAGTAAGGGGGCTTTTAAAAGTGCTACCAAACGCTTTTCCTGGCCTCAAGCTTGCGGTTACGCGCGCGTGCACCCGCCATCTGGCTTTCTGTAATGGCTCATTAATTCCATGCTCCTCCACCCCCTTGCTGTCTGCTCTCACTACCCCCTTCCTTCTCCCCCTCCCTGCTCACTTTCACGGCGCACAACCGCCATCTGGCTTTCCTCGCGGCACCCTTCCGTCATGTTCTTTTTTTTTTTTATCCCCCCCCTCCCGCTTTGCACTTTCGCGGCCGCGTCACTTTCACGGTCGCGCGGCTCTCACTGTCTGTGTGCTCTGAGCGCTTGACAGGATATGCTTTCGTTATTGGTCATTGTACATCTTAGTACATCTAGAGCGCTTCTGACCTGTAAGATCACCACGACCTTGATGCTCACACCGTTACCGCTGTCTAGATTGTTCAAACTACGCCATTGTTGTGCTGTATATTTTTAGTATTTCAGAGTCGGGTGACTACTGCAAACTGGTTGTAATGCTGCATTTTACGTCCACATTAAAAGCCAAAACAATCCAAGCCTACTAGCGAACGCATACATGACTATTGGTGTTGCACATGTTTATAAATAATCACACCAACACTGGCAATACACTCAGACTGGGAGCTCTAGGCACGGGCCGAACAGAATTTAGTAACGTGCCACATCACTATGCATGTGCCGCTCAATGATAGGGGTTTATATGTAACTTGGGCCCCTCCGAACCTTTCAGTGCTGTGCATGCGCATCACTATAATAACCACAACCGTGAAGACAGCCAACAGTCCCACCTCACATTCCAGACCACTTCCCCACTCTGAAGACCTACACAACAGACCTCATGCTATTCTGACAGTTCTTCGAGCCAATCTATGGAAAAACACACTCAATTTTTTAGGGTGGCGATTACAGCCTATCCCCTCTTGTCTGCTGGGTGCAATTTGCCAGCCTTCTTGCCTTCCTCATTGTTTCCTTGCTAACTTCATCATTTGACAATCTTTTCTTCATCTCCTAAACGAGGCATACAGATTGTTTCTGCCCATTTGGCCTCGGCTAATACAAACACTGACAGCTCAAATACAGCTGATGGCTCGCTGCCTCACAGGAGAGCGTCCTTGCCCTCTGCACCAACCATTGCCTGCTAAAGGGAAGGATTAGCGGTGACTTCACACAGAGTATCTTTATAAGGAAAAATGTTCAAGTTTTGGTCAAGTACATGACGCACATTGATATCCGGGCTAACATTCGAGCACCATATCTTTGTACTCTAAATAAACATCAGCCAGCTCTTCCCATCAGATTCCTATCACCTGCTTCTGTTGAAAGGTATCCTTGTGATCTCACTCGCTCATTGGAACAAAATGTTTAATTTCTCCTTATTTATATTAAGCAGGGGCAGGCGCCTGCTAATCATTATTGTTTTGCAACTCTTTAAAAGCACTTTCTATTTCTGTACTCTCTGCTTGCCTGAAAGAAACCCTGCCTGTCCGAGCGTCACCTTCCCAGGCCACGCCTCTGACAGCTGATTTGATAAGGGTTCCCCAGACATGATGACGCAGTCGTTCACACTTGAACTTATTCCACACATCTTTGCAATAGCATCCGCGCGCACAAGATGCCTGTGTTTCTGTCGGCCACAAAGAATTTAAGAGCAACAAAAGAAGGCAGGACAACGTTTCTGATGTTTTTGTTACACATTGCTCCTACCTTCCTCCATTGTGCTGTATGGAGGTCATCTCTTTATTTGGCAAACTGTCATTTTCTTCTCTACCAACCAAACCCGCCCTGCTGCTTTGGAGGGAATGATAGCGCTTGCATGTATTGTGCCTGTTAAAGTCTGGCTTTGAGCAGCTGTCACATGTTCAATATACTTAGGAGTGCATTCAGCCAGCTCTCTTCAACCAGTCACCTGTTATTGTGTCATTCACATTTCGGTATGCCACTGCAGATTAAAGCATGTCCAATGGGTCAGCCCACTTCAACTATTGGCTAACTTCACAGCGATTAACTCCATTTTGCCCTTCTACAAAGTAAAAAATAAAGACAAAGCAGAAGGAAAATTATTATAACTTTTCAACATGCTGCACAGCACCCATTCTGCCATACAATATACCTTAAAAACATTAGCAAAGCCAATCCTCTGGCTAAACACTTAGAGGGTCCTAAAAGCGAGACCTATTGGCTATGCCAATGCTTGTTCTATCTGGGAGGGCATTGATGTGTGTATATATGTTGTACTAGTCTCAAACAGTACAGCCTTTGCCAAAAGATTCTTGTAACCTCCCTTTGTACCCCCTCCCTTCCCACCCTCTTCCGTGTCATTATGCCAGCGCTACATCTCTTCACGATTCGAGTATGCTGCCCATCTCGTATCAAATCATGTCTTGTCTTGTTAGTAATCGTCTCTACCCTGTCATCTGTGGGGTGTTGCTAGCAGTAGAATCTGGATGCGGGGGTGTCGTGGGTGGCTGTGCGTCCCCCATATCCCTTAACATTGTCTCCCAGGCTCGTAAATCATCCTCCTCTTTTTCATCGCGCCTAAGCGGTTTCATTCGGACTGCCGCTGCCCATTCACAGACATCCCTTACCCACAACATTGTCCTCGGCGGAGTGTGGCTCATCCACGAAATGGCTATTCGGCGTTTTGCAAGTACAAGTCCAAGCATCAGAAATTATCTACTGAGTTTTTTATTCTTGGTGTTTGGTAATAGACCAAACCGCACCGTACGGATCTCGTTGGGAACCTCCCACCCCGTGGCTTCTTTCAGCTTGGTTAAAATTTCAGTCAAGGGGCCAGAACTGAGCAGGACCAGACCATATGTACGAAGTCTGCATCTACTTCATTATAGCGGGGTCAATGCCCTGAGTGATTTGGGTAAATTCTACTCAGTGTTTTGGGGGTAAGGTAAGTTTGATGTACAAAGTTATATTGCACCATTTTAAACCGTGTATTCGAGCTCACTCGTTTAACCCCTTCATGTATTTTAACCCAATCCTGGGCTGTCAGGGGATCCCCCACAACTGCCTCCCACCGTGTTTGAATAGGGAGTATCTGGTGCATCTCATCATCCCGAATTGCCCGGTACAGGTGAGAAATAAGACGGCGTCCCTGAGCCATGTAGAACATTATGTGGAGCACGTTTGCAGTAGGGTGCTCCTCCGGAAATGAAGACCATAATTCCTGAGCCACCTGGGAGATCTTCCTATATTGCAGGATCTGCCCATTCCCTAATTCAAAGGTGGCCTCCACACTTTCTCACATAATATATTGTTTTCAAAAAGGTCACCCACCATTGTTGGGCAACCGCCCTCTTTCCACCTACGGACCGACCTAGTCTGCAATTTTCAGGAGGCAGTGATACTTGTGGTTATCGGGGAGTGAGTGATGTGAATGTGTAGAAGTGTGGTGATTGTGTACTCGGGAGGGCAATGATACCTGTGGGTATCGGGGAGGGAGTGATGTGGGTGCTTAGGAAGACGGTGATGATTGAGGACGCAGGAGGAGGAAGTTGGAGAGTCATTCTAGCACGTGCTTTACACCATACACTTTCTTCACTTGTAGACTGTGGGCACTGGCCAGGGCACAGGAATGCCTCCTATAGCAGACCTGGGTGTCTGGCCAGACAGGACGGCTGGCACCTGGCAGTGGAAACCACATGGCGTTAGTGCTTATGTACAGTGGTGTTGGCACTGTGGTGGAATGCAGACCGCCTAGGATGGCGGGCTCCTCCTTACAGCTGGTACCCTCTAAGAGGAGGGCAGTGCTTAAAATATTTCTCTATTTGTACGTGTCCAGGTGGATTCCCTCCAAGGCCTCTACCAGAGGGTAGCCAACACTTCACAGTGCTTTTGTCTGTAATATATCGCGGTGAGAATGAAGGTAGCCAGTGCTTAATTTGCTTTAGAAAGTGCAGGGACCTAAAGTTTTTTTTTTTTCGGGAGCCCACTGCAGGAGTTGCCAAATTTCAAGGCGGCCTCTCATTGGTTTCACCTTCTGTCTTTTCAACCACCCTACACTTACTTTGTCTCTAGTTCTCTTGTAGATATCCCTGTTTCCTATTTTTTTTATCACAGTTTTCCTATCTTTCTCTCCCT
The DNA here is from genome assembly GCA_963921515.1 of Calotriton arnoldi. Taxonomy (NCBI): domain Eukaryota; kingdom Metazoa; phylum Chordata; class Amphibia; order Caudata; family Salamandridae; genus Calotriton; species Calotriton arnoldi. The sequence goes on along the minus strand of CAWUFW010000656.1, from coordinate 2,067,061 downwards.
CCTTTCTTCTCCCTTTCCTGGCTTTGTCTGTCTTATTCTGGTTCAGATTCTGATGATGAAAAAGAGGTTTATCAGGAAACTCAAAAAGCAATGCTACTGCGCGCTGGTAGGTGGCGTTGTGCTGCTCCGTGTTGACTTTTTTCTGCTCTGGAAGTGACAAATGGAGCCACATATAATCAACAACCATGCGTGCTGATGTCAGTTCCTGTCTTTCTGCGCCTTAAGACATGGATCCGGAGCTCAACTCCTTTTCTTCACACGTTGAAAAGATTTTTTTCTGTATGACTTTACTCTCAACTCTGCCAGTGTGTAAAGGAACATGTCATCTCTTACGAGTGCAGGGTGTAAACCTTGTAGGGACTGTCAGAAACAGATGTCTGTGACAGATCCCCACGAGGTGTGCCTCTGACTTTGCATCAGCCTAAGCCTGCAACGGCTGCGCCCAGATTAACCTAAAAGTCATCCAAGAGCATGGCATGAAGCTCTACGTGGCAAAACACTGCAAGATTCCAGGCAGGTCCCGCTTCTTGTTGAAGTAGAGCTTGTGGAGTCATTTCCAATCCAACAGTTTTTCCTGCAACAGTTCTTCATTGTGGGAGAAGTATTCCAGTAAGTCCAAGCAGGACTTCCTGCCACTCTCGATCTCCAGAGAAGCTGCAAAGGTGTCACCTTGCCTTCAAGTCTCGCTCCCGTTCCACTGAGGAACCCATTCCAACCTTGGAACTGATGCACCCTGACTTTCTGTCTGCACCACAGCATATCGAAACCTTTAAAGAGGCCATGGTGCACATCTTCATCACCCTTGCGGTCCCTCTGGTGCACTTTTGGACCCCAAGGACCCGCAAACAAAGGAAAGTACATTCTTTACCTCAGTTATTAGGCAAGCTTCTGAAGTCCTTGACCTCCAACTCTCCACTATGCTGGTAAAAAACACAAATGTCCTTACTGAGGTCTGCTAGCTTGGCCAATCACCAACTGTACCTCTTCTCCCTTCAATAAGACAATGCTCTTGGGCTAAACCATGCTCTGCCACACTAGTTAATCGTCAAGTGGCACGTTGCAAAAAACTAGTCCCAAATGACTCTGAATTATTTTTTTTAACCAGTCATCCAACCTCTGAGAGTTTGGTGGTGCAGGTGTCTACCAGCAGAATGAACCCTAATGCCTTTTCGACAACTCCTCCAGACGGAGTCCAAAGGTATGAAAACATTTAAGAGAATGTTTTTATCTGCCTTCGTTTCCTTGAGTTCTGTCAACGCCAGCTGCCTCCTGGGTTGTTATACCCTGGGACATAGTTGGTGAGACCTTCAGTCAGTCCCAGAAGACTTACAGGCCTCTTTGGCCCAAACCATTCAGGATGGACAGATGTAATTAAGTTTGTCATCCAATCAGGCCTAAACACCACTGAGTGTCCAGGACTGGGTATTAGAACAAGTGTGGCGCTTCAGCATCTTGTGTGGATGAAACCCACATGCTTCTCTGGGGATGTCCAGGCATCCCTAATGGACATGCCATTTGACGGCCCCTACTTATTCAGTGAAAAAACAGACTCCTCCCTGGAGCGTATTAGAGCAAGCCGAGCCACAGTGTGCTTTTTGGTCTTTTGGCACCAGTTCAGCCATACCCCCAACACTGTTTCCCTTTTCTAGGATATGCCAGGGGTTTGGCGTATTGGTAGCACAGGGCTTGTTGCCCACACACCATGCTTCAAAGTTCTTTCGAGGTCTGTGCTGTGGCCCCAACAATGTCCAGGCCATTAGGGTTGGGTTTAGTCTCAGTGCTCCTTTTCCCCCTCTGGCAACAGCCTAAAAACCTCTGTAGTGCGCCCTTAGTGGAACGCAACCAACCTGCAGGAGGGAAGGTCTGCTATTTCCTCTAAAGTTGGCAGAGCATCATGTATGACAGGTAGGTTCTTCAAATCATACGCTCTGACATTCCTTTTTGACTTGCCATACTCTCCCCCCACATTAGAGCAGCATTCAGAGGTCCATCTGTCAGTTTTGCGTCAGGAGGTACAGACTCTTTTGGTTAAGGGAGCCATAGAGAGGGTAACAGTCTCTGGACTGGATGTTATTCTTGCTACTCCCTTGTGCCGAAGAAGGACTGAGGCTTTCGTCTTAATTTGAATCTTCACCCTCTAAAACCCCTTCCTACGAAAGAACAAAAAGAAGACTGGGTGGTAGAGTTGGACCTGCAGGATGCCTGTTTTCATGTCCTTGTCCTGCAGGCCCACAGATGTTATGTGCGGTTCAAGGTGTGCCATGAGCAATTACATTTTGCCATACTCCATTTTGACATCACCGGTACCCTTCTGGTGTTCACAAAGGAGATAGCGGTGGTTGCTGCCCATCTTGGGAGATCAGGGATATCATTCTTCCCTTACCTCTACGACTGGCTGTTTAAGGCGGGCTTTGGAAGAGTCTGTTGTGGACCACTGGGAATCTCCTTCCGTTGCTGGGATTCTCAGTCAACTTGCCGAATGAACACACCTGACTGCTTTGCGGAATCTTTGTTTCATTGGAGCCATTATGGATACGGTGCACTTTCGGACCGTCTCTCTGGATCAATAAGTCAGACATTCGGGCTGTGATATTGATGTTTCAGCCTCTGTTTTGAGTCTCCGTGAGGAAGGCTCTGAGGCTTCTTGGTCTACTGGCCTCCTGCATCCTTCTCTCTGACCATAGTAGATGGCACATGCAAGCTCTGCAGTAGGTTCTCAGTCTCAATGGGCCCAGCACCAAGGGAACTTGTATGATTGCATCCAGGTTTGGTAAGAGACTGTAAGAGATCTGCACTAGTGACTGCTTAACCGCCATTGCACCAGCAACAAAATCCTCTCCTTACCCCCACCCAGAGTTGATGGTGGGTGATGGGCGCATCACTACTGGGCTGCAAAGGTCATCTGGGACAGGTGGAGATCAGAGGACTCTGGACTCCGGCAGAGATCATCTCCACATCAATTTGGTGGAGATGCAGGTGATTTGCTAAGCTTAGAAGACCTTCCTGCGAGCCATCAAAGGGAGGATAGTTCAGGTACTTGCAGACAACAGCACCGCTATGTGGTACTGCAACAAGCAGGGTAGGTGGACCCTGGGTCCTGTGCCAAGAGACTGTGCCTCTGGAACTGGCTGGGTTGTTAGAGCATCTACCTGGTCGTGAATCACCTGGCAGGATCTTTGAACGCCAGGGTGGACAAACTCAGTCTGGCAGATCATGAATCACACCGAGGATTGGCGCAGGGTGACTTCCAGCAATGGAGAGAACCCTGTCTCAATTTCTTCGCCACCGCCGAGAGCATGTAGTGTGTTTACGTTTGCACATTAGAGTTCCATAGACTGTTCTCTCTCTGAGACTCATGCCTATAGTGGAGCACAGGACTTCTAAAAGCTTCCCTTTGCTAACTCTCCTACCCCGAGTTCTGAAGATCAGAAACTACCGGGCCCAAGTCATCATAGTAGCTCTGGATTGGGCCAGGCGAGTCTGGTACCCAGAAGTTCTGGGCTTTAGCATCTGTCCTCCTATTAGGCTACCGCTTCGAGCGGGACCTTATGTCTGAGCCGCAGGCAGCATCTGGCACTCCAGTCTGCGCAAATTACACCTCCATGTGTTGAGATTGAACAGCAGCAGTTGATCACAACTACTTCAGAAAGGAGATCTTGGTGGCCAGGTGCCCATTCACAAATTCAGTGTACGGAGGGTGCTGTAATAATTCTTTAGCTTGGTGTGCAGCCACCAGATGGAGCCTTTGCGAGCCAAACTGTTGGATGTCTTGTTGTTCATTCTGTCTTTCGCGCAGAAAGGGCTTGCAGTGGGCACGGTTAAAGATTAATTTTCGGCCTTCTTGGTCATTTTATCTTTGCCAGACCAACCTTCCTTGTTCAAATCAACTGTTGGAATGAGATTTCTTAAAGGTTTGCTACTTATGTTTCTGCCAAAGCCCTTTGGGATGCCTCAGTGGGGTTTAGATTTGGTTCTTCTTTTCCTAATGTGTACCCCTTCCGGCCAATGCACAGTTGCCCTTACTCTTCTTAACCATAAACTGTTTGTTCGAGGCATGTGAGCTGTAGATCACATGCTGTGCATAGCCTGCCATCTAGTGTTGGGTCCGGATGTTTGCACTTTGTTTTTGTTCGAAGAAGTCTTTTCCAGTCATGAGGTAGGTGACTCCTCCTTTCGGTGATAGTGCGCATGGGCATCCATTGTTAGATTGTTTTTTTCCGCCATCGGGTTCGGATGTGAATTGCTGCGCTCTGGTTGTGCACCGCTTCTCTGGTTCCTTCGACGTACAATCCACTACCCTCGACTGTATTGATTCTCTATAGCGTTTCCCATTCTCCGCGTATCGTTTCGAACCAAGAGTCTTCGATCGGAAAATTCATGGAGGGCCGTTGGGCCTACCCGCGCCGGGCTCACTAGCAGTTGATGGAACGGACTCAATTCAAGCTCTGTCCCGGGTGTCGCGCCAAGTTTCTGAGCACCGACCTGCACAAAGTGTGCAATCTCTGTTTGTCCCCGGAACACAACGAGAAAGACTGCGACGCGTGCCGATCGTTTCGATCGAAGAAGACGCTCCGTGATCTTCTGGCTCGACGTCATGAAATGCAACATCAAGGCAGCTCCGTTCCGGACATCTTCAGAGAAGATTCCGACCAAGAATACGCTCAAGGAGCAGAGGAAGAAGAACATGTCTCCGTGTCCGAAGCAGACTCCGACATGGAAGAAGAGGAGCAAGTTACACCGGGTCAATGTACCGTGAGTACAGAAGCCCCCTTGCCCCAACAACCAAAACCTAAAAAGGCTCTGGTCCTTCCTCTGCCTGCGGGCCAAGGTCGGCACTGAGAAAAAGTTTTGAGCTCCCCGCCTGCGGGCCCGGCGCCGAAACACAAAGAAAAGCCTTCCGGCTCGGGATCGAGTCAGCCCCCTAGCTGCACTGGACCGAAATCCTCGGTGCCGAAAACCAAGCATGTCCATCCTCCATCTTTGTCCAAGCCTAAATCTTCGGTGCCGAAGAGTTTGGAGCCAAAGAGTTCGGAGCCGAAACTTTCGACGCCGAAAATTACAACTAAAGAGAAGAAGAGTCCAACAAAAGAGTTTCAGTCCGATGTTCCACCTCCGGATCCGAAACAAAAAGAACTGGCTATCAACCCAGATACTGGACATATTCATGCCAACTTACCTGAAAAAAGGAAATTAGCACATCAGGATGAGCATCATATACCTCTAAAGAAAAGGAATATGGGAACAAACCCATCACCACCTTCTATTCCACCTCCTTCACCTACTAATCCTCATCTACTCATTACCCCCACTAATTCACCACCATCACCTGACCCACAGGATGAGGGGGATGGGGATGACAACAGGCCACAAGATGTTGACCCATGGGAGGATTATAATACTGATCCACATACATGAAATGAAAAAGAAATTTGTAGAGCGCAAAACATTCACCCGAAGGTGTCAAGGCGCTAGCTCATCAGACAGAACCAAATGGACAATTCAAAGCCACATCAAAGATTAAACAGCCAGGTCTTCAATGCCTTCCTGAAGGTCAACAGGTGTTTCCTCTTTCGGCCTCAGTGGAAGAGAGTTCCACAATCTGGTCGTACCAACCAGAAAGCTCCTTCCACCCCAAGAACACTTTTTAAACCTGGGGACTACCAGATTATGGGCATGAGATGAACAAAGATGGCGGGCAGGGATGTAAGGCTGTAGATTCTGTTTGAAAAAGGCAGGCCCTATATCGTGTGTGGCCTTAAAAGCTATACATAGAGCCTTAAACTCAATCCGTCTCTTCACTGGCAACCAGTGTAATTCTTTGAGCACTGACGAAACGGATTTACATCTTGGAATATTCAGCAAAAGACGTGCAGCAGCGTTTTGCACAATTTGCAGCTCGGACAGGCACTTCTTCCGAAGGTTGATGAATAAGCCATTACAGTAATCGGCTCTACATCCTGCTTATCGCAAATACCTAAGGTTCGTAGTAGCAGGACAACATTATCAGTTCAAGGTATAAATAATGAAAAAATAGAGGCTATAGATAACTTGCAAGATTTGAAGAAATTAGTCTTTTGTCCTCAGTATATCACAAGAGGCCCCCATGATATCCTAAACCGTGGAAATATTCTGAAATTATTGAATGCAATTGTAGATTTGAAGAATGTAACATCAGATGATTTGGAATCAGTGGAGTTTAAAAAGATTGTAACATTCCCCATAATGAAATAACTGTTACAACTTGGAAAAGCAATGAAATTATTAGTAAAATAATCTCCAATGATAACCAATTTGAGAAATGGGGTATCAAAGTCTGAAGAATTTCTGGGCCCCAATACCCGTGTTTGTTGATTCCAAGTGGGCCATCAAGTAGACAGGACTTAAAGATCAATGGGCAAACGTCTGGATTGGGATCTCACGTTAGAGTTTTGAAAGGAGCCTCAGGACCATCGACTAAGTTGAATCTATCATTTGGTATTAAGGTTAGGAGCTGTCAACCGGGTATTCGAATATGTGAAGAATTAAAGAAAAACTAATCCGGTTGAAGACTGGAGTTGGCTCCCATCAACTTTGGCGAAGGGAAGCGTGGTGAAGCACGATTGATGCCCAAATTCTCTTAATAAAGTTCAAAAACTTTTCAAAATCTGTTCCTGGAACACTAATGGTCTTAAATCGCTTCTTGATGATCCAGATGTAATATGTTTTCTTAAAGATTTCGATATATTATTGCTCCAGGAAACTTGGAATATTGTTTGTGAACCCCTTATTGGGTATTTTGAATATTCGAAGGTGGCTTGCCGTAAGGCATCTGTCGGTCGTGCCAGTGGTGGCCTTTCTACCTATGTTTCCTTGAACTTGGATGCTAAACACTTTGAGATTGACTTTCAGGTAACATGGCTACAGTGTATTAAATTAATTCTCAAGCAACCTATCATCTTTTTAAATATTTATATAGGTTCAAAACATAAGGATAAATCTACCCAATTATCGAGCCTGTGGGAAATAGTAAAAGTGCTGTACTATGATCATACAGACTCATTAATAATCATTTCTGGGGATTTTAATACGCACCTCCTTACAAGTAAAAATCCGTATACACATTCGAAAATTTTGTCCCAGTGGATAAATTTTCAGTTTATAAAATTTAATTTAAGGTTATTGCAAGATGAGGACCATACACCAACATTTAATAAAACATGTAATCCTTCTATTATTGATTATTCCTTAATTTCTGAGAAATTATTATATTTGCTCCAAAGTTATAAGGTACAACCGAGGATAGAGAGCGACCACAATCCACAATGTATTTCCTTCGCATTTCATTTAGACCATTTACCAGAAACAAGAATAATTAAAACTGCTCCTACTCCATTTAACCTCAAAAGGTTAATATGGAATGAGAGATCCGAAAAAGATATATTGAAAGTTCTTTCTTGTTTAATTTTAAATGCTCAAGATGCAATAGTCGAAGGTAAATCCATGGTTGCCCTCTGGCCCAGTTTGTGTTCTACTCTTGTGGATAGTTTTCCAAACCCTAAAAATCAAATGGTGTAAGTTTGATTTCAAATAAACCAGGGTGGTTCTCGAACCGGTTACTTTACCTTAAAAGAAGTTCTAATAGAGCAATAAGAGCATTGTATAGAAAAGTGAAAGGAACACCTAATTTCTTAGTGTCTGAACAAATTAAACAATTAAAAAGGGATATAAGAATGAGATATGGAAGGCCAAACGAGCGTACTATTCAGGAATTTGGGCTAAATTACATTTTTCTTGTAAAACTAAAGACTCTAGGTCATTTTGGGGTATCATTAATAATCTTGAACTCGGTAATTATAGAGGTAATAGTGCCAATATTGAAGAATCGAGCTGGGTAACTTTTTTTAATAATCTTCATGCTACCCAGTTTGACCCTAATAAATTAGATTTTGCCCATTACGAGTCCCAAGGAAAGATAAAAGTCGGTGGGTCAGGCTCAAATGCTCACGATACATTGAGTCTATTCGACAATGAGTCATGGTCGGTAGAGAAAGTAAAAAAGCAATAAAAATATCAGATCAAATGGAGCCCCGGCCCAAACGGAATCCCTAATATAGTTTTTAAAACAAATTTAAAGTATTGGCCTGAGGTTTTAACATCCTTATTTAATGATGTGCTTAAATCTGGTTCTATTCCTGAGTCATGGCAGGGAAGTATCATCCAACCGATATATAAAGCGGTCCCCAAGATAACCCTGCTAATTACCGTTTAATTTCTTTAACGGATGTAGAGGCCAAAATATTTGCCAGTTGCCTCTTGGAAGAACTGGAAGCATGGGCCTTGAGGAAGGATTTGATTCCAAATTTACAAACTGGTTTTAGAAGAGGGGAATCGACCAATACTAATTTGATTTTACTGACGTTACTAGGGGATAGGGCCAAATACAGGAAACAAAAGTTGTATATTTGTTTCATTGATTTAAAAGCTGCCTTTGATTCTGTACCGCGAAATTTGTTATGGGCGAAGTTGACCGATTGGGGCATATCTAACACCTTATTAAATATGATTAAACTGTTCTACTCTAATACATGGGTACAGATCAAAGTCGGCGACGGAAGACATACAACTCGTCGTCTTGAAACTAACACCGGACTGAAACAAGGCTGTGTCCTCGCTCCTTGTCTTTTTAATCTTTTTATGTCTGACCTCCCAACTCATCTTAAACATATTAATGCCCATTCTCCCGCAATTTTAGGCAAGGAGATTAAATACCTACAATATGCCGATGATACTATTTTATTAAGTCAATCTGTCATAGGATTAAAAAGACTAATAGATTCTTTTAATCAATATGTTACCCAAAATGGACTTAAAATAAATATTAAAAAGACAAAAATAATGACTGTAGGGAAAACGAAATTAGGATTGAAAGAATGGAATATCAATGGTTTGGTTGTCGAATGTGTAAAATCGTATAAATATCTAGGAGTCACATTTGATGATAATATGTCGTTTAGGCAGCATTTTAATAACCTTGAGGCTAAGGGCACATCGTTGTCATTTGCCTTTAGAAAACTGAGGGACAAGATAGCGTGCCCAAATTATGACCATCTGTTGAAGGTTATTAAAGCAAAATTGATACCATCTTTAGATTACGGTTCTATTATCTTCCGTGGTAAAGACGCAAAAATCCTTGACGACATTGAAGTAAGAACTTACAAATCAGTTTTTAAGATACCCAGATATATTAGCCGTGCCAATATAAGATTAGAATTTGGCCTAAAAGACCAATCTTGGCTAGACAATCTACATTTTTAAAAACATTATTGTCATTGTCTCGTGCTAAAGAAGGTTCTCTTGCAAACCAGTGTTGGCTCGAGATGATGAGAAATGAGTATGCGAGCAGCTGGCAAATATTTCTAAAAGAATGTCTGTAATTATGAACGTCCAAATTTAGAAGATGAAATTAGCAGTAAAATTGTCTATAAAAAATTAATTAATCAATCAGCTATTTTTTGTCAACTTTAGTAGATAAAGATGAACTTAGGGGAAAAAATCATTTATGGACAATTATAAACTCCTTTGGTAAACTGGCTCCCCAACCATATTTGTCGTTTTATTTAAATCCCTTAATTAAGAATAAATTTATGTTATTACGGTTCGGAAGATATCCAACTAAAGATGGAATCCCAAAATGGGAAAATAAATGGCCTTCTAATTTGTGTAGGTTGTGTGGGACCAGCGAGGAAACTTTAGTACATATAGTAACTTTATGCCCCCAATTGTTAGTAGAGCGGAAGACCATCTTAAAGCCTATTTTTAATGAATTGGGGTAAGATCTTGTAGAAAAGCCATTATCTTTTGCCTCAGTGGTGTCAACGCTTACCTTATCTCCCGATTTGTTAAGTTTATTATTATAGCTGAAAGGAAACTTCGTAATATTGTTAACTGAATGTGATAATTTTTATGACATGAAAATCATTCACAATATATTACGTTTTTAGGGTTAAGTACTGTTTATTTTAAACTATTTTTAAATGTATTTTTATTGTTAATGTTTCAATCGCAACTTTACTAAAGTTTCCTTCAGGAGTTATGTACGGCATATTGATAATTTTAGCTGCTAGCATAAGATATTTTATTATTTGCTGCTAAAAGTTTTCCAGCACAACTGCACTTTATTGCTAAGGTTGCTTTAAATGCAATTTTATTATGGCTGTTTTATCTTTCGTAAACTGACATAGTTTTAAAGTCTTTTGGAGAATATTGTATGGTATATTGTAAACAATGGCAGCTAGCACAAAGCACTTTATTTTTTGATTGTCGATCATTTGCTGCTAAATAACTTATGTTGATGATTACTTGTAGATCTTGCTTGAATATAAATGTACACTATAGTTGCAAAATATTTATGAAGGGATCATGAATTTCCCTGTTTTTTATTTGATTGTCGTAATCCTATTTTTACTTTATATGTGTACTTTGCTGTTTGTATTGATTTTAAATAATCAATAAATAAATACTACTACTACTACAGTTCAAGGTGCTCCCATTCGGAGTAACAACCGCACCCAGAGTTTTTACCAAGTGTTTAGCAGTAGTCGCAGCTCATCTTCGAAGACAACATATTCACGTCTTCCCATATCTGGACGATTGGCTCATAAAAGCCAACTCGCAAGAAAACGGTCTCCATCACACTCTGAAAACAGTGCAGTTGCTCCACGATCTTGGGTTCACAGTGAATCTGTCCAAATCCCGTTTACAGCCATCCAATACACAAGCGTATCTGGGAGTCACAATAGACACACAAAAGGCTTTGGCCTATCCCAATTCGGCCAGAATCTGCAACATACAGACTCTACTCTACCAGTTCCAACCTCAACACTCATTGCAAGCTGGAGTGTTCATGCAGTTACTAGGGATGATGGCATCTTGCATCCTAATAGTCCCTCACGCAAGACTTCACATGTGTCCCCTTCAGGAGAGCTTAGCACATCAGTGGAACCAGGCTCAGGGTCTGTTATCAGATCTAGTGTTGGTGGACGGCTGCACCCATCGCTCTCTGCAGTGGTGGAATACACAACACCTTTTAAAAGGGCGGCCCTTCATTGACCTGGTTCCACAGATCGTGCTAACAGTAGACTCATCGCTCACTGGTTGGGGAGCTCATCTCCAAACACATACAATTCAGGGCATGCTAGCGATTTTTCTAGCGCTCAAAGCGTTTCATGTTCATCTTTTAGGCAAAGCTGTCCTGATCTGTACAAACATGACAGCAATGTACTACACCCAAAAACAGGGGGGGACATGCACTCTCCAGCTGTCACAACTAGCACAGACCATCTGGAGATGGGCCATACATCACAGAATGTTTCTCCTTGCAGAACACCTTCCAGGAGTAAACCATCAGATTGCAGATCTGCTCTGTCGTCAAAGACAACAGATCCACGAATGGGAACTCCACCCTCAAGTTCTCCTCCCATTCTTCCAAATGTGGGGATTTCCAGACATAGATCTGTTCGCCACAAACCTAAACGCAAAATGCCCAAACTTCGCATCCAGACATCCACACCCATTGTCCAAGGGCAATGCACTATGGATGAATTGGTCGGAGATATTTGCCTACGCTTTTCCGCCTCTCCCACTCATTCCATTAGTGGTTCGGAAGCTTAGACGGGCGTCTCTGACATTAATCCTAGTTGCTCCCACATGGGCCTGACAACCCTGGTTCACAACTCTGTTGGAGCTCTCAGTAGTTCCTCACCAAAAACTACACCTCACTCCCAATCTGCTCACTCAGAGCCATGGAGAGATAAGACACCCAGATCCCAGCTATCTCAACCTAGCGATCTGGCACCTGAAATCTTAGAGTTTGGTTACCTCAATCTTCCGCCAGACTGCATGAACATTATCAAGAAGGCTAGACGTCCTACTACAAGAGCATGCTATGCAGCAAAGTGGAAACGTTTTGTGATATACTGCAATAACAATCACATAGATCCACTGGACGCTTCAGTTCTAAATATCTGCTATTTGTTACATCTTCAGTGTTCCAATTTGTCATATTCTTCCATACGCTTACATCTTGCTGCAATAGCTGCTTACCTACAAAACAGACAACATCTGTCTCTTTTTAGAGTGCCTGTAATTAAAGCATTCCTGGAAGGACTTGAAAGAATCATTCCTCCGAGACGTCCACCTGCTCTAGTGTGGAATCTCAATGTTGTCCTCACAAGGCTAATGGGTCCACCCTTTGAGCCATTGCATAAATGTGAAATACAATTTCTTACTTGGAAAGTAGCTTTCCTCATAGCCATCACATCTCTGAGGAGAGTGGGTGAGATCCATTCTTACAAATACATCGAAACAAAGTGGTTCTTCGGACCAATCCTAAATTTTTACCAAAGGTCATTTCTGCCTTTCACATCAACCAATCTGTTGAGCTGCCTGTGTTCTTCCCTCAACCAGATTCTGTGGCAGAACGTGCTTTACACACTTTAGATGTGAAAAGAGCAATTCTTTACTATATAGAAAGGACACAACCTTTTCACAAAACAACTATTTGTCGCTTTTGCTCCACCACATAAAGGCAATCCAATATAAAAGTCGGGCATTGCAAGGTGGATAGTCAAATGCATTCAGATATGCTATGCAAAAGCAAAAAGAACTTTAACAATTCCCCCTGGAGCACACTCCACTCGCAAATTAGGGACTTCTAATGCATTTCTAGGAAACATACCCATAGATGATATCTGCAAAGCTGCAACATGGTCTACACCTCACACATTCACAAAACACTATTGTGTAGATGTGTTAGCAAGACAGCAAGCTAGTGTGGGCCAAGCAGTTTTACCTACACTATTTCAAACCTCTGCAACAGCTACAGGTTAGCCACCGCTTTGGGAGAAAACTGCTTTTTAGTCTATGCACAGCATGTGATCTACAGCCCACATGCCTCGAACGGAAAATGCTACTTACCCAGTATGCATCTGTTCTTGGCATGTAGAGCTGTAGAGTCACATGTGCCCACCCGCCTCCCCGGGTATCTATACCTGTTGCAGTTACATCTTACTTAGATACATACATACATAGACATCTCTTACTAACTCCATTATCACCCTCTGCGGCAAACAATCTAACAATGGAGTTGATGCCCATGCGCACTATCACCGAAAGGAGGAGTCGCCTACCTCATGACTGGAAAAGACTTCTTCGAACAAAAACAAAGTTCAAACATCCGGACCCAACACTAGATGGCAGGCTATGCACAGCATGTGACTCTACAGCTCTACATGCCAAGAACAGATGCATACTGGGTAAGTAGCATTTTCCTTCTGGTCGCAATAACAGCATGTCCCATGAGTGGGCCTCGGGCCCTGTGTGTCCAGCCGCCTTATACTACCTTTACTGCCAAACAAACTGGTTAAGAACGTTTGCTCCGTTTCTGCCGAAGGTTGTGACTCCTTTTCCTGTCAGACACGCTATCACTCTTCCTACATTCTTTGCTCCTCTTCGTTCCTGGAAGAGGAAGAGAGACTAATCCTGTGGATCAAAGGAGAATTGACCTTTTACATCGACCATACCAAGAAGTTTTGGGGTTCTCTGGAGCAAAGAAGGGCAAGGCAGTGCAGAAGCGGACCATATCTGGGTGGATAGTCCTTTGGAGTAAGATCTGCAATGCATTGGCTCAGAAGCATTCCATAAGGCATGAGAGGTCATTCCACCAGAGCCAAGGTTGCTACCACTGTGTTTGCATGTCTAGTGCCTATCTTGGATATCTGTCGGGCTGCAACGTGGGCATCAGTGCACACGTTTGCCAAACACTATTACCTTGACAGTTTGGACCGCCAGGACAAAGTTTTGCCTGCTCTGTCCTGCTGAACTTTTTCATCTAAGCCATTTCACAACCCCACTAAATTGGTCGGTACTGCACTGGTATCAGTTTACAAGGTTTAGAATCTGATGTTAGAAGTATCCATCAGAGGAACAAGTTACTTTCCTTTGGTTACGCTCTTTTTGGTGGATATTCTAGTCACCGATTCCTCAGTGTTCCTCTTCCCCATTCTGTGGAGTGGGCTCCTTGTCAATCTTAAGTAATCCTTCCAATTTGCTGATGGGTTCCGTTTCTAAAGGTACATACAAGCTTATGAAAGAAACTGATATCAGCACCCTTGGGTAACCCTTCTATCTGGCTCTGTTTATCACTAGCGTAGCAGAACAATGTCGACGCTGAGCCACACAAGGCCCTATCCCGGTGTGCAGGAGCCCTGCTTTTGAGTTTCCGGAGCCAGTCTGGAACCTGCAGATATTCACAAGGTGAGGGATCTACATTTGGATTGAGTATCCACCAGAAAGAGCGTTACTGAAGGTAAGTAACATGGTCTTCTCTACTCTGTGTGCGTGCTGCATGGCTTTCCACGTGCGTATATAAGCCTCCTGCGACTGCTCGTTTCTTGCTGCTTTGCGCATCTTACTGTGTCCAGGGATCGCTCACCCCTACAGCACACGTGCCAAAAGATGTTAATGGTTCCTTCTGGCTACTGAACAGACATCTGCCGGAAGAGTTGGGCCAATGTCTGCCTCTGGGTCCCTGCCGGCCCCTGAATCGCTCACAATGATGCCCTTTTGGCAGTTAAAGCATCTTTTCCAGACTCCCGAGCACGTTTCTTGTCTTCACAAGAAAACGTGATTACAATTCTCCATCTTGGAAAGTCTTTGTCTAGGCAGAGATGTGGCTGCAGCCTTTGTGCCTCGAAGCAGCTGCACACTCCCTCCCATGATCAGAGCGGCGTCTTTTGGGAGGATGTCTTCGGCCGAGACTGGTGGTCTTCAGACGGTTTCTTTCACTCCACCCAGAGGGTGCACCAGGCTCTGCCCAAGAGGGCCTTTACTCTCACCCTGAAGAATTCAGGCAGAGATCATGCTGAAAACACCAGTGTGATATGAGCCAGTCCATGAAGGGCAGTCAGTAATGGCTTTTGTCGGTCACCTCCTGGCTGTTAGTGGCGGTCAGTGGAGGGCCACACATTACCCCTAACACCTCACCCCCTTAGTTTTGATACAGTGCCAACTCACTGGGCATTTTAGGCAGGCAGGCATATTTGAACTTGGTTTTAAATGAGCCAACTTAACATAACAAAAGGTTTCATATTGTTAAATACGTCCATGTCTGTCAAGTGATCCCATGTTTCGTGAACCTTCAGCTGGCCTTAGTGTTTCAGTTTATAGTTCATTGCATTTTCGGACTTGTCGTTGTGTATTTACCTTTGTGGGTATGGGCTAAACAATCCTCGGATGTAAAGTGCTTTTGGTTAAAATGCCAGGACTCTGGAGGCCAGATGCCAGCTGAATATGGTAATGTGAACGTATAAAAGGCAAGCATGAACAACAGATTTTTTTTCAACATTTCTCGGACGGCCTCACACATTTGAGTTCCCCTTCTTAAAATATGTTTAGTTTCACAAGCAGGATGTATTTCTAAAAAAGGAAACACAGTACTGTCTTGTGGTTTGTGGCCTCCTGGTCTGCCTTGCTACGTTGACTTGGGCCTGGCTGCCATGATGCCTTTTTGCGCACGTTACTTTGTGCCATTGTTTTCCAGCCTCTGTCCGGCTATTTTAGAACTGTCTGCATTTCTGTCTTTCACCTTTTCTCCTGTTCCCTTTGGGCTACGTCTGCACAACATGTACAAGGTCGAAAAACAACGTCCCTTGTTCTTACTGATCTGGCCAGTCCCTTCGCACCTAGACATAACACTATGTACAGCTGCCCTGGAGAAATTCGTGTGCTTTTAATATTGTGATTTTCACGGTTAGACACACTTGGAGAAAAACCTTTCCAGAGAGAAGAGCTGTGCTTGTCTGATGATGTAAACCTTGCATCTAGTTCTTGAGGTATGGGGGTTCGCTAGTCAAAGCCCAGAGGTCTTCTGTTTTTATAATAAACTAGCTACTAGCACGGGGAGGGTGGTAAGGTCATTTAGCCCTATATCCACTGCTTTATGAAATGCTTTCCCCGTTTGTATTCTATGGAGTTGTAACTATGCTGATTATATTATTCTTATGCATTATGCTGATAGTACTGACACGTGTACTGTATCTTAGAGCACGTTAGTTAAAATAAACATTTTAAACTATACAGTGTCTCTTATTATGCACGTTGTGGACAGGTATGAGTGAGTTATGAAAGGGTGTTCTTGCTACTGCGAGTCCTGAGAGAAAGATACTGTGTTCTGGGTTGTCTAATCATTGGTAGCATTGGTGCTAATGAGACGCTACAGCTAGTCGGGTTGGGGTTTTAGGTGCTAAGGTTTATGGTTGGCTCACCACTATATTCCGAGGTCTTATTATCCTGTGCATAGCTCTGTGTATGTGCAGAATCCCTATGACATGGCGCAACCAACGAGTGGGCTGCTTATCTGCGAGACGCTTGAGTAGTATTTTATGCTTGTCCACAACTCCCCTCGCAGACGCTTCCGGAAGCGTGTGTGACGGTGATATCTCCTATATTGACGTTTTTATAGGTTCTTTCAAGCTTGAAGTTGTTAAAAGGTTTCTTAACTAATACCCTGTATTGTGCTGCCTTACATTAGGTTGTCAAACTTTTAGCCTAGAATGGCTATTCAAATTGCGAAACATAGCCGTGCAGTGCTCCGGGCTCACTTGACAGTGTATGGAGTGCCTGACGCGGGTGTCGATCTGTACTTTGTGGTACAAGCAGATCCAGCTTACCACTTTGAGGTGTTTTACTCTTGGGTCACCTTTCCGGCGGTGGATGCGAACGATAATTTGTTCCATGAATATGAAGCCTCCGTAGTTCCTAATCACCTATAGACCGTATAGGAACCTTGAAGTACCGCTCACGGCTTGGCAACACCGTGTTTGGTTTGATGGCGCCCTCCCCCAACCGACTACCACGGTTCGTTTAGGCCCCTTATCCATTGACTGGGCCACTTGGCCTGTTTTGGCCGGGTATACCCCACATCCGCGTTATATGATGGTAGCAGTCGCTGAATTGCGTGATATGCATTCGTCTTTGATACGAGTGCATCGAGCTTTAGTACAGTATGTTACAGGCAACATCCAGGGAGCCCCTCCTGGAGTTGCGGCCCATCCAGCTGGTGCAGGCGGTATAACCATAAGTCCTGTCATGGTGAATTCTGTGATGGGCAAGCGCCCACAAAATAAGGATGATTTTTCCTTATTGGCTTGCAGAGAAGTTTGACCAGCTGGAGGCAGTTTTTCCAAATACCTCGCCCGTGGAAAAACACAGAATTCTGACGATTAGTTTGCCAAATGACTTAATCCCAGAGTTGGCAGAATGCAACAACTGGAGCAGGGTATTTGCGGCAGTATATGCAAAGTGTTTCGCCACTCCTTCCATGACAGTTCTCCCCTCTGTAATTAAACGAGTGCAGGATGAACATGGCCCTGAAGCGGCTGTGGAATTAGGGATGAGACTGGTGGGAGTGTTCGACGTAGTAGCTGATTTGATCCTTGCGAATGTCAAGGGCGATGCAGTGAACTTTCAAGTAGCTAATACTTTGGCTTTGGTCCCAGATCCGGACAAGCCGCGCGAATTACCAAAAATTATTGCTCAGGCTTACTAAACAATTGGCCGCAATAGCCTGGGAGTTAAGCCTTTTGCTAAATCGCAAACACAATCGCAACAACAACCAAAAACTCAATCTGAAAAAGATGAGAAACCAGTTTTTACTAAAAAGAGCTGGAGGTTGAAAAAACAGGGTAAGCAACAGAAGAAGCCGGGGTCGCGAGGCGCATCCCCGGTTTCCGTCTCTTCTGAACGCACTTATGATTTGCGCGATAGGGCGAGAATTAAATCTCCAGATAGGTTTCAGGTCCCTGATACGCGTTCTCCTCGTTCTTCACAGGCACCGACAACTTCGCAGGCCAGTGGAGGAGATCGCCAGGATAGAGGAAGGGGTCGAGAGGCTCCACAGGGACGAGACCAACCTCGACAACAAGTCAGAGGGAAAGCTGAAGAATTTCAACGCTCGCACCCACAGTTTCAGAAGAAGAAAGTTGCCGCTGTAACAGCGAGATATGCCACAGACTGTGAGAACGAGACTCCTGAATTGGACGTGGGCAGTGACCCTCCTAGACAGCGCCGCAGAAGTTACCATAGTGCGGGAGGCGCTACGTCCTCATGTGGAGGCGACAGCAACTAAAACATTCATTACTGTCGAGACAGCAGACACCAGAGTGGCACCCCCTGGCAGACTATATAATATTGTAATTCAAATCGAAGGTGATATACAGCGTGTTATTAAAGGGATTTTTTGGGAAAATCTGACCTTCGTACGAAATTTTGTTAGCCGAGGCGGATTGGCCGCCCCCATTCGTACTTGCTGCTCGTAAAGGGGAGGAGGTAATCCTTCCGAGCTTTTCTCGACATGTCCCAAAGGACAAAGCAGAGGCTCTTGCAGCTGAGTGGGCTGTGTCCCTGGCTCCAGCGTTATACCGCAACCACGTGGGATGGGATGAGGATTCTCCCCCCCCCCCCATGAAATACCTTTGCGGTCGCTGCCACAGCCACAACCCCAATATCCCATTAAACGGGAAGCAAAAGGTCCCGTTTCTGAAATTCTGACTCAGTTAGAATATCAGGGAGTGATTGAAACATGCGTGTCACCGATGAATAATCCCCTTTTCGCGGTTTCTAAACCCGATGGATCGTACCGCTTGGTTTTGGATTACCGACATTTGAACTCACATTGTCGGACCTTTGCGGTGCAAAACACACACAGTTCTGCGCTTGTAGACAGTCTTGTTCATAAAAAATACAAAACTACACTTGACCTATCCAATTGATTCTACACGCACAACTTAGCCCCAGAGAGTAGCCAATGAAGCGCTTTTACTTCCGGTGGTAAATTATTCAAATTCCGGCGTTTACCTATGGGCTACAAGAACAGTCCAGGTGTATTCGCTGCCCGGGTTGTCTCATTGTTAGACGGCATAGACCCAGATGCTTGTTCGTACGTCGATGACCTTTATTTGACAGACGACAAATTATTCCCTCATCTTTCTCGAGTGGACCGCATTATTCTAGAATTTGCGGTTTTAGGTTACAAGTTTAACTTTGCCAAATCACACATTGCTGAATTTACCGTTTTGTTTTTGGGCTATGAGCTCAACAATGAAGGTAAGGGCTTAGCCCCCCATTTCCTAGAGAAATGTGCACTACTGTGCCCTCCTACTACTCTGAAGAAACTTCAGTCTTTACTGGGTTTTCTGAATTTCGGGCGTACTTACATTCCCGAATATGCCCAGCGTATCAAGCCACTGTATGCCTTGATACAACCTAACTTTTCGAAGTCATGCTGGCTTCCGGAGCATACCTCCATTCTGCAGTCTTTGCAGACAGACCTTCTTGATTCTAAATTCTTGTTGACGCGTGATAACCGCACAAACCTGGTGATCAGAATCATTCCAGGGGCAGTGGGTTTCCCGTACTTGACCTTTAACGAAGGTGACACAGTACCCATCGCATACAAGTCACATCTATACACTTCCGCAGAAATGCGCTTTTCATCTGTGGAGAAAGTTTTGACTGCGGTGCAAATGGCGATTCTAAAGGAACGCGCACTGGCACAGGGAAAGGGCATTCTGGTGGTAACACCATATCCTGCCCTGGAGGCAGTGACAAAGGCAAGTGTTCCGAACTCTAAAGCTTTGCACCCCCGTTGGATTCAGTGGGCAACATCTTTGACGTCTCTGGATGTCACTTTTATTTTTGATTCTTCTCTTCAGACTCAGGAGTTTTTACAGTATGAATTCGTTCATCCTCCTCCTCTGTCCTTGCTACCGCTTGAGGAATACGAGTGTGTTATTTATACCGGTTGGTTCGGCACAACCGGCCTCGGGTTCCAAGCATGCTTATTGAGCAGCATGTGCTATTGTTGCAGGTACCTTTGTGAACGGAAAGTTCAAATCAACTGTAGTGCACACTCAGGCACTCGGGGACAGTACTGCACAATTGGTCGAGCTGCGCGCATTGGTGCTCGCACTTGAGTTCGCTAATCCGGATGTGACAACGCTAGTAGTATGCGATTCTTACTACTGTGTTCAGTCTTACAATGACAATCTGTTCTTTTGGTCACAAAACGACTATAGAGACGCAAAAGGTAGCACAATTAAGCATAAAATGCTTTGGGTTCGAGTGGCAGATTTGCAACCGCGTCTGCCCCTCACACAGGTGGTTCACACCCTTGGACACCAGCGTGTGGGCGCACACGCTGTTGGTAACCGTTTGGCAGACGAAGCCGCCAAATCAGCAGTAGTCACGTGCTCAGTTGCAGCAGTTACCAGATCCATGTCTAAAATTGATACCGACATTTTGGCAGCTATTGCTGCAACAAAGGAAGGTGCTAATTACCCTAGGGGTTTTCCTTCCAAATATTCTTACCAGTTAGGTCCCGAACAGGCTCCTTATGTAAAGATACCCAGCGTTGGTGATCGGCTGATTCCCAACGCGGACCGCAGACTTTCCTTGATAACGGCAGCACACGAAGGCATGGCTTCGGCACATGCTGGAGTGTCTGCGACTGTTTCCATATTGCAGCAGCGATACTGGTGGCGTGGGTTATACAAAGAAACCCGTACTTATGTGCTTTCTTGTGACGTTTGTCAGCAAATTAAGCCTTCCGCGGTTACACTGCCACCGCAGACCCAGCTCTGCATTTCAAACAGACCCTTCGGGTGTGTTTTCCTGGATCACTGCGGTCCATTTTCTTCTGACACCGCCTATAAATATATCTTAGTGGCAGTGGATTCGTGCACCCGTTTCATCTGGGTTTGGCCACAACGGAGTGCTGACGCTCGAAATGTCATAAGGGATTTGCGTGTCTTTGTGGGAATTTTCGCCTGTGGCACCTTCCATTCTGACCAAGGTCCAGCGTTTGCCTCTAAGGCTTACAAGGACGCTATGGGTTCACTGGGGGTGCGGGTGAAATTTTCGTCTCCGTATCGGCCTGAAGGCAACTCGATTGTTGAACGAATGAACCGTGACTTAAAGCAATCCTTGACAGCTAGAGTCTTAGGTACTGGCAGGAACTGGCTGGCCCACTTGTATACCGTACAACGTGCACTTAATAATCTCCCTAGAAGACCTCTGGGTGGGCAGACCCCATACGAAATGCTCTTTGGCATACGAATGTGCCTGACCTTGATGGTCTAGACATGGCGGCGCAATCCGCCATCTTTGATGTAGATAACCATTCTACTATGGTACAGGACTTACAAGAAGCCCGGGACAAACTTGCGATTGCACATTTACCTTCAGCCACAGACACTGCGCTGCAGATTCCGGTTGCCGGCTGGCTTCCGAAGATTGGAGATCTGGTTCAAGAGAAGGTGGCGAACAAAAAAGAATTCGGCCCCTCTTATCGTGCACCAGTTCCAGTCCTGGGCTTGAAGGGTACTCGTACAGTCATCTTACCACCGCTTCCTGGTCGCAAAGAGAACAGATACATCTCGGTGGAAAATGTCAAGCTACAACATCTGGCCGATCCTGAATAGTGTTACACCAGCGGTCTCTTGTCCTGTCATCTCCCGGACGAATGTTCGTGGCCCTCCGGCCCGAACGGTCACTGATGTTGCAATTGACATGGTTGATTTGCCTGATAGATTACTCGATATCCCGGTCTCCCCCTGCAACGACGAGACTGAGTATACCTATCCCGATAACGAGTCGGTGGCTCACCAACTATGCCACTGAGCCCAACACGTTATTCCTTTGACTCGGATTCCACCTCATCACTTGTCCCATCCAAATTCAGTATTTTTGTATCCTGGTTCAGAGACAATTTTTGATTGCCCCCTGGACATACATTTGGTTGGTGCTATTCCTGATTTTTTGTTCATGTCCATTGGCTTTGTCACAGTGTTTTTCTACTCATCAATGGTCACTATTTACCGGAACGCTCTGCAGTGAACTGTCTCGCTGGAACTTTGGCTCCACATTCTTCATCTCACATCATGAAGCGAGACCACACATTTGTGAACATTTTAGCTTTTCCAGTCGCTGATGGTATCGTTTGGGATGCGGTAAACTTCCAGATTCATGGACCAACCGAAATTGTTAATGTACCAAATGTCCTTCGTGTGTCAATGGGTGATGTCGTAAAAAGTAATATTCATTCTGACGATTGGGATGTACATGCAGTTGAAGCTTTATTTACTGATTTGAAATATTATGCTGCTTTTAATGCTGAGGATTTGTACATGAATTCTGCAAGTTATGCTGATTTGTATTGTTACCAGCATTGGGGCAACCACTTTGTCCATAAACCAAGTGCACTGCGTGGTCCTTTTAACTACACCCAATGGGAGCATTGTCCAACGCCTTTACCAGGTAGCTCCCAAACTCTTAGACATAAATTTTCTTACTTCACAGACTTTGATAGATCTAACCCTGGGTCCTATTTTTTTTAAATTAAATGCTCCATCCACTCAGAAAATCATGTTGACCTACACCAAATTGCTATTTTCGGGTTCCTTTTTGAGCGCCTTAGCTGTGGGTGGTTATGAATACTGGAAGGACACTGTTGACCTGAAATCAATCTGGGGCTCCAAACCATGGCAGGTGCAAGGCACAGAAGCCTTGCACCGTGCTTGCCTTATCCCGGCCCAGATTTTATTTCTGAATACTACCATTTATCAAACTACGTGCTGGGGTTTGGCTACTTGAAAACAATTGAATGCCCCTTCCTTCCCTGCATTGGCTTCCCCTCCAAACGGGAGCTTGCCTTTCAATATGTCCCTTCAAAATTTGCAGGTTCTTTTTCGAAACAATTCGTATAATATTTCTACGCTTGTCCAGACACCCTGGTTGGCCTGGCCGATAGCATCTAATGCCTGCCAACTGCGTTTTCATGACTCAGTTCCTGGTTACAAACAGGATAGGCCAGATCCAAGGTTTTCTGACTCTCGTACTGTAACAAATTATTCTGTTGGTAAATTATGTAAACGGTGGTTGCAGCACTCTTCCCTAGATTCTGTTAAACAACATTTATCCCTCCTATCAGGCAACATTGATCTGTCCGACTTTATTCTGGGGCCTCGTGGTCCACGACCTAAGAGATTCATTTATGAAACTTATAATGAACTCTGGAAGCTTTCGCAAATTGAAGCTGCTTCCCGTCTACGGGAAATAGATCAAGCAAATTTGGAAAAGGTGCTTGCTGTTGTTGACAATAGTATTAATACCCTGTCTTCCCACATTTACACATTAGAGAATATTGTGTCCTCTGTTGATATTGTACTAGATGATGTTTCTGTGTTATATCATGGTCAGAATCAATTGCGTTCAGTTATGCAGTTTGCTTGGACTTTGCTAACACTTAAGTTAGGTAAAGTTCCTTGGCATTTTTTGAACACATCTGCCTTATTTCTGCCTTTTAATTTAACTGACAAACAGCAGTTCATGTCCATGAAGGATGCAGCATACACTCTGTTACATATCGAGAAAATAGAGCCCTTACCATTCTCTGTGGTGGAATTGGATTTGGCCGTGTGGCTAGTGCATGGGGTTATCGCCTTACCTTTTTCCTTGTTTGAATTTAGTTTGTGCATGAAACATTATCCTGTGGGCCGTTTCCAGCCCTTGGGCAGTGCCTTCCTGCATGAACTGTGGTCCCTGCCTTTCATGTATTAATGCCTTAGAGATGGGAAGGAAGTATTTCTCACGGGGGAGTCATGCGATTCTACTGTGGGTCATTCCCTTATTTGCAAACACATTAAATTGCACGGAGCTTGTAACGTATCGGCTCCGAATCTTGCTTGTGTTTTAAAAGGTGTTCCTGCTCCTGCTATTTCTCCTACTTTCACTGTGCTTGCTAATGGTAGCTATCTGCTTTTGAATAACCAAGACTGTTGTGGCATGCTAGCCGGCATTCCCTATATCGCTACAGTTTCCCACAGGGTTGTCTGCTGCAAAAATGTGCTCTTTCCTCCCCCGCACAACATCATAGATAGTTCCGTTTGGCCTTCCATTCCTACTTTGAAGGCGGATTTCAATAAATTGAGCAGAATAAAGGCGCTATTATTGAACCAGGAGGTTATGCTCACATCCGCCTGGGAGACATTCATTCTCCAGGTGGCGAGTACCCACAGTGAAATACAGGCCCTTTTGAACACTAACCTCCCACGACATTTCGGTGAACTGATTCACCGTGTTTTTAATGCATCCCGCACTGAAGGTCTGGTGCACTTTTTTAAAGTTGTGGGCTCTGGCCTTGTGACCTCTTTTCAGACTATTTTCGGTGTCATACCGGCTTTTATCCATTCTATTTTTTCCAGCGTCTTTGGTGGCTTTCCGTTGATCCTCTCTTTGGCGGCTGGTGTATTGCTGTTGGTCTGTTTACTACGCAATGGCTGCACCTCCTTGGGCCCTTCTCGACCCAGGTCGTCTCCAGATGCTACGTGAGCGCATCCTTGCTGGCTTCGGCGTCCTGCCGTTGACGACACTGTGTGTGTCCTATACGCTTTCCTTTCGCTTTGCGTATTTCACTTGCGTGCAACCTGTGATGTCTTGCATCAGATGTCCTTTCTCGTGGACCATGGATTATTGCCTCTCCAATACGTCTTTGTCTGTTCCGGATTTTGTTCA
Organism: Calotriton arnoldi; assembly: GCA_963921515.1. NCBI lineage: Eukaryota > Metazoa > Chordata > Amphibia > Caudata > Salamandridae > Calotriton > Calotriton arnoldi. The sequence goes on along the minus strand of CAWUFW010000656.1, from coordinate 2,042,455 downwards.
GTTGGTGGGTCCCTTGGAGGCCCATGAACGGGACTGTTCCGCTGCAGGCTACATGGCGCGTGCAGCTGCACTGGGGATTTTGGCACAATGGGATATCTGGGCGGCTGCTCAGAATCTCCTACAACAAAGTTATATTGAGTATCACCAAGTTGTCCCGCATTGCTATTCGTGCTCCCTCCTGCGAGGAGCATGCCTGCAGCTTTGATCTATTGGACTGGATGGCGTCGCTGTTTTCCGATGATTCCAATGATGTCCTCTTGGAAGGTGTCGCGTTTTTCTGCACTTACACTCTGTTGGATTGACAGGGCCTTCGCTCTCTGCGACCTGCCTCGCTGGATATTTTTTTTTTTTCACCAATTTTTTTTTTATTCGTTGTCCTTCATGGGGACTACTTCGCAACAGACGTTTCTGTTCTGCTCCATTTCTTTGAACTCTGTCTTCGTCCTATGTCTTGGCCCATGGACTGCCCAGGGGAGGGTGTCTTGTGGTTTGTGGCCTCCTGGTCTGCCTTGCTACGTTGACTTAGGCCTGGCTGCCATGATGCCTTTTTGCGCACGTTACTTTGTGCCATTGTTTTCCAGCCTCTGCTTCTGCCCGGCTATTTTAGAACTGTCTGCATTTCTGTCTTTCACCTTTTCTCCTGTTCCCTTTGGGCTACGTCTGCACAACATGTACAAGGTCGAAAAACAACGTCCCTTGTTCTTACTGATCTGGCCAGTCCCTCGCACCTAGACATAACACTATGTACAGCTGTCCTAGAGAAATTCGGGTGCTTTTAATATTGTGATTTTCACGGTTAGACACACTTGCAGAAAAACCTTTCCAGAGAGAAGAGCTGTGCTTGTCTGATGATGTAAACCTTGCATCTAGTTCTTGAGGTATGGGGGTTCGCTAGTCAAAGCCCAGAGGTCTTCTGTTTTTATAATAAACTAGCTACTAGCACGGGGAGGGTGGTAAGGTCATTTAGCCCTATATCCACTGCTTTATGAAATGCTTTCCCCGTTTGTATTCTATGGAGTTGTAACTATGCTGATTATATTATTCTTATGCATTATGCTGATAGTACTGACACGTGTACTGTATCTTAGAGCACGTTAGTTAAAATAAACATTTTAAACTATACAGTGTCTCTTATTACGCACGCTGTGAACAGGTATGAGTGAGTTATGAAAGGGTGTTCTTGCTACTGCGAGTCCTGAGAGAAAGATACTGTGTTCTGGGTTGTCTAATCATTGGTAGCATTGGTGCTAATGAGACGCTACAGCTAGTCGGGTTGGGGTTTTAGGTGCTAAGGTTTATGGTTGGCTCACCACTATATTCCGAGGTCTTATTATCCTGTGCATAGCTCTGTGTATGTGCAGAATCCCTATGCTTGTTAGCTGTTCTTCTTCTAATAATTAATCTCTACCCAGCAAAGCTATATGAAATGTTTAGCTAGCTTGCTTTCTCTTAGAGGGCACAATTGTGAATTGAAAAACACATCCGCACACAAGTTGTGTCTATACTTGTTTGAGGGAGTCTTCTCAAACCCCACTAACATTCTTGAGTGTGCTTTCAGTGTATAACAAACTGTGGAGTAAATGTGAGAAAATATGTTTGTCATTTTGGGGACCCCGATGTAATCATTTTACTCGAGAAGGGAGCAGCATTAAAAAGTTTGAAGACCATTGTTCTTGTCTTACCAAAAGTGAGGAAGGCTTTGTCAAATACAGCAGCTAGGTCCAGTATTAAAAGTGCAGGGATTCCATTCCTATCGGCTTTGGTCTTCATGTCATCTCGTACGTACATCAGAGCCACTTCAAGGCTGAAATCCAGTTTGTTGGTCTGAGAGCAAGTTGTCTTTTAGGAAGTCCCAGATCTGTCTGGGTGAACGCTGCTCTTGAGTTTCCCAAGGAGAGGGTTACTTGTGATTGGCCTCTGGGTGACCGAGTCTGCTGGTTCCAGATTCTTCTTCTTGATGAGTGGGCACATAGGTTATCTTGTAGGGGAAGGGTGGCTGATGATGAGTTTTTAAATAGCATTTTCTTGGGTGTTTCTAGTGCGCAGGGTCTGATAGTGAGCCAGCAAGTTCACTAACCTTGACTTGATCTAGAATTTTGAGAGCGAATTTTGCTTAAAAGAGGTTAAATAGCCACTTGTCCTTAGTTTGCCCAGTCCTGTTAATCTTGGCCTCATTGGACTGGGTGTTGAGCTTCTAGTTAGTGCATAAAAGGTTTACCCACATTTGTTAGAGGGTTTCTCCTCAAGCCCCACTGGTATTCTTCAGCTAGATGTCCGTATTTATTGGATTTTATAAAGCAAATGTGAGAAGATGTTTGTCATTTTGTGGGCCCAATGATTTATTTTCATAGGGGGTGAGCAAAGTTTGAAAATGATTGTTCCTGACTGGTTGCGGCTTGCTCTGCGGTTAGACAGTCGCGCAATCTATGCCAATATAAAACTCTAAAATAATAATAATAATATCCAGATGCTCTGCGTCCTCCAGAGGCTTGCATCAGACACCTATGGTCTTCTGTAAAGATCTGTAATAAGATGGAGTGCAGAAGCTTGCTGACGAGAGAACTCCTGTGCTATTTGGATATCCTTTTCCTCCAGACAGACTGTTAAGGGCAGTCGCTTGGAGAAGAACAGGCACCCATTTTTTGCCCTTATCTTGCACAGTGTTACGTTTTTCCCATTGAACCGTCTGTAAAAACTAGCGGTGGGAGTGAGTTCAAAACTGAAGCACGTGCTATTTTTGCTCAACTCTTAATTACATTTTGCTAAAATCCGGCACCTAGAGTCTGTGCAAACCTATAAACGAGGCTCGAGTTTGCTCGCTGCTGTCTCTCAGGTTGTATTTGTCTGTTGTGATACTTCCTCTTCCAAAAAGTATGTTACACTTAAACGTTTCCTTCTTGAATTTGAACTGGGTTGAACTCCCCTGAGCTGGTCATGTAGGCGCAAGTAATCAGATCTCTTAAGCAGTGTTTGTATGAACTTTGCATTTGAGTGACGTACAAAATCACTGTGGGTGGGGGCGGACGACTGATGAGATGGGGGTTCCCATGGCTCGCTTCCAGGGCTTTGTTTCAGCTACACATCTCACTGCTTTGTCTGCTTCTAAAATACACCATTTCCTGATGCATCAAGTCGGATTCACTGTGTGGAACCTTGCACCTTGCCAACAGTGTAGGAACCCTTGTATGCCCATGAGGCTAGGGCATAACATGTCTAGACGTAAATGCCTCAGTGTGGGATTCGGGAAGTGCTTATGGCCATCTCCTCAGTCTTCCACCTTTTGCATTATCTGTGATGCTAAGTGACTTGTACATTTGTACAGTATGACATCGACAGAAAACTGCTCACAAATCACAAATGGTATCCAAAGAGTTATCTGAGGCAAGATCAGCTTTCTACTTACTCAATACAGCAATATAAAATTACGGTGGAGTAGTTTTAAATATTTATATTATAATGCGCAGTAGTGTCTGTGTAATTGAAGAAAAGTAGTCCACGCATTTTGACTCTTTAATGACCAGGCGCATGATGCTTCCTCTGGATGTGACTCTGAAGGTATATGATTTATTTGTCACAGATGCTGAAAGATTCTTTGAACTTGTATGGAGAAATTGGCAACTTAATAGCTTGCTGCTGGCGCCTAATATATCTGCATGTTCTGTCTGCAGGTCAGGTTAGAAGCGAGTAGCTGCATTTCAAAACTGATCAGTTTTGACCGGTGTGAAAATGGATCTAGAAACCATCTAGAACAAATGGCACACATTAATGATACTGAAACCTTGGTGCAGAGTTTCACTCTTGAGCTAGCTCAACAATGAATTAATATGTTACTTAGAAAGTGCAGACTTAAACCAGAAGAATTTTTGGCCCTGAGCGTGCCTTATCCTTTCAAGGCTACTCAGCTAAAGATGAGTCGTAAGTACTTTCTGAAAAGTTTCATAACACTTAACAATGGGATTTCCCTCCTAGGAACTATTACTTGAAAGGTTCTTTGACCTGTATCTCCTGCACACTAAGTGCACATAGTAGATTTTGACTCAACAGAGCACCTACTGGTGATGCATGCGATGCCGGTTCTTCCATCCTTGTCCAACTCCCCCATCAGCCTGTCTGTACAGTCCTTGCCTGAATTCTCCTTGGCATGGTCTATTCTGTCCAACTCCCCCTTGAGTCTGTCTGTACAGTCCTTGCCTGAATTCTCCTTGGCGTGGTCTATTCTTCCCTGGTTCTCCCAACCGTGTACAACTCCCCTTGAGCCTATCAGTACAGTCCTTGCCTGAATTCTCCTTGGCGTGGTCTATTCTTCCCTGGTTCTCCCATCCTTGTCCAACTTCCCCTTCAGCCTGTCTGTACAGTCCTTAGCTGAATTCTCCTTGGCATGGTCTATTCTGTCCAACTCCCCCATGCGTCTGTCTGTACAGTCCTTGCCTGAATTCTCCTTGACGTGGTCTACTCCTCCCTGTTTCTCCCATCCGTGTACACCTCACCCTTGAGCCTATCCGTTCATTTCTTGCCTGAATTCTCCTTGGCGTGGTCTTTTCTTCCCTGGTTCTCCCATCCTTGTCCAACTCGTCCTTGAGGCTATCCGTGCTTGCTTGGTATTCATGTCCTTGTATCATTCATACTCGGAGCTGCCCATGTTTTCTTGACAAGCATGCCTTCATATGACTCCTTCTTGAAGATGTCTGCTCTTTATTGGTACTCAGTACTGCTTGGGGCTGTTTGTACTTTATTGGTACATGGGTCCTCTTCTGACTCCCCCTTGGGGTTCTCGATTCTTCTTTGGTACTCATGTTCTCGTCTCACTTATCGGTATTATCTGTGCTTTATTTTTGCTTACATGCTCTTTGACTACTCTTTGTGGCTGTTCATGCTTCTTTGTTACTTGTCCCTTTGTCTGGCTCCTTGAGTTTTTGGTCTCCTTTGTTACTCCCTTCTTTGTCTTGCTCCTTGCT